>NC_069414.1:55770797-55797282 GCF_026875155.1 Cherax quadricarinatus
AATGGTTTTCAGTTCAACCCACTCTGCACCTTTTCCCTTAATCTTTGAAGTAGGCCAATGGATTCCAAATGGCATAGGCTTCTCAGGGTTAGCCCCAAACCTTCAAAATCTTTCTTTTTTTCCATATTTAATTCTCACCCTTTTACACAGGGTTGGACAGAAGCTTTTTTGGGGGCCCATGGTCACTTTTTTCCAGAAAAAAGCACGAAAAAAACTGTAATAATACGAAATTTTCCCGAGGTAGCTTGGATTTCCGCGGAGGCTGGTGGTAAACAATGGGAGGAGCGCACATTTGGGCTGGTGAGGGCACATTGGACGCGTCCGGACGAAAAATCGGTATGCGGGTTTTTTAATCGGTATGCGCGGAAAAAATTTTGCGAAAAAGTAACGTTATGCGGAAAAAACGTATGCGATGCCATCGTTTTGCGGGGGCCCACGGGAATAAAATTTATTAGAAATAATGATAGTACATGGAGGCAAAAAATTTTCTTAAATAAAACGCACAAGACAATTTTATGAAACAATGAGGGCACATGTCTTTTATTGACATGTGTATGAGGGAAAGGTGTCAGTAAGGTTTCCTAACAAAGAACAAGGGTATTAGTACTAACATCAAGAACTAGGGTACTAGTACTGACCTCAAGTGCTGGAGAGTTAAGGAGGACGTGTGTGGACTGTGTGACATCAGCAGCGTGCAGAGAGTTGTGATAGGGCACATCCTTCAAATAATGGTCCTCCAGTGTCATCATAAATGCTACAAATGTTTTGGGCGGAATTTTGAATGTCTTCAACAGGTCACGTTCCTGTTCAGAGAGGAAAAAAGGTTAACCAGGTTCGATACACAAGTTTAGATCTGTGCAAGTTTGCTGTACAGTAGTAATGAATGACTGTCAAACAAAAGAATGGATGGTGACTGGAATCACAGTAATGGTATGTTCAACTTGGAGTTGCTGCATACCAAGGCCACGGTTCGAGTCCTTGCCCAATCTATTTATTCAGAGAAACAAATTATCAGGATAACCCAATGAGTCAATGGGAATTTTTGATGTCAATAAATATGATAAACTCTCCTAAAACTGACATACAGGTTTATTAAAGAATGTAAATTGTATTGTACAAGGTGGAAATATTAGGCACTTTAATAATGTAAAACAGTGAAGGTCTCTATAACTTTATGACTGATTCTTATAGGTAAATAAAGAGCTAGAGCCAAACCTTGTTAAAGCAAATGTTGTCACTTTTACTGATGTATTAAGAACTTAGTATACTGAGTCATAACTTAGAAGTTATTTAAGAACATTAATATATTAAGAACTTGGTATAGAGTCACTACTTAGAATAAACTTGCAGTAAGTAAACAAGACAATACAGATCATGTCTTTCATCTCAACGCCTCACTCCCCTGGTGGGCGAAACGTCTTCCCAATGAAGTATACGAGGCACTTACCATGAAAATTGTGTATGTTATAGCAGTGAGAGGCTTCCTATTAGACAGTTCAGATATCCTGTAGATGTCAATGCCCCATTTATCAATGTCCTCTAAAATCTGAAACACGACAGAAAGTAGGTCAGTTATTGGAAATACCCAATAATAAACATGGAGAAACTCAAAAGACTTTAATCTGTGTGTATATAAAAGCCCTTCTGGGGTCCTCTTCAGTAGATGAAGAGGATCCTAGAAAGGGATTGAAATATACAGATCCATCAATCTTGCGTTTCTGTCTCCATGTGGGTTATTAATGAGCACTGACAGCATTGAATGGTTTTTCCAGGCCTTTTGTGTTGCAATCAACACATCAGGAGCATGCAATGTTGCAGAAGAGTGGTGGTGGTCTAAGCAAATATGATCATATTTGCTTGGACTTTTTCCTCTTTTCTGCAACATTGCAAGTTCCTGATGTGTTGACTGCAACACAAAAGACCTAAAGCTATCATTCAACTCCCCTCGTGGTTATTTTGCATCTTGTATTACTTGTTCATGATTTCTACAGAGTGTGTGTGTGTGTGTGTGTAAACTCACCTAATTGTGGTTGCAGGGGTCAAGACTCGGCTCCTGGCCCTGCCTCTTCCCTGAGTGCTACTAGGTCCTCTCTCTCCCTGCTCCATGAGCTTTATCATACCTCATCTTAAAACTATGTATGGTTCCTGTTCCACTACTTCACTTGCTAGGCTATTCCACTTCCTGACTACTCTATGACTGAAGAAATACTTCCTAACATCCCTCTGACTCATCTGGGTCTTCAACTTCCAATTGTGACCTCTTGTTTCTGTGTCCCCTCTCTGGAACATCCTGTCTCTGTCCACCTTGTCTATTCCATGCAGTATTTTGTATGTCGTTATCATGTCTCCCCTAACCCTCCTGTCCTCCAGTGTCGTCAGGCTAATTTCCCTTAACCTTTCTTCATAGGACAATCCCTTAGATCTGGAATTAACCTTGTCACAAACTTTTGCACTTTCTCTAATTTCTTGATGTGCTTGATCAAATGTGGATTCCAAACAGGTGCTGCATACTCCAGTATGGGCCTGACATACACGGTGTACAGTGTCTTGAATGATTCCTTACTAAGGTATTGGAACGCTGTTCTTAGGTTTGCCAGGCGCTCATGTGCTACAGCAGTTATCTGGTTGATGTGTGTTCCGGAGAAATGCTCGGTGTTATGCTCACCCCAAGATCTTTCTCCTTGAGCGAGCTTTGCAGTCTTTGGCCACCTAGCCTATACTCCGTCTGCGATCTTCTTTGCCCTTCCCTGATCTTCATGACTTTGCATTTGGCGGGGTTAAATTCGAGAAGCCAGTTGCTGGACCAGGTGTCCAGCCTGTTCAGGTCTCTTTAGAAGTCCTGCCTGGTCCTCATCTGATTTAATTCTCCTCATTAACTTCACATCATCTGCAAACAGGGACACTTCCGAGTTTAACCTTTCCATCATGTCATTCACATATACCAAAAATAGTACTAGTCTTAGGACCGACCCCTGTGGGACCCTGCTCGTCACAGGTGCCCACCGTGATACCTCATCACGTACCATGACTCGTTGCCTCCCTATCAGGTATTCTCTGATCCATTGCAGTGCCCTTCCTGTTATATGTGCCTGATCCTCTAGCTTCTGCACTAATCTCTTGTGAGGAACTGTGTTGAAGGCCTTCTTGCAGTCCAAGAAGATGTAATCAACCCACCCCTCTCTCTCATGTCTTAAGTTACTTTATCATAAATCTCCAGGTCTGTGACACAGGATTTCCCTTTCCCATAAATCCGGGCTGGTTGGCATTTAAACTTTCTTCCGTTCCGGTGCCCCACCCTCCCTCCTGATAATTTTCCCCAGGACTTTGATAATTAAACTCAGCAACACGGTTATGGTTTTTGGCCCTTTTCTGTCTTTTTTTAAAAATGGGAACTACATTGTCATCTTCCTTTCTCAGGTGGGTGCCCAGTTTCAAGGGATTTTGGTTGAAGTTGGGGGTTAGTGGCCACACAGCATTTCTGTTTCCCTCTTAAGGACCCAGGGGGGAATGTTGTCCGTCCCTTCCTTTGGGTATAAGGTCCTTTACAGCTTCTTCCCCTCCCCCTCGTCATTGTATGTATGTCATCCATCACTTGTCGGTGTCCCCCCTTGTTCTGCCCCCCCCCCAAAAGGGGGCCCCTTCCTGTCTCCACTGTAAATACTTTTAAATCTCACGTTAAGCTCCTCAATATCTCTTGTCGTTTTGTGAGCTCCCCCCCTTTTTTCCTCAGCCGATTACCTGGTCTTTGACTTTGTATGCCACATCAGGGGGAAAGACAACGTTTCGGTAGAATCGACTTTCGATTCTTTGTTTTTTCCCATACTGTCCTGGCTTTCCCTTCCCTGTGCATACCCCCGTTTTGGCCTTCAACTAATCTCCTTATTTTTCCTGTGTTCTTTCCCTTCTGTACTTTTTTCTTCTCTGTGCACTTAGTTTTTGCCTCCCTACCCCTTCGGGAAAACCAAAGGGGCTCATTCTGGTTTTCCCCTTTTTTCTTTTGCCCTTGGGAACAAACCTTTCCTCTGCCCCCTTTGCATTTTCTTGTTACATATTCCATCATTTCATTTTCTTTCTTACCAGTTCTCTGTCCCACTACCCTCCTGCGGGAAAGTTCCTAAACCTTTTTAGTTCCCCCTTTTTTAGTCTGTTTTTTTCCCATTCAATCCTGTTCCCCTCTCCACTTGTAATCAAATATGTATTCAAAGCACAACCAGTGATCACTAGTTAATAGGGGTCTCGTTGTGATGTCCCAATGTCTAATGCTCGGGTGAACACAAGGTCCCCGCTTGCGGTTCATCTTCCCTCTCTTGTAGTGTCCTTCAATGATGCAGGGGTTTTCCCAAAACTATATCTATCATCTTGGGTCTCCTGTTTCGGGACCCCATTGGCTCCCGGTTTTTCCCCAAATATTCCCTGTGGTTGAAAATTTCCCCTAACCGTAAAATTTGCTCTGCTCGAGTGGCTCTTCTTGCCCCTTCAGCCAGTGTCCACCCTTGCCCCTGTTGCTCTCTTCATATTCCTCTTTGACCTCGCAGTTTTTGTGGTGGATTAACTCACTGCAATGACTACCTTATTTTCCCCGACTGAAGTTTTATACTAATAGCCCCTTTCTCCACTCTTGTCCATGCCTCCCATTTCCCCAAAATTTCCCCGGTTTTATCGAGCAGTGCAACCCCCCCTTCCTCTGCTCCCCTTTTTCTTTCCCCAGGGTGTATGTAAATTTATATTGTGTGTATCCCTATTGTACTCACCTAGTTGAGGTTGCAGGGTAGAGTCCTAGCCCTGGCCCCACCCCTTCACGGTCGCTACTAGGCCACTTCCCCGCTTAAAGCTATGTGGATCCCGCCTCCACTACATTGCTTCCCCAAACATTTCCCCTTTTGATCTCTGACTGAAGAAATACTTCCTCCTCCTTGTGATTACTGTGTTTCAGCTTCCAAAATGTGTCCCCCCTTTTTTGCTGGTCCATTTTTGGAAAAAATTCTGTTTTGTCCCCTTGTCAATTCCTCTCAGTATTTTGTATGTTTTATCATGTCCCCCTTATCTTCCCCGTCCTCCAGTGTCGTCAGGTCGATTTCCCTTAACCTCTCCTCGTAGGGCATACCCCTTAGCTCTGGGACTAGCTTGTTACAAACCTTTCCTTGCTCTAGTTTCTGTACTTGCTTGGCAAGGTGTGGGGATCCAAACTGGTGCCGCATACTCCAATATGGGCCCTAAACCGTACAACGACGTGTACAGGGTCCAGAAAGATTCCTTATAAGATGTCGGAATGCTGCTCTAGAAGTTTGCTAGGCCCCCACATGCTACAGCATTTATTTGGTTTGATGTGCGCTTCAGGAGATGTGTCTGTGTTAAACTCACCCCAAGATCTTTTTTCCTTGATAGGTTTGTAGCCTCTGGCCCCCTTAACTGTAATGTCTGTGGTCTTCTTTGCCCTTCCCCAATCTTCATGACTTAGCACTTGGTGGGGTTGAACTCCCAGGAAGCCAAATGCTGGACCTAGGTCCTGCAGCCTGATCAGTGTGTGTGTGTGTGTGGTGTGTGTGTGTGTGTGTGTGTGTGTGTTGTGTGTGTCACAGAGAATAGGTAAAACTTGCAATTTCAGTTTAAATAGCAATGCTCTTCTTGCCGAATAAGGAAAGCGAAAGTTTATGTATGCAATAATTTCGCAAAAAACATTCTGAACCTAACGAAAAAAAAAATATTTCATTGTGTTTATTATTAAATTATTGTAACCTTACCTAAAATATATTTAGTTGCATTAGGCTAAATTAAATTGCACATGTAATAATAAAGTTAAGTTTCAATGGTTCTTTTTGGTACAAAATTAATTTTTACATTAACATAAATGAAAAAATATATCTTTAACCGTATAAGAATTTTTTTAAAGGATTTAATTTTAAACGAGTTCTTGCTAATTGACCAGGTTTACTTATTCGGCACGACGTCGCATGATACATATATAACCTTAGTTAGTGACAAATTAATTATAACTATAAACATAATTTTTATGATGCCAATGGAAGTCATTTGTGTGCTGATTATAAGGCAATGTTAGGATAAGCTGACTTCCGGGGGCGATGTATTCGCCCCGAAGTGGAGCTTTGCATGTCTTTCAACAGCGTAGTGTAGACTGTCTGCATTATGTATGCACAGTCCACCTGTGGTATGCAACTCATATTTGTTTGCAAAACCCAATTTTTTTTGCAACACAAACACTTGTTTGCAATGTGTGACAGATCAGACCAACAAAAAAATAGTGGCAACACTTAGAAGTGCCAGTCTTGCAACACTCAACAAGACACAAGAAGGAAGGGAAGATTTGATAACAGTCCTAGGCCTTTCACAATGACCCGCAGTGCCCTCGTTCAAGGAGGCTTGCAATCAACGTATGCAAGCACCAGATGAAGCCCTGTAACAGTATGAAAGGCCTAAGCTGCTAACCAACTCCCATTTGTGTTTTTGTTTACTGAACACTTTATTGCTAAACACTATAAATAATATAACAGTGAAGATACAAGGTGTGTAGCAGTGAGAGTTGATTAAGACGTGAGCAACAGTTGGGTATCTTTACTGATGAAAGGTTTCGCCTACACAGTAGGCTTCTTCATCGAATACAGAGGCACAGTAGTATGAAATGATCCAATCAGTCCATCCAACCCTGGAGATAGGAGGTGAATTAGTCCTCCCACAGCCTGAAGAAGAGTCACTCCATGATCTGAACTATATGATTGCTGCAGCGCCTCACTACATCTCATCTCGACAGTATTTAAGACTGTATTCTCATCCTTCAGCTTCACATAGTCCCAGATCATGAGCTAACTTTCTCCCAGGCTGAAGGGCACTGACCACCTCGTCTCGTGCAAGGTTGATTAGACTGACTGCATCATTTCACTACACTGCTGCCTCTGTATTTGACTGAAGAAGCCTACTGTGGTAGGTGAAATACAGATAAAGATAACCCAACTGTTGCACAGCGAGTCTTAATTATCACTTGTCGTGTATTTTACAACCATTTTCAACATAACATGAAGTGCACCAGTGTGTTCTTAACGAGGTGATGCACTATGTGTGGGCCACCAAGGGGGAGGGGGCTTAGGCTCTTGATCCAAGAACGAGAGCTATTTCCTCCCCTTTCCTCGAACAAACCTGATTACTTCCCTTAAACCACTACAAGTTTTCGTGCGCCTCATAATTTTACTACTACTATATTGATGATGATAAAGGGTTCAAGGAGAGGAAAATTAAGAAGCCATGAGTAGGTCACGCTGAACCAAAATTACAGGTCATCTGACCCCAGCCAAGATGAAACAAGTAACCTCAGGTCAATGGTTTGTGATAGATCAGATTTCTACTGCCTTCTAAAATGTTGAAATTGTCACAATACAATTCTATACCCAACTTAAAGATTTTGAGGCTTACCATACATTATATATATATATACATATAGTATATATATAATATATATAATATATAAAATCTAAAAGAGTGAGTAAAGAGAGATGTGTTAGTTATTAACAAACAATAACAGTTGTTCTGAAGCTGTGTTCTCTTACTGTCCCCTTGGTAAACACGGAGTTACACTGACTTTTTGCGCCACAACAACATAACCATGCTACTGAACTGCAATATTCTTACAAATTACCACAAATAGTTTGTAATAACTCTCAACAATTTTTTTTTTTAAATTCAGCTTCGACTGCATCACAACCCAACATCAGCACCGCCCGTGATAAGTGGAAACTTGCGAAGGGGCAATGTTTTCGCTCCAAGCAGAGCTTTTCAAGGCATAACGTAACTCCGTTAAACTCTACAAACGTTCACTATGTGTCCAGCTTTGCTTCATTATTTTCACCGATTGGACAAGATTCTACTTGGTGCCATGAAACCTGAGCTATCAGCACCCTGGTCTGGAACCGAGCCCGGGGAAAAAAATCTGAATCAAGCTCCAGGTTGGTGTTTTTAATGTTAATAATCACATACACATTGTCAGCCAACAACCTTGCAGTTGCTATCACAATCCAAATTCTAGCAGAGTTTATCAGCGAGAGGCAAAACATCGGAGGGTGAGTCACC
Source organism: Cherax quadricarinatus (assembly GCF_026875155.1). Classification (NCBI taxonomy): domain Eukaryota; kingdom Metazoa; phylum Arthropoda; class Malacostraca; order Decapoda; family Parastacidae; genus Cherax; species Cherax quadricarinatus. The sequence continues at coordinate 55,778,874 of NC_069414.1, forward strand.
AGTGTGTATGGAAGTGTATTTATATATATATGTATCAACTTTTACCTCTTCACATATCTCAACCAGCCTCCAAAAAACATAGTTTAGATGAAAAAAATTTTTAAAAAGGCAAAAATATGCCATTTTTTTCAATACTTAAAAATACACAATCATAAACATAATTATATATACGAATATAATTTATGTTTAATATTATGAACTAAACATCAACTACATTTACAACAGGCTTTACATGCAGGTAGACATTAGGTAAAAGGAGTACATGTGCAACTAATGTGGCAACGTTCTCGCACTCTACATGAGCCGTTTTCAAGCATGCTTGACAAACGCTCCTGAGATCTGAAACGTTGCCACAAATAAAATATCGCATTAGTTGCATTTGTGTCCTTTTATCTAACATTGTGGGCAATTCTACTAAACATTAGTACTGGAAGACTGTTATACACACATTCAAACCACCGTGGCTTGAACATTTGGTAACTAAACCATGAACTTGAAGTTTGTAGCTTGATAGTGGTCCAAGACCGATCGAAAGGTCTTGGCAATGGTCCAAGAGGAAGCAAAGTCTCTTAAAATTTCCTCTCCAAACTTATTTTATTTGATAATTGTTTCAACATTGTACCTTACTGTTCTCCAAGACAATAATAATAATAATAATAATAATAATAATAATAATAATAATAATAATAAAATCACCTTGCCCAGTTCTTCTTCGTGGTGAGTGTCAACACCGTACTTTGGAAGCCTCTCTCCTGTGAAGGAGTTGGCGTGCAGTAAAGGTTTCTTGACCCCTTGGATGTGTGACATGGAGACCTCCTTGTGTGATGTTGTGGTGATGGCTGAGGTGGTGGTGGGTATGGGAGCCATCATGGAGAGGGGCATGTGCCCACTCATCAACCCACTCCCTGACACCGTCCTCTCTTTCTTCTTGGGCCGTTCGCCATCGTCCACTCGCAGGCTGGGTATGTCCAAGTCCTGTTGCTGATCTACAGGCAGAGAAGGAAAGTTGGTTAATGTAGTGACATGTAAAAGGACACAAGTGCAACTAATGTGACATTTTTATTGTGGCAACGTTTCGCTCTCCAGGAGCTTTGTCAAGCCGTTACAATGTAGTGACAGTTTGAAGAATAAGCCTGTTGCTGGTCTACAGGAACAGAAGGAAGGTTGGTTAAAGTTTGCGACAGTCCTGAGCAGCCTGCTGGCGCGGATGAAAGTTACAATAACACACCCAAGGTGCTGTTCACGTCTTATTTAGATAACAGCCGCAACAGCCACTACCTGTTTATTAAAGTGAAGAAGATATACCTTCGAGTGAGACGTGGGTCATAATCAGATTATCTACAGTAGTATACCTACTCTGCTACATGTGTCTTATTCATCAACATCCTAGTTGATGGCTCCAGCAGGCTGTTGTTGCTAGTAACCTACATAGCCATCACAGCCTGGCCAATGGTAACCCAACTGGCTTATTAATCTATGAATACCCAGCCAGTAACCTGGTTTGTTCCACTGGTTTGTTCCTCCAAGATACCGCCTCCAACAGTCCATACAGATGTACACACTGAGAGGTGTATATATACTGTGTATATACAGAGGTGTATTTTTCTCAATGTATATAAGAAGAGTATTCTTGAGTCATATGAACAATTATATGCAGCCTTAATGACCATCATTCAGTTCGATAAGATTCAAACGCCCATTACTTAATACCAGGTGACTAGTTACTGTTAAGGTGAGTACGAGGGGCAGCAGACTTGCCGATAAGTCACAGTCATGTGGGTTTCTTTAACGTGGATGGGGTAAAAATACTCACGTAGGCTGGTAGTACGTATAATATATAACGGGAAGTATGGGAAGCACCAACAGCCGACCTACCTCTCTCTGCTGCCTACTACGACTGACTCACAAGTGCCTACAGGGTGAGGGGTGTTTGAAATCCTGCTATGGTCAGCAGCAATATGAATAACAGTGATTCACGCAGACGGTTGGTAGCGAGTCATCTACTGGTACACTGGTTACTGGAAACTGGTTACTAGGAACTGGTACTACTACTGAGAACACCTTGCCAAGGGTACTACTATTAATATGTTGTATGATGCGAGGGTTGTATGCTGGTGCTGCGTACTCCAACATGGGCCTCACATATGTTGTAGATAACATTGTTAATGACACGTACATACGTACGTACGTACGTGTGTAAACTCTCACCTATTTGTGGTCTGACAGGGGTCGAGTCCATAGCTCCTGGCCCCGCCCTCTTCACTCGGTTGCTACTGGACCTCTCTCCCCGCTCCATGACTTTATCAAACCTCGTCTTAAAACTGTGTATGGTTCCTGCCTCCACTACGTCATTTCTAGGCTATTCCACTGCCTTTACAACACATATGACTGAAGAAATACTTCCTACTATCCTCTGAACTCATTTGTGTCTTCAACTTCCAATTGTGCATCTTGTTTCTGTGTCCCCTCCCCATGGAACACCTTCCTTGTCCAAACTTGTCTATTCCACGCAGTATTTATATGTCGTTATCAGTCTCCCCTGAACCTCCTGCCTCCAGTGTCGTCAGGCCGATTTCCCTTAATCTTTCTTCATAGGAAATTCCCCTTAGCTCTGGAATCTAACCTTGTTGCAACCTTTGTACTTACCTCTTAGTTTTCTTGACGTGCTTTATCAAGTGCGGGTTCCAAACAGGTGCTTCATACTCCAGTATGGGCCTGACAAACACGTGTTGTACAGTGGTCATGAATGATCCTTAACTAAGGTGTCGGAAATGCTGTTCTCAGTTTGCCATGCCCCCCATATGCCTGCAGCAGTTACTGATTGATGTGTGCTTCCGGAGACATGCTCGTGTTATACTCAACCCCAAGATCTTTCTATCTTGATGAGGTTTGCAGTCTGGGCCACCTAGCCTATACTCTGTCTGTGGTATTCTGTGCCTACCCCTATCTTTCATGACTTTGCATTTGCAGATTAAATTCGAGAAGCGCATTTGCTGGACCCAGATGTCAGTCTGTCCACGGTCTCTTTTGAAGTCCTGCCTGGTCCTCATCAGATTTATTCTCCTCATTAACTTCACTCATCTGCAACAGGGACACTTCTGCTCTAACCCTTCCGTCTGTCGTTCACCATATACGCAAAAATAGCACTTGGTCCCTAGAACCGGACCCCTGTGGGACCCACCGCTCGTCACAGGTGCCCACTGTGATACATCCATTACGTACCATGACTCGTTGTTGCCTCCCTGTCAGGTATTCACAGATCCATTGCCAGTGCCTCTTCTGTTATATGCCCTGAGCTCTAGCTTTCTGCACTAATCTCTTGTGAGGAACTGTGTTCCAAAAGCCTCTGCAGTCACAAGAAGATGCAATCAACCCACCCCTCTCTCTCTTGCTTACTTCTGGTTATTTTATCATAAAACTCCAGAAGGTTTTGTGAACACAGGATTTGCCTTCCGTGAATCCGTGCTGTTGCTGGTTTGGGCATTTATAACTCCAGTTCCGTTCCAGGTTCTCCACCACAACTCTCCTCTGATAAACCTTCTCCATAATATTGCATCCTATACACGTCAAGACACAGGTCTATAGTTTAGTGTCGTGTGTGTGTGTGGGTGTAAGTTGTGTGTGTGTGTGTGTGTAGTTGTGGTGTTGCAAGGGTCGAGTCACAGCTCCTCGACCCACCTCTTCGTGGGGAACTACTAGGTCCATTCTTCCGCCACTTCCTGAGCTTTATCATGCTTTTCTCTAAGCTGTGTAGATCCCTGCCGTCCACTCACAATCACTCCGGAATAATTCCACTTCCACAGCAACTCTAACTGAAAAATACTCCTAATGCATCCCAATGATTCATCCGAGTCTTTCCACTTTCCAACTGTGACCTCCCTTGTTGCTGTTCCCATCTCTGGAACATCGTGTGTGTGTGAGGACTCACCTATTTGTACACACATAATTTGTGGTTGCAGGGGTCGAGAGTGTGAGTGTGAGTGTGATGTGAGTGTGAGTGTGTGTGTGTGTGTGTGTGTGTGTGTGTGTGTGTGTGTGTGTGTATTAGAGAATAATTAAAAGAAGCACTAAACTAATACGGATCATCCAGTGTAAGGAGTTGCTGTAAGACTCACCAACCCTACCTTAACAACATTAGTGAAAGGCCGCCATCTGAAGGTCAAGGCAGTCCGCTATACTGGGAAGACGATGACGTCACAACACACCAGCCCTTCTGATTGGATGCCTGAATACGTCAAACAAACCTGCATGGAGGATCACAGAATCTTTGCAGCACCAGGCAAGTGATTGGCTCTCGGGAGGGTGTGTGTGTCTGACGTATTAATAACTGGTACAAGAGACACTTTATGTAACTTAATGACGAGACCAACTTTCGCCCACTAGGGGCAGGAAGCTTCTTCAGCGAAACGTAGTCAAAAGAACAAATAAGAACTGAAACACAAGAACGCAGGAACACTGCAGGCAGGCCTCTGGCCCATGCGAGGCAGGTCCAAGTCTCCCTACCGGCTTAAAGGCCAATGCACCCAACCTAGTCCCAGGTCAGTCACATTGACTTAAGGAACACGGCAACCGACCTGGTAGCACAAGCTAATCAGGTTCCCAACTACTCCACCCACTCATATATTTTATCCAACCTAATTTTAAAGGCAACACAACCGTTCTGGCCACTATACACTGTACTTTGGGAGTTTGTTTCACTCATCCACAACTAATACCAAACCAGTACTTTTCCTATATCCTTCCTGATCTGAATTTTTCCAACTTAAAACCATTGCCTGCGAGTCCTGTCTAGGACTAAGATATTTTCGCACGTTATTTACATCCCTTTTATTTTTATTCCTGTCTTCCCCATTTATAAACCCAATCATATCCCCCCTAATCTATCGTCTTTCTAGAGTGCAGATTCAGGGCCCTCAGTCTATCCTCATAGGGAAGGTTTCCTGATACATGGACCACTTTGTCATCCTCCTCTGGTACATTTATCCAGAGCTTACTGGCCCAAGAACAGCACGTACTTTTCTCAAATTAAAGTTCCACTTGCAAAATGTCTCCAGGTGACTATTCTAGCACGTTCTCTGTAGTTGTTTGACATGTAGTTCTTATTCTAAGATACTAGTAGATTAATACTTAGTCTACTCTCCATATACCTCGTGTACTCTTATGAACTCTATTGTACTTATGATGATAGGAGCCCGTGCTAAGCAGGTTGTACTCTCACCCACTACTCTACCTAACTACTGCTGCCCTCTATATTGTGACCACTTGTCTGTACAAGGTGGTGGAGGGTAGAGTGGAGGGGTGTTGGAGTGTGATAGAGTTGACGCCAGTTTTGTGCTGGCGTCAGGCCAGGGAAGATACCCTCAGGGGTCCCAGGGAACACTTCCTCAGGGGTCCCAGGGAACACTACCTCAGGGGTCCCAGGGAACACTACCTCAGGGGTCCCAGGGAACACTACCTCAGGGGTCCCAGGGAACACTACCTCAGGGGTCCCAGGGAACACTACCTCAGGGGTCCCAGGGAACACTACCTCAGGGGTCCCAGGGAACACTACCTCAGGGTGGTAGGGAATATCTTGATCCCAAGTCAGACAGGTATTTCCCTGCCACATCTATTCATCTCCCTCTTCCATCCCTCAACCACAAAGGAAACGTCTCTCAACAAACTCGCAATGAGCAAAACGTCAATAATGCAAGCGAGGTGTAGTGTAAGAGCACAGGTCCACAAGGCTGCTAATGACACTGTCACAGACAAGGTCTGGACAATGGAAGACACGGTTGTCTTGCATTAAGATCACAGACAGACGATCTTAATGCAAGACAAGCCACGGGATGGGGGGGTGGAAATCTTGAGCTTAAGTACTTTCACACTTCTCAGTGCGTCATCAGGAGCTGTGCAATGTTGCAAGAGTAGCAACAAACTCCCTTCCCCCCTGTGGGTTGTCTTGCACTTAAATGTAACTCATGTCAGCTCACTGTTGGTGAGAAATGTGTATCATGTTTAACACCTGTTTCTTTTTAACACAGGGCAGAGGTAAAATTTCAAAAGTCAGGTCAGGACGAACGTAAATTATACAGGACCAAAGTCACTGCGTCATTATGTGCTGGAATGTCATAATGAATTCAGAGACAAGTAGCTCAATAAATGTTGAAGAAACGCCTAAGTATTTTATCCACAGTGGTATATTACCAACGTAGAAAAAAATTATTTTACCCACTGTAAATAACTCAACCACTTAAACTTGTATGTGTGTGTGTATATATATATATATATATTATATATATATATATATATAAAATGTCGTGCCGAATATGTAAAACTGGTCAATTAGCAAAAACTCATTTAAAATTAAGTCCTTTCTGAAATTTTCTCTTATACGTTTAAAGATATATTTTTTCATTAATGTTAATGTAAAAACTTTTAATTTTGCACCAAAAGAATCTTAGAAAACTTACTTAACCTTATTATAACAAGAGCAATTTATTTTAGCCTAACCCAACTAAATATATTTTAAATACGTTACAATAATTTAGTACTAAACAAACACAATCAATATATTTTTTTCCGTAGGTTCATAATGATTTTGGCGAAATTATTGCATACACAAATTTTCACTTGTCCTATATGGCAAGATGAGCGTTGCTATTTAAGCCAAGATCGCAAGTTCTGCCTATTCGGCACGACATATATATATATATATATATATATATATATTATATATATATATATAATATATATATATATATATAATTAACACACACACACACAAACAACACACACCACACAAATATATATATATATGCGATCATTTCATACACAGGGAGAGTATGAACATAGGCACTGTGGGGTACAAACAAGGTAATGCATGATTATCATCAAACATCGTCAACCATACCTAATATTATATTCCATAATATAACTATTTACGGTGTAACTAGATATATACATGTAAAACAGTTTATTTACACTTTCCGGCCCAGTCCCTGACCCATTATGTGTAATTTTTATGAACACCAAAAGGATGGGATATGGGGTGATATAAAAACATTAAACTAATTATGACAAACCCTCTCAACGTATCAGTTAAAGTCAAACATAATCACTTGGACACACACACCTCTCACCGGCGTTATAGAGAGATGTCAAAGGAGGAATTAACAAATCATCAGTGGGCTCATCAGCAAATCATACTAGCGAGCTCGTGTGAGTAATGGCAAACTGCAAATGTAAAACCGATCAACCCAACTTAATATGTAGGAATGTTGATGGATTACCACTTGTAAAATATATGTATTAATGATCCTGGCCCAGTTTTTTTCGACATGGGCCGTTCTGCCTTATACAAATTTACTAACTTTTTTTTGATTAAGGAAATTCGAGTTGTCATTGATGGGATAATAAATCAGAGTGGGACGCGATCAACAAGTGGTAGTTTCACGAAGGATCTGCCAGTGTTTGGGCTTTGTACTTTGCAATATGCATAAAACGATAGATGAGGGAATAAATACGACAAGGTGAAGAGGGAATAATAAATAACGACAAAGGTCGTCAATGACATTAAAATAGGTCGTCGAATTCATTCTGACGAGGACACTAGAGTGCTCCAGGAAGATCGATGCGAAAACGTCTACAAATGAAGATAACCAGATGTTGTACATGTGTCTTAACTTTCATCTTGTCGGTATTGTATACCTGTCTTGCACAACTTGTCAGACACTGCAACATCATGGAATCTTGCTTCAGAGGACATCTACATGACCTTCACGGCTAATACAAACCCATCCGTTTGGGTAGGACCTACTTCCACGGGGAAAAATCCCGCCTACCTGGGGACTATGCCCTCGTCTGCTACACGTTCCTATCCACTGACCCCTATACAAGCGCCAGTCTCTTTGCCTTTGCCCCAAAATCTACACCAACTCCAAAGGTGGGGGATGGTTCCTCATATTTTGTATATAGTTCTTTCCCTTTTTGTCTTCTAATTATGCCCTGAATGTTTAAATAAACCTGGATGGCGAAAGTCTCAATAAATAACCAGTGTTGACGTGTTTAACTTTCTCTTGTCGGTATTGAAACCCTTTCTTGCACCAGAACCGAATAGACTGGTAGTGGTCGGAAAAATTGTAGATAAGATTTAATATAGAAAAACTTTTTATCAGTTTTGGGAAAGGAAAATAACCCATGTCTTATAACTAAATGCGATTTTAATTCTTAAATGCGAAAAATTATTTTGGGCTGCGAAAATCTAACCCCAAGCAACAGCGCATAAGTTTTCAAAAAAAAATAATTGAATTATTGGCTTTATAAAGAAGTTAAAAAACGGGTCCCAGGTTATTTTCAAGTTTTTTTAGGTTGGTTAGGCCCCAATTAGTTAAGGCACAGCTCGGGGCACCATTTACAGAATGGATGGCAGGTGCGGATAAGTACGAATGACAAAGTTGACCCATGTACCAGAAATCTTTCCTACAAAGTTAAATCCCTGCCCCAGAATTTTTCCCGGATGTTGGGGCCCCTTCTTCCTTAGAAAGGCCGAATTAGGGGGGGGGTGTTGAAGGTAAAAATGGGAGGGAAAAAAAAAGGAATATTTTTGTGTAAAACTCAAGAAAGGATCGCGAATGAAGTCAAGGGGAAATAAAATTTAGAAATAATAAAAAAAAGTGTGGTTTAGCAAGGGGAGAGGTTAATAAACAAACCCCCCAATTTGGTTCACTGAACCCAGTTCTCGGAGCAGGTTTTATAAATGGTTGGATTTTTTAATGGAGGGAGGGGACAGTCGCGCGCGTTTGTGCTCCGTCAAAACTGCGTGTTTGTAGTGCAGGGGGAACAGAATGGGGGGAAATAAGAGTGTGCAACCTAAATGCATTTATCCTTTGAACAAACAAAAAAAAGGAATATCAGTGAACACAAAATACAAAAATAGGATTATAGTGTCACATGGGGGAGTCCCGGGGGGAGGAATTTTTTACTGTGGGAAATGACTGCCCCGCATATAAATTATGCCGGATTCGACACGAGTGGAAATAAACAAATATTGATCGATTATAATAATATAGTGAGTGAAAAGGTTTATGTGCAGTGACATAGTGAACTAAATTGTGATAAGAGAAATTTTAAATTTTCCCCCCAGTTAGGACAATTAATGTGATGGGGAATACTTAAAGCGACTGGCATAGAAAACTTTTGCAGAGGCCCAGTGAAGTGTTATAAGGGATAAGTAACTTATAGTCATAAGGAGAAAGAGGGGTGTAGATTGAGGTGGGGGAATAAGCTACTAAATTGAACATACAACCTTTTCCTTACAAAACAGGAAAAAAATTTTTTCCTTAGAAGTGTGGGGGAAGTTGCGTAGCCTAGGGGCTGTGTAAATAATAAAACAATGTCCCAGTATAGCGCAGTAAAAAGTTTTTTTGAAAAATACAGTGATACCTTTGAGATAAACATGTACAGCATACAAAAAAGGGAACTTAAATAAAAATATAAAATAATAATAATAATATAAAAAAAATAATGTGAAGTGTGGCGTGTGGAAAGCCTCCCCGGCTCACACCACCCTACACCCCCACCCCCCCTTTACCCACCACCCACATATGCAAATTGGTTCGTTAAATCCTTTGCATTTTACGGCACCGGCAAGAAAAAGGTAAAGGGGAAATAGTTTTTTTCCGTGGCATACAGAGTGTAGTAGGTACAGCAGGAGTCAGCAAGCATTCTGTGGGACATGTAAAAAAAACCCTTTGGGAAGGAAATCAGAATCACTGCTATCTATCTCTTCCAAATCCATATTCTTGTAAAGACTAAATACGCCTCAAAAAATGACCCGAATAGCAAGGTGTTTCTGGTTTGAAATAAAGAGAGAACTTTGGGCAGGTTTTAGAAAGGACTAAGGGAGTAAAAAATTAAAAAAAAATCAAGAAAACAAGGATGCCCTTTGGTAGTTACCAAAAAATAAAAAAAAATGGGGCAAGGATAGTGTTCAAAAAATGAAAAATTCCATACCAAAACGATGACTCGAAAAATTAGCACCCCATGGTGCAAGCCAAAACCCCCCCCCAGATGCATAATCCCAAAAGTGGGTGCTGGCCCAGGCTCAGCCAGGGCCGGGGCTCGGGCCACGGCCCGGCTGCCCCCACCCCCGTGCTGCCCCCAGCCCCAGCCCCCACCTTACTGCCACCCCAGACTCTCCTAGGGACACTACCAAAACCACCAAAAAAAAAAAAAAACAGAAATATACAACCATCTAAAACCGGAATATAAAACCATTGAAAACCAGGCCCACAGTAAGATTTTTGGGGAGATTCCTCCCCCTTCCTTTTAGGGGAAAAAGTAGATGGATCCAGGAGGGTGGCCCCTTGGTTTGGATACTGAGGATTAAGTGCGTCCCAGAACTGAAAATTGACAACACACCTCCCAACAATTCTCAACCAAAGGTAAATTTTCTGCAAATATTTTTTTGGGGGGCATCTGTAAGATGGAAAAAAGGGGGGAAAAAAAGGGGGACATGAAACTCTGGATCCCAAAAAATATAGCGACCCCCTGTTAAAGGTGTGCGTCGTTCTTCCCCTGTATTTTCTTTCACCAAAAATTGTGCCATCCTGGGTCCCCAGAACAGTGTTACAACATCGATGCCTGTTTCCATCTAAAAGGGCCCAGGAGGACAGCCCCCCACAAGAAAAAACAAAGTAGTCGAAAACCCCCAACTCCAGGTGTTTTTTTATGGCGGAAAGGGAAAAAAAGAAAAGGGAAGGAAATAAAAAAAATTTAGTCCACCCCCTTGGAGCCTTGTTGGACTGGAACCACCCGGGGGCCCCCATGGCCCTCCAGAAATTACAACACTAATGAAATAAAAAATCCCCCAAAAAAGACAAAAACACCTCGTTCATTTTTTGCTAATATACGGGGCCCCTTAACCCTCCCCAAAAACAAAATACCTTTTACAGTGGATTCTAGGGGAGTCTAAGAAATGTTTGCCCCTCCCAGAGATCACACAAAAGACATTTAAAAGTGAAAAAATGGATAAGTGGTTACAACCTTTTAGATGGAAAAAAAAAAAAAGGCAACAGGGGGGGGGGGGGCCTGTTTGTAAAGGTCCTTATCTGCCGGGTTGCTAAACACCACAAAGAGGTGTTAAATTTTTTTTCATAAAGTCGAGAACCAAACCTAGTCATTGGGTTGTATACAAGCCACCAGATGCAACCCCAAAAAAGTTTAAGGAACAGCTACTGAAAATTTTTACTGTTTGGAAAACCTTCCGCCCATCCCAAAATCTTATGCTTGGTGATTTCAACCTAAGGCATCAAAATGGGAAAAATGTAGCAAAAAGTTTTAGCGAAACAATCCCCGGAGGTAACCAGATGAAAGGGAACACCATGAGTACTAAATCTCTCGAAAAACACCCTTTAAACCAGCAGAAGTGGAGCCCAAAAAGACAGAAAACACCCCTTACCTTATTTCACAAATAATGAGGACCCGATAAGGACATAAGAATACAAAACAAATATTCCATCACAACCTAATCAAAATCCAGAGTCATGCATAGGGGGCCCGATCAGCAGAATGATGACCTGTGAAGGGGGTTTTTACAAATCAACTTCAACAACGAACATCAACTGGGGGCCAGGTAAAACCCTGTTCTAAAAAAAAAATATTGGGAAATGTCTTTTAAAGAATGGATCCAAACCCCGTGTCTTTTAAAGGATCAACTTCCCGGCAGCCGAAGCATGTTCTAGGCTATTCCCCTAAGAAAGAAGAAGGCAGGATAAACTGGAGGGGGAAAAAAGACTCCCCTCTACAGAAACGACGAAGAGTCACCCAGTCCTCAGGGTGCTAGAAAATTGATACACGAAAGGGGGCGCTGACCAGGGAAGTGGAAAAATACGAATTAAGTTAAATGACTCTTACAGGGAAACCCGGAGAGGAGGGGGGAGTTAAAGCTTTGTGAAATTGAAGAAATTCAAATATTTTTTTTTATATGTCAAAAAAAAGGCAAATACCACTCTAGATCGGGCCCTTACTCAGAAGGATGGGGTTTCAAGAGAAATGGGAAAAGAGTGAAAAATTGAAATCCCAGTCGACTCTGTTTAGTGAACCAAACTAATGGGCTGAGGTCGCGACCCCCAAAAGTTTCTTCATGAATGAGCCCCCAAAAAATCCCTAAATGTTTCCCAATTTCCCAAATTACCCTAACTCCCAAGATTTGAAAAACCATTGACAACTTTCCATGCATCAGCCCCGGGCCCCCCGTGGAACTCTTTTTATTAAAAATCAAGAAACCCCTCTCGTTTGCCCTAGTACAAACCCGGGGAGGGCTTGGACATGGGGGGAAAATTTCCCCAGTCACTTTAAAAAAACGGATATAGCCCAATCCCTAAGGGGGGCGCAAAACATTAGCTAAGAATTAGACCAATAGCTTGTGTACCACAAAAAAATCTTGGAGGCTAAGAAGCAGGATTACAAAACACCTGATTCCCAAAAAAGCACAATCCCGGAACTGGGGTTCAGGGGAGGTCGCTCCTGCCTTCCCAAACTATGGATCCTATGCAGCCTTGGGTGCCTGGAAGAAAAACAAAAAGCAGTGTAATATAAAGACTTTGCAAAGCATTTGAAAATGCGATCTGGCGTAATAGCCCCTAAAATACTGCTAAAAGGGAATAACTGGGAAAGGGGGAGATGGCTTCAAATTCCTAACAAATCAACCAAAGAGTAGTGGTCAACAGAGTTTAAAACGGAGGCTGCCATGTGAAGAGCTTGTTCCAAGGCCATACTGCCACCACTTTTCCTTATCCCCATATCAGCGACAGAGATATACACCACGCACCCCTTCATCCTTTGCAGTATACTAGGATTTATGAGGTGTCATCTGCTGAGACGGGTTTTCCTCCAAAAAGAATAAACGAGTTTTCCTGGGGAAAGGTAAACAATAGATGTTCAATGAGGACAAATTCCAACTACCCGTTATGGAAAAAAAAGAAGGAGATAATAACTGAACAGGTTATACAACTGGCCTACAATAGAGCGGAAAAAAAAAGTAAGGGCCTGGGGTGGTAATGTTGAGGTCTCCTTTCAAGGTCACAAAAGTGCCCGGGTCGCACGTGCAAAGAAAAAGATAGGATGGATAATGAGAACTTTAAAACGGAGTGCAAGCCAATGTGTCCTTTTTAAATCCCTTGTTCTCTTGGGTGGAAAAACGCGTACATTAAAAATTTCCCTTCAAAGCAGGTGAAATCGCAGATCTAGAGGTGTAAAGTCCTTTACTGCACATATAATTCTGTCAAGCACCTTAATACTGGGGGAAAGCTTTGGAAGCACTTGACTTGTACTCGTGGGAAAAGCAGGAGGGAGAGATATTCTAATCACACTTGGAAAAACTTGGAAGGGAAGGTCCCAAATCTGCACACAGAAATCACTCCCTACGAAAAGTAAAGATGGGAGGCGATGCAAAATGCCCCCAAAAAAAATAGGGCGCCCTTGGACATAAGGGAAACACCCTAAGTGTCCGGGGCCCAAAACTGTTCAAAAAGCCTCCACAAAAATTGGGGATTGCCAATAAACCCCCGGCTGCCCTTAAGAAGAGCTGGACGATACCCAAAGTCAGTGCCCGGTCACCCGGCTGTGGCTCGTACGTTGGACTCGTGCGGGCCCCAGTAACAGCCTAGGATCAGGCCCGATCCTGGGGGGGCCCGGTCTGGACCCGGGCGCGGGGGTTTCCCCAATACCTCCCGGGGAACCATAACCTCCAGGTTGGGCCCGTAGGCCTACTGTAAGCTGTTTCGAGAAGCGGTATGTGTTTTTCTTGGTAACCTCAAACACATGCTGGATTCCCACACAATTAACCACCCTTAACCCTTTCTTACCACCCTCCAGTTTAAGGGGAAAACCAAAACCAATGATGATCCTTTTTTAAAACACTTTCTTTTAGGCTGGAAACGGTACATTTAAAATCTCCATTCAAAACAGGTTTAAAATCGCAGATCTAAAGAATGTACAGAGAACCCTTTTTGCACATATAAGTTCATCAAAATAATTCTGGAACGCTTGAATACTTGCTTGTTTTACGGAGCGAGGGGGAAGATGCATCATAATTAACCTAGAAAATCCTAAGGGGGCTAGGCCAAATTGCATACAGAAATTATCCTACAAAGCAAAAGACTGGGCAGTTGGGAACTACCAATGAAAAATAGGGGCCGTTAGTACACAGAGAAAGATAAGTGTCCAAAGTCCAAGACTCTTCACAGCCCCCCTGGAAACAGGAATTAGCAAAAAGACCCCCGATGCCTTTAAAAAGGGAGCTGGCAGGTACCTAAAGTCATACCTGAACAGCTGGGTGAGTTCGACGCTGGACTACGGGGGCCAGCTAAATTTGGCGATCACGCCCTGATCCCCCCATGGGCTTGGTCATAGCTGGGCCCCCGGGGGGGTTGCCCCCCCTGAATACCCTCCAGGGAGGTACCTACTTACTGCTAGGTAAAGACAAGCAGGGGTAAGGTGACTAAAACCCAGGGACCCACTTATGCTAATGAGAGAAATACGTCCAATATTGCCCCCCGTACGGGGATCGAACAATGGACACTATATGGGAGGTAGTGCGCTACAACCCAGCTACGGGACTATACTAACATTAAAGTCGTCTATATATAGCTTGCTTTTGTTTCATAAATGCGATTGAAAAAGTGAATATAAAGCTGAATGCTGCGAAGGTCTTTCCACTTGCTCTGACTTTTTAAAAGCGATTTTAACTGTCGCATTTACGAGAATTTGCAATATAGAGGAGCCTTAAACGAGGCTTCCACTGTACGAAAGCTTTTAATGGCCCTTACAGTGGCTGGTGCCAGGTGAAACACTTATTTTAAGAGTGCCTTCAAAGTGCCTTCACTCCCACACAGTATAGACTGCAGCTGGCAATGGTTAGTGTGGGTTTAAAGCCTATCAACTACACCATACCAGTACACAAAATAAAGTCACTGGTATGTAATGTATTTCTGGCTAACTAATCCTAATGCTTCAAAATAACTTAAGATCCAGACAGACTCTTACCGTATTTTCCGACATATAAGGCGCGCCTTCCCCCCCCCCCCCAGACAATGTCTTCTAAAAGTCAGCGTGCGCCATTATATGCCAAGGTTAGGTCAAGGGTACGCTTTGGGTTACGCTTTGGCATAAAGAGGGTAATTAGTCCTTGAATATGATTACTGATTTATTGTTATATTTTTGTCGTGCGTCTTATATGACGGAAAATATGGTAGACTATCTTATGGTTAGTAAGAGCGAACATTCACCACTAGATAAGAATACTTTAATACCTAGAATAGGTTTAAAGGCAACTCTGTATACACAGTAAACACACTGAGAAATACACCTGTCAGTTGGTAGCACACTCAGCTCTCACAGTGTCCGTGGTTCGATTCCCGGTACGGGTGGAAACACTGGGCGTGTTTCCTTAAAACATCTGCTGTCACTGGTCACCTACCTGGGTGTTAGTCAACTGGTATGGGTCGCATCCTGGGAACAATATTAACCTAAGTTACGGGAAATGCTCTGCATAACCAGGGACTTTCCATATAGTATGTCACTGATGTCAGTTGTATCATGTACTTGTATAAAATTATCATTATCATCATCATCATCTCGAGAGTGAACTAGCTATGAGTTAGAGAGTGTAAATATATTAGGGAGCTTCCGGAGTGACCTTGACCCGGGTATAAGGTATCAACACCACTAGCGTGGGCAGGATATCAGGTCAGTAGGTGAAATTACACACTAAATATTTATTAGAGGCACCATGAGTAAACAGGTGTTCAGGATGTTGTTACTGGCGTGGTACTTGCTGTGATAAATCTTCGAATGTACTTGTTACTATCATGGTAGCTAGTTTGTGTATCTCATACTATCCTGTGGATGTTAGTGGCTAGTTTATTGTGCACCTCATATCCATCCTGTGGATGGTAGTAGAAGAGCATATCGACACGTAAAAGGCCTAGGAATTAGCCCCAGAACGGTTTAACAGGAGTACATCTGGATTTATATCTGCAGTTGACTTACCTGTTACAAGCAAATTTAGGAATTCTTAATATGGCTGGTACCTTATTTTCATTAATATCTTGAAATATCACATAGATTATACTATCTCTATATTCCTCAATAAGTGGACAATAAAGCACAGTGTCCAAGATAGTGACCATAGGACTGGGCGTCGTAAAAAAGCATAAAGTCGCTCCAAACTACGATACGGATGGGGTCAGAACCCATCGCTAGCGAGTCATTTGTTTACAATCGTGTGTTACTATTTCGTGAGTATTCTGTCATTTTTTTTCGAATGCAGATGAAAAGGTTATCCAAAACTGAACAGCAGATACTATGAAAGGCTTTTTATGTACTCTCCATTTTATTTCAACTCTTTCAATCACTCACATACAACAGCCGTATAAAGAGGAGCTTTATAAGGGAGTTTACTGTACCATCATACATACATAAAGAGAAGTTAGTAACATCCACTATATGATAGTTATAGTGGGAACACCAGCAGTGTTGCTACACTATATGATAGTTACATAGTGGGAACACCAGCAGTGTGTTGCTACACTATATGATAGTTACATAGTGGGACACCAGCAGTGTTGCTACACTAATTCATAGTTACATAGTGGGAACACCAGCAGTGTGTTGCTACACTATATGATAGTTACATAGTGGGAACACCAGCAGTGTTGCTACACTATATGATAGTTACATAGTGGGAACACCAGCAGTGTTGCTACACTATATCACAGTTACATAGTGGGAACACCAGCAGTGTGTTGCTACACTATATGATAGTTACATAGTGGGAACACCAGCAGTGTTGCTACACTATATGATAGTTACATAGTGGGAACACCAGCAGTGTGTTGCTACACTATGATAGTTACATAGTTGGAACACCAGCAGTGTGTTGCTACACTATATCATAGTTACATAGTGGGAACAAAAGCTAGCAATATTTGCCTGTCATATTCCATCACACAGGATGGGTCACAGTGTTGAAATGTGTCAGTCTGAGCTGGGAGACTTCAGTAGGACAGTGAGGATATCCTCAAGTATACCATTAAAGCTTCATTACCTGCCACACCTTCACTGTCCTGAAACTAAGCACCTAAACCACTTCCTTGTCTACTGTTATCTCAACGATCTATCTTGTATCATTCTATTCTAATTCCCTCGCCAGGCTGTCATCTAACCGGGAGTAACAAATCTAAATTTGTGCGCGCCTTAGATGTGTGCGCGATAGAATCCCAACCTGGATTTACAGACGTTTCGCTCTAAACAGGGCAAAATCTGTAAAAATAGCTGTAGTGTTTGTGTACACGAGAAGAATATTTCAACACTGTTCCTGTGTTGAAATGATGGAATACCATCATACACATGCTGTATCATTATAATAATAAAATAGTAACAATAAAATATTAACAATAATATAGTAACAACAATAATAATAAATATTAAATTTAATAATAATAATAGCAATAATCGTGAGGTTGATGAGGTTACTGGTAACGAGATGTGCCACAACCAAAATTACTCTGTACAGTGTCTTCAATAGTGGTCAGCCACTTCCCCTCACCCAGTCACTCCCCCTCACTCAGCCACTCCCCCTCACCCAGCCACTCCCCCTACCCAGCCACTCCCCCTCACCCAGCCACTCCCCCTCACCCAGCCAAGACAGTACAGAGGTTTGAAAGAGACTAATTTGAGCTGAGAAGAATGAGCTAAGGGGAGTTAAACCTGACCGAACTGGCTGAGAGAAGCGCCAGAGGGGACATGATCATGACGTACAAGATAGTGAGAGGAACTGATAGGGTGTCTCTCAGGTACACGAGGTCACAGCTGCACGATGCAAACATAGCGATGTAAGAAAATACTTCTTTAGCCTCGGGGTAGTTAGGAACGACCTGCACAGCGAAATGGTAGAAGCAGGATACATACAAAGCTTTAACAATAGGTACGACTGGGGCCAGGAACAGATTCGACAGCAGCAACGGTATGCAGGCTAGGAGAAGAGAAAAAGAGAAAGAGAAAGAAAAAGAGAAAGAGAGAGAAAGAGAGAAAGAGAGAGTGGGGTGGGCAGCACTGCGCAGCGCCGACCCCGTGGGCCCCAACATGAAATCAATACATGGTCGCACCAGCAGCACGGCAGCTGGTTTCAGCAGCAGCGGCAGCTGGAAAAGCAGCAGCGGCAGCTGGTATGAGAGCGGCGCGGTATAGCAGCAGCGGCAGCTGGTATAGCAGCAGCGGCAGCTGGTATAGCAGCAGGGCAGCTGGTATAGCAGAAGCAGCAACTGGTACGCACAGCAGTGGAGTGGGTTGAGCAGCAGTTGGATATTAAAAAGCTGAAACACCAGTTTATGGAAACTAGTCGCAAAACTTGTACAGAGGCAGTGGG
>NC_069414.1:55797782-55820784 GCF_026875155.1 Cherax quadricarinatus
AGTAATAACCCCTTTTTTGTAGCTCGGGCCCCTCAAATATAGTCCCATGTTTGAAGTTAGGATGTGAAGGCTTACTCATCCCTGTAACAACTTCAGACAGTATTACTCAGGCTGGCTCCTCCTCAGGAAAATTAATGAATAGAAAAAGAAATAATAATTCACAAAGATAAACACTTTATTATTTATTAAATCAAACATAAAACAATAAAACATGAAAGGTATATCCTATTTGAAAGAAAAATGAAAAATGAATTGAATAAAATAACATGTGAACTCAACGCTAATATCTGCAGGGGTGTCTGGTGTTGGTGACCATCCACTGGCTAGTTCTTCACAGTATACCAGTGAGTAATCTCTCCCGATGACAGGAAAACAGGTTCTTTACCGCTGCAATGATGTGGAGTTACGTCCTGCAATTTCATACAGGTGCACAGGTAGTTCAATACAAAATGGGACGTCTCCAGGACGTTAGTCCGTCTCCTGTTCTTCTCGTTGATTGACAGGTGACCCTCACTGTCATCCAAGCTGAAAAGGTAGACAGGTTACCCACTGCTTAAATAATCACTCTCCATGGCAGTGTAGAATACTCAAAAGACGTGGTGATTATTACAACAGTCAACCTAGAGCAAGACTGAAAGGACTAAGTTTATTATTGGTCAAAAGTGAAGCTTTTAACCAATAAATCCACTAGAATACAAGGCAGGCATGTACTTACAGTAGTGCTGAGAGCTGTGAGTCGAGTGATTTACTGTTTGCCCAGAGCCCCAACGTCACTTTCGAGGGGGGGGGGGAGAGGGAGGGGGGAGGGATAGCGGGAGCTAGACTGATCCTACATTAACAAGCAGCGGCACTCAAACTTCACTTTAGGGGTGGGGGGGAAAAGGCGGGAAAAACGGGAGCGTGACTTACCCTACCTTAACTAGTAGCCGGTAATGAAACTATCGTTACTATATCTCTACTCCTATCTATTGAACTTTTCCCTCACATAGGATAATATAGCAGAAGCTTCTATCTTCGCCTTCAACTCAATCCAGCCTAAATGCTGGCTTGAAAAAAAAGTGAGCGAGTAATTTTCCTGATGCAGTAGCTAATTTAGTAGTCCAGGGGGCCTTAAGCGGAGTGACATTTAGGGGGGATTCCTCTAAGGGGCCCTCCCATGCGACCACCAGAGGCAGGACTCCAAACGCATTAGAAAATTAACAGTTAACGATCTGGATGGTCCTCAATAATCGTGTTCTTAGTTGGTTTACAGTTTAATCCGCATTCACGTTACGAATGTTGAAAGCTGCAGATTTACTCCAAGACAAAATAAATAATAAGGATCTTCACTGAAGACAGTAGAGCTACAAGACAGCTGGAAATGAGGATAGTGTTGAAAAAATAACAGGTGATACACAGTGGGTCTCGATTTCTGATCAATATGTTATGCATAACAGACATTTCACTGTTGCAAAGGCAGTGAAATGGGAAATCGGGAAAGTGATGATATGAGGAAGAGGAAGGATTTGCCTTTTTAGGTCAGATGGCCTATAAGAGGCAGATCCTTTCTCTGTTTCCTGTCTCACGTTCTTTTGATGGGGGGTGTTTCAAATCTGCTTCACTTCGTTGAAGTGTTCTCTCTGGTAAACACTTCGATGAAGTGTTCTCTCTGGTAAACACTTCAGATGAAGTGTTCTCTCTGGGTAAACATTTCGATGAAGTGTTCTCTCTGGTAACTTCAGATGAAGTGTTCTTCTGGTACCACTTCAGTGAAGGGTTCTCTCTGGTAAACAATACTTTGGAATTTCATATTGGTGCTCCTACTTTTCTTACCAATATGAGATTCTTAAACAAGGAAATCTACTCAG
This sequence comes from Cherax quadricarinatus, assembly GCF_026875155.1. NCBI lineage: Eukaryota > Metazoa > Arthropoda > Malacostraca > Decapoda > Parastacidae > Cherax > Cherax quadricarinatus. The sequence goes on from NC_069414.1 coordinate 55,799,630, forward strand.
TTTTCTCACTGTGAAAGGGGATTGCTATGTTATTATTCGTTTGTTATAATTCCCTTCATGGTGTAAAGGCAACTTGCCAAAACTAATTTAATCAAACTAATTTAACTAACTAACCTAATCTAACCTAACAAAACTAACCAACCTTACCATCCTAAGTTATAAAAAACCTACCTAATCAAACCCTTTAACAAAACCTACCTACCTAACCTAACCTAACCTAACTAACATAACGTAACCTAGCCTAATAACTAACCTAATCTAACCAAACATAACCTAACCTCACTAACATTACCTATCTAATTTTAAACCCTAACCAAACCTAACCTAACCTAACCTATCCTAATTTAAACATAACTAACTAATTACCAAAACATAACCCAACCTCAACTAACAACTAACTAACATAACATAACCTACCCTAATATAACCTAACCTATTAAACCTTAACATAACTAACCTCACTAACATAACCTAACCTAATTTAACCTAACCTAACCTAACCTAACTAACCTATCCTAATTAAATAATTTAACTAATCAAACTAACATAACCAACCTCACCTAACTAAACTAACTAACCTAACATAACGTAACCTAGCTAACATTACCTAAACCTAATCTAACCTAACATAACAAACCCTTTAAACCTAACATAACTAACCTAATTTACCTAACTAACCTTTAAACTAACTTTAACATAACTGACTAATCCAATTAACCTAACTAACATAACCTAACTAACCTAAATAATCAACTTACCTAACCTACTAACTAATAACTAACTAACATAAACATACTGACTAATCCAATTAAACAACCAAACCTAACATAACTAACCTTTAACCCTTTAACTTAACTAAATAACATAGCCTAAACTACCAAACCTAACATAACATAACCTGACATAATCCAATCTAACCTAGCCTAACATAACATAACCTAACCTAACCTAACATAACCAACCTACATACAACCCTGACATAACCCAATTTAACCTAACCTAACATAAGATAACATAACCTAACCTAACATAAAGTTACCTTTACCAGTGATGACATTGATTTACCTAATTTTAATACAAATGACCCATTTCCCCTATATTGATGATTATGATTGTTTTATGAAAACAGGCCTTCATTTATTCATGTCAATGCAAGATCATTCTTTCCCAAATTGGCAGGATTAGGATTCTAGCTAACAAAATTAGGGCGGCAGTTATAACCATCTCTGAATTTGGTTGGATTTATACGGTGACTGACGACGAGGTCAAATAGATGGTTTCAATATAAAACATTCGCTGCCTGACCACGGTCAGTGAGGTTGTGGGGGCTGCACCCCCCTGCTGTTCAGGCGAGCTACTTGTATCAACATGGCGCATGAGTGTGAGGAGGCGCGTAAATTCCATTGGTATTGAGCTGCTTCGTGGGGCGATTTCACCTCTTCAGTGCAAGTCTTCTCCCGACCAATCATTAGGGAGACCCATGGAATCCAGGACGATGAGGTGTATGGGTGTAGCCCTGAATGGGGCTTATAGAATCTTCGTCAAACTGAATTCCACGTCCGTGTATGAGTCTTTGGTGACGAGGTTCCAAGACGTGAGTCTTGGGCGCTACTCCAGCTGTGAAGGTGCGTTTGATCGACGTATCTCGCCACTTTACGTGGGTTAAGATACGTTTAAAGTCCATTTGAGGCAGATGAGGCTGACATAAGGAGTGTTTTTGGACTTATGGAACCGTACACCTGGCACAAAAGGGCAAGTGGACGGCAGTGGGTTCATGGGACGTCCCGGGGGGTACCTTTTCCCTGAAGATGACTCTGAGACATCCCATACCGTCTTACGTCGTGTTGGAGGACTTCAGGACGCAAGTTATGGTATCGTTGCCGGACAGAGACGTACGTGCAGAATATGTGGGGCATACGACCATATGGCGGCAGAGTGCGTGAAGCTGAGGAGGGCGCCAGCGCAAACTGGTGAAGCACCAGTTACCAGCGTGATAGCTGTGAGAGCCCAGTGCGCAAGCAAGGGCCTGGGCGCTTGTGGAGTGAAGAGGTTGGAGGATTCCAAAAGAGGAGAATGGCATGTGTGAGGTAGCTGTGATGTAAAAGGATCTGTTACTACACAAAGGACAAGTACAGAAGTGCAGTGCAGGAGGAGGTGCAGGCTATAGAGGAAGAGCTTCAGGAGGTGTTAAGGACATTGACAACCGCCTGCAGGGATGTTGTTCCTGAGCTGGTGAGAGACACGGCGGTGCCTGTAGAGGAATGTAAGGAATAAAAAACATAGCAGGGTTGACGGGCCAACTAGTAAGAGAGAGTGTCGCGTGTGCTGTGGAAAAGGGGCGTGGTGGGGTTGAGGTTCCCTCGTGAGGGAACCTCAGAAGATAACATGGATGTAGGGGCATCACGAGGAAGAGAGCGGCGGCGTCAGGGCTCAGATGACGTCCTGACGCCGGCGCAGAGGTCTGGGAGGAAGGAAGAGCAATGTCGAAGCAGTCACGATAAGAGGCATCGCAAAAAAAGGGGGAGGGGTTGATGGTGTGAAGCCTTGTGTGGCTCTGGGGCAGGAAGGCCCTGGGATGAATGAAGAAAGGAGGAAGGGTTGGAAACTATAAAGAGGCCTTAGGTGTATGACTGTGAACGTAAATGGGGCTGTGTAATAGTGTGAAGAAGGAATGGTTTTGAATGTTTCTGTATAAATATAGGGTGGATGTAGTGTTCCTGCCAAGAACACAATTTCAAGGAGGGAAGAGTGTCGAGGGGAGGGGTTTCTGGTCATGACTCTGCCATCTGCACGTCTGAAAGGTGGAGTGGGTATATTGATCAGGGAGGCAAGCCCGTTTGTGTTGCTAAGAAGTGAGGGGGGAGGAGGGGGAAGAGTATTGCGCGTGGATGGGTGGTGGATGGGACAGCGGGTATCTTTTGTATGTGTGTATGCACCAGTGGAAAATGATGTGAGGGTAAAAAGGGATTTTGTATGTGAAGAACTAGTTTTCTTCTTACGTGGTTTACCTGCAGTGGCCATCGTTGGTGGCGACTGGAACTGCGTTATTTTTTTTTTTATATTTTATTGAAAAACGCAATACATAGTTATACATGTAGACAATGTAATCAATGAAACGTATCCATTATATATAACAAAAGAAAACTCCACATTCCCTACCGTAGCACTAAACTTATACATAAGAACTAAACTAAAGACAGCCCACAGCTTCATATACAGGTGGGTTTATTACATCCAAAATTGCAGCCATAAACACAATATGCAATATAACCCAAAAAATGTCACAGGTATTGACATTTTACATAAAACTGTATGTACGAAGACATTCTCAATTATCCAAAATTCTTTACACACTTATTATTGTTGTATATTAAACTTCATATCAAATACATAATACGTAACACCTCAATAATTACGAAACAAATAAAGGTTTGAAAATAACAATCTCCACACCTCACCACAGAAAAAACTAAAACACAGTACAATATAACAAATGATTCATCCCACCTCACTTCCATACACTACATTCGTCCCACCTCACTTCCATACACTACATTCATCCCACCTCACTTCCATACACTACATTCATCACCACAAGCGAACTTACACAATCACGTATATTTAGTAATATTTTTCAAATATAATTTCCAGTTTTAAGTAACAAACTTCTTCTACTATATAATGAAATATACATAGTCATTACTATTAAACATTAACTTAAACGAGACTATATTCTTATTCTACAGACCGGGGCATTTCTTGCCTCACCATCCTAACCCTACTTAACACATTGTACATGAACACGTCCTTATATACCCATCACTCGTCAATAATATTCATTGAACTTCACCGAATACCAATATACAACCCATACTGAGTACATGAAATTCTCTCTTACATACTGCTATATACACTTGATGTATGATAAAAATCACACACATTACATTATCTCATTATTAGCAGTACATTTGGTACACAGACATATTTATCACGCCCTCATGTCCGTTGCTTAATACAACCACCAATCCTGATAATACATCACAACATATGCCAAATTTAACTTATCCATAACATACATCAGTATACCATTCTGAGTATGACCGTATACTTTTCACATGCACACAAATATTGCTCATTTCCATATCATAAAAATCTTAACTTTTCCCTTACAAACCACCACAAACTTACTTAAAACACACTCCACAACTACGCTGCCATTTCACACCATATCACGGAACTCCTCATACATTCCCAAATTCTGAGACGAGCCCGATGCAACCCCTGAAAATCCAAACACATCCCCCCCCCCTTTTTTTTTTTTTTTTTTTTCTTCTTTCCCTTACTCCGCCAACAAACCTCTGACATTCATACTTCGATATCCTTCAGGAAAAACCCTTTCCCATCTACTTCCATATATCCCCTATTACGACTAAGTGTTTTGTACATTGTTGCAGCCAATACCTTCTTTCGCACCATCCAATCCCCATTACCCCTCATGGCCCATGATACGAAACAAAATCAGTTATGATGTACACCAAAGCACGCTGCACAGACTCTTCCACACCTCCCACATCTTAAACTCAATGCCCTTAATACCGATATCCCTCCCCACCCACCCTCCTCAAAATCCCACCCATCCACTCCCGTATACACTCCAAATTTTTACAAAAATATACTACATGAAAAGCTGTCTCCCTATCCCCACACACCCTACATACGTCCTCCACCATCAACCCTCTCTCCCGAAGCACCGCACCAGACGGCAATATTCCATGAAGGAAACGAAACATTACCTCTCTCACTCTTGGTCTTATGCGCACCAACCGCAACCTTACCCAAATGTCTCCCCATGCATACATTGGGTATATGCCCTCAACATTTGCAATCACCCTCACCCCTACAGCACGCTCCAGAACACCTACCCGTATCCTAGACGGATCTCTAACATACAATAAAGCTCGCAGCACATCCTCACACTCTCTCATCTCTGATCCTACCCACCACCTTCGTGCCTCCTCATACAATGCTTGCACACCCTTCCCCACACGCCCGTCCACTCGGATAACCCCCCTCTTCAAATATATACACTTAACCCTTAATCTTATATCTATTAAACCCAATCCACCTTTGTCGACCGGTAGCATAACAACACTTCTACCCAACCAATCACACCCAGAACCCCATATATATCGAAAAACCTTTTTTAGCATTCTAGTTATGTCCGGTCCTGCCAACGGATATACTGCTGCCACATGCCAGACCATACTATATAACATCACATTCACCACTATTACACGTTGATGTATCGTCAAATGCAAGGGTCTCAAAACATTTAACCTACCCACCAAACTATCACTGCCCTCCAGAATTAAGCATCCGTGCCTCCCGGCATTCCCCATATAAATTATCCCACACACCTTTAGTCTATCCACCACACACACCAACGCACAGCTGTTTCCCATCGCGCCCTCCCTACCCAATTCCCTAAGACCAATAATTTCGATTTCTCACATTCACTTTTAAACCTGTAACACCCTTCAAACCCACCAATTACATCCTCCACCTCATGTAAACTTTCCTCCTGCTCATTAGAATTGTTGTATCATCCACATACCCTATTATTCCCATCCCACCATTCTCCACACCACGTACCACCCCTAAACATCGCCCACAGCCCTATAAAAAGGGTCCTGTATACAAGCAAACAACAGTTGAGACAGAGGACAACCCTGCTTATGCCTCTACCCATTGAAACCCACTCACCCAATTTCCCATTCACCTGCACACGTACACCTACCCTATTATACAAAGTCTCAATCCAACGTACCATCTCTTCCCAAAACCCTGCCTCCGTAAGATATGCCACAGTGCCTTTCGTTCTACGCAATCATACGCAGCCTGCCAATCAATGCTAAGACACCTCCCCCCCTTTCATTCTCCCCCTCCATACTTTCCACAAAATCTTTTATTATTCCATGTCCCTCATACATCGTCCTTCCAGGCACCCCATACTGACCTCTCGCAACAACTCTATCTATCACGCACTTCAGCCTGTTCCCCAAGATTTTTGCGAATTATCTTATAATCAGCACATAACAACGACAACGCCCTGTAGTTCTGCACTGTAGTAGGGCCTTCCCCTTTTGGAATCAATACTACTACTGCAGTACGCTGCAACTCGCCCAGCCTCCCCTCACTTTTCATCACATTCATCAGGTTCACTAAAAAATCCTTCAACACACTCCAATTTTCACATAGAATTCACAGGTAACCCATCTATACCTGGCGCTTTACCTCTCGCCATATTCTCCAAAGCTCTCCATACCTCCCCCTCTTCAATATCCCCACCCAATGCCATACGATCACTTCCACTCAGCACACAAGATACATTCTCTCCCAATCTCTCTAAATCCTCACCGTTCACTCCTACACTCCTCAAATATTTTCCAAACCAACTATCCATAAAACCACTCATTACCCTCAGTAGTTCTCAACTCCTGACCCTTCGTATACCCACCTAAGTCCTCGTGTACTACCAGCTTATCAATTTCCATTGCCAACCTGCGTCTCCGCTGACCCCGTAACACACAGGCTGACGGCCTGTCACCCCAAATCGCCTCCTCTAACCCACCTTGCACCCTCGCCTCATCAAATCTCTCATTGTGCATATCCCTTATCTGCCACTTTAATGCTTCAATTTCTCCATTGGATACACACCTGTCACAGCACCCTCTGATAACAACCCTGCAACGCCCCTCTAAATACTGTTGAAGCCCAAATGTCATCCATGCCTCATTCTTTCCCCTTCGCACATAGTATTGCCTGATCCTCGTCTTTGCAACCCATCCCACCACCCCAATAAATCGCTTGCTCTTACCCCCACCCCATAAGTCCTCCCACAAACTTTCAAAATCCCCTCCCTCCACCCCCTCACCAGTAGTCGTACATTCAGCTTCCAGTACCCCAAATATCTCTTAGGCAAACCGTCCCAATTTAAATCAGCATAAACGCCCTATGATCTGAATAAACGACATTCACGTCTGCACCCGCGTCACCCTCACTCCCCTTGTCACATACAACCTATCTAATCGTGCAGCATATCCTTTCTATGAAAGTGTGCTCTATCTCGCAATCCCCTCCATCAACTATAATCCCTCAATCCCACACCTCTCAATAGATCCCTAAACCTGCCAAAAAAAACACCCTGCCCCTCTCGGTTCCACATCCTTCCTGCGCACCACACAGTTCCAGTCGCCACCAACTATTGTCACTGACGGTAATGACAGCAAATAATATACCAATACGCTATTCACAAATTCATTCTTTACCCTTACATCATTCTCAGCCGGCACATACACACAAATGACTGCCATCCGCTCACCTCTCCACCACCCATCTATTCTTAACACACGACCCCCCCCCCTTCACTCCTAAGAACAACAAACGGGCTCGTCTCTCGGATCAGGATTCCCACCCCTCCCTTCATTCGCTCCGAATACATCACAAACACTCTGTACCCATCCACCTCCAATTCCTTTCCCAGCTTGAAATTATGTTCCTGCACAAAAAAACTGTCTATTAGCATAACGTCTTAAAAATCCCTTTACCCACAGACGCTTCTCACTCGCACACAATCCATTAATATTCACTGTCATGCACCGGAAACCTACTTATGTGATTTCACCCTCTGCCCCTTTTCACCTTTCACTGACACGCTTTCAGTGTGTCTGCTTCGTCCACTTTTCTCTCCACTGCCCACTGGTGGCTTCCCCTTATCCAACACCTGACCAGGCGTACCTTTAGTGCTCCCACGCACCACATCAACCCATGGCTTTTTCCCCGGTCTCTGTGCCGGGGTCAAAACATCATCAGAGTCAGAATATGTCGCCGCCCTCTTACGGTTGACACACTCTGCATCCATTTCCAATCTCACTGGATGCCTCCCTGTGAATCTCAGCAGTCACCTCAATCACTTCCACCACTCCTGGCGAGTCATCTGCCATGTTCGCCAATCTTCCAAGTTGCTCATCTTCAATCTGAACAGTACTCCTCACCATACTCAAGTTATCCTCAGCAACCTGCTTCTCAAAGGATTTTTCCTGCACGTTCACCAGTAGGCCTTCCTCTACCCGCACGTCACAATCTGCACAGTCTTCCCGTTCTCCATGGCAGATGCCTCACTTCCCACCAACTGTGACAGTGATGGGCTGGTACCCACCAGTGGCAGCTCACGCTCCACTTCCTCACTCCAGGAAGTGCCACTTCTATGTACAGGTGCCTCATCAGCATGACCCACCTCTGGTTCTGGCTCTTTCACCATCTCACTACCTAGGTCCTTTCTCCGCTGCCATCTCCCACACTGGGCCGCCATATGGTCATATGCACCACATAACTACACGTCTTCTGCTGCCCAGCGTAGTACACCATTACCTGTGTCCTAAATGCGTCCAGTATGACGTAAGACGGGATGGCATGCCTCAATCCATCTTGATCGTGAACGTACCATCCGGCAAACCGGCATACGCCCCATCCGTCCATTTACCAGCCATAGCCAGGTGTACAGGTCCATACTGTTCAATACATACCGCAGATCATTCTCGTCCGCCTCAAATGGCAACATTTCGGATTTTCACCCATGTGTAATGCTTAGACACGTCGATTAGGCGAACACGTATCGCTGAATTAACATCCACGCTCCTGTCCTGGTACTTGTCAACCAGCCGTTCATACACTCCAGCTGAACTCAGCTTGACGAAAATACGATAGGCACCATTTAGTGCCACACCATACAGTTCTTGATCTGCAACACCATAGGTGTCACGGATAATTTGCGGTAAAAGCACTTGTGCAGACTGAGGCGTTATTGCACCACGCAATAATTCAATGCACACCGTGTGCAAACGCCTTCTCACAGACTGCGCCATGTTGTGAAAATATGTCTCCTCCAATGGCCAGCAGAGGGCAGTGGTCACACGTCCGCACTCTGCGCAGGTCAAGCGGCGAATGTGAACTGCGTTATTAGGAGGGCTGACGTGGAACCAAAAGGGGCGGGGCACGTGTCGGCGGCCTTGCGAGATCTTTTGAGGGATATTCAGTTGCGGGATGCGGTTGGAGGAGGGGCGTGGGAGGTAGAGCACACTTTTGTAAGACGGGGTTACACTGCTAGGTTGGATAGGCTGTATATATCTCAAGGGGTTGGGTTGACATTTTTCCGTACAATAGAAGTAGCTTATTCGGATCATCGGGCGGTAGTAGCAGAGGTGGCGTGGGAGTCACTAGCAGTATATCTGGGGTTTTGGGAAAATTTAAAATACAAGTGTGTTAGGTGATGAGGAGGGGATAGAGGGATTTGCAACGCTGTGGGAGGGGTTACGTGCAGAGATAAAAGGGTAGAGGATGTGGTGATGTGGTGGGAGGGTTTGTGGCTAAAAAACGGATTAAGCAATATTACGTAAAGGAAGGGAAACGTATCAATTCTTTAAAATATGGGCTTGCTAACTATTTGGAGGATAGATTACGGGGTTGTTATGCGAGGGGGGCGGTGGCGGGCACTTATCCAATGGATAAAAATTATGGCAATTAAGGGAAAGGCTGCGTGAGGTACAGGATGAGAGGTTCCAAGCGGTGCGGTTACAGGCGGGGGTGGAAGAGGTGTTATGGGGCGATAGGCCCTTCATTGTGCGTATTGCGTAGGCAGAAACAAAGACAGCAGGCAATGACTATTCCATTTTGGAGGTTCTGAATCGATAGGAGGGTACAGGGAGGGGAGGTCATACAAGTTTACGGAAGGAATGGGGGCGTTTGCTTACAAGTGGTATGAGAAGTACTGGCAACGAGAAGGGGTAGGGGATGGGGTTTTAGAACAGGTGTGTGGGAGTGTGGTATGTTCAGTTGCGTAACAGTGATAGGGAAGCACTGGGTGGGGAAATATGGGGGGGAAAATTTATGGAGGGCTTTAAGTGAATGCGAAAGGGCAAAGCACCGGGAATTGATGGACTCCCGGTAGAGTTTTATCGCAGCATTGGGAATATTGAGGCATTTTCTGGTTAGGTTATTAAATTGCATGAAGGAGAGGGTGAGCTGGGTGAGAAGCAGGCAACGGCCGTCGTTGTATTGGTACCGAAGGGTAAGGGGCAGCATACGCTTCGGGATTACCGGGCGATCTCGTTGTTATGCCCCAGATTATAAATGTTTGCGAAGTTTTTGGGAAATGGGTCAAGTGTGTGGTAGGGCGGGTAGTATCAAAAACTCGTTTGGTTTGCCAGGGAGGTCTATGGTGGAGGGGCATGGGTTACTTAGGGATTTCGTGGAGGAAAAGGGGGGGAGGGAGGGAGGTTTGGTGGCCTCGTTTGGCAAGGGGCATAACGATAGAGTGGATCGGAAAGCATTGAAAGCCACCCTCAGGGGTCAGGGGTTTGGGGAAGAAAATAGTGGGCTGGGTTGAGGCGTTGTATGGAGGTGCAATGGCGAGGGTACAGATTAATGGTCGATTGGGGGGGAAGATTGTAATGGGTAGGGGACTTAGGCGGGGGTTTTGTCCTATGTCACAATTATTTTTTGCATGCGTACAGGACCCCTTTTATAGTTTGAGGGAGCAGCGTATGTGTCACGTAGAGGACCAGGGTGTGAGGTTGCGAGGGTTTTGGCCAGTTTTAATTGGGTATGTGGATGATAAAAACTGTTCTGATCAGGGAGGGGATGTCAATGGAACCCCATTAGACGGGGTTGTACAAATGTTCGCAGGGCAATGGTATGAGGGTAAATTCAGATAAATCCATGGTCATGGGGTTAGGAGCTTGGGCGGGTAGGGGTTGTTTGGGGTTTAGTGCATTTTGTGAGGAAGCAGGTGAATCGTTAAAAATCTGTGGTCTTATTTAGCAGACGATTACCTGTGGCACGCATGGAAAACTCGCTTAGGATGGTAGAAAGGATTCAGGGGACGCTTGGGTGCATTGCGACCTTATCATTTGACCTTGTGCAGCGTGCCATTGTTGTTAATATCTTACTGTATAGCAAAGTATGGCATGTGGCAGCCGTGTTCCATTAACTGGGCCAGCAATAACGAACATACTTAGGAGGTTTTTAAATTTTTGTGGGGTTCGAGCTGTGATGGATTAAAGGAGATGTGGTAATGTTACCTGTAAGTAAGGGGGGGCTGGGATTGCTGGACTTAAAGCGGAAAGGGTCAAATGTGTCTTCATTGAAAGGGGGGTGATGAGGGAAAGTGTGGGTGGGGGGGGGGTTGGGCCCGGATCCCTACAGATTGCAACGGATGTATACAGGAGTTGGGGTTGCATGAGTGTGAAACTGTGTTGAGGGCCTGGCGTGGGATCGAGAGCCAGCAAAGGTTAAAATAGGTAGGTTGTGTAAAATGTTAGCCGGGAGGGGTTGTAGCGCCTGTAGAGGGAATTTTCCCCATGTATGCATGGGGAAGTATTGGAATAGGTTGAGTAGGATGAGGTTGCAACCTCGTGTTCGGATGTAATGTAAACGTTTTCTGCACGGCATTTTTACCGTCGGGTGTGGTTCTACGGGATAGACGAGTCGTTGACGGGGGGGAGTGTGGGATATGTGGTGGGGAGGAGTCGGCTTTTCATTGTAGTATATTTTTGTGATGGACTGAGGAGTGTCAAGGGGGGGTTAAATAGGGTGATAAATAGGATAGGAGGTAAAGGAATTTCTGATTTAGAGCATTAAGTCTCGACGTGGGGGGTTGGGAGGAAAGTGTAATCCGAGCTGTGGGGTACATTATGGCAGATTATATCTATTTTAGTTGGGGATTGCGGGGCAAACAGGTTACTGAGGTGAAGAGGAGGGTGTTAGCGTTAACGTTCTATAAAATGGTATGTAGAAAAAAGGAAATTTATGGGAGGAGGTGGGTGAAGGATTTTTTCAGAGGGATTAGGCAACTTACGTTACAGGTTTTATTAGACTTGTAATATACGAGGGAGGGGGGGTATGATTGGAAAGTGTTTGCTGGGGTAGGGAAGTCAGGGGTGAAAAAAAGGGTTGCCCCCCTGGTAATGGATAACAAATTTTGCGGGAGTGTTGGATGAGTGATGCATGAGTGAATAATATGTGAACCACGGGTGCTAGCACCTGTGGAGCTGGCCAGTTTTTGTGTGAAGGACTTTATACTTATTATACATATTGTGTGTGGTAATATTGATTTACGGTAATGACATTGTAATTGGAGATTTGCTATAATAATTGCATGTGTTTGCTCCAAATTTTTTTTCCCAGGTGCCTTGCACTGATAGTGTTGGTTGCTGTGATCATGCACGGTGTCCAGAGATATGATGTGATTATGTTTGTATTAAAGTCTGTGCATTATTGTTCGTCACTGGTGTTCTGCAATTTTCAGTTTTGTTTTGAGAGTAAAGAGTTTAATGTACGGGCAGATAGTGTAAATAAAGTTGGGCAACAGTGGTGTTATAGGTTTTTGTGGTTAGGTGCGTGCTAGGCACAGTCTTTGTGTTACTTGTGTCATGGTTATATTTTTTGTTGTATTGTACTGTTGTCAATGCACTATGTAATGTCCATATAAGCTGTATAGAGCTTGAATGTCATAGTTGAAGCTGTGTGATTGTTTTAACACTGGGAATTTTGCATGTTTAAATGTGTAAAGGCTTACATGTGTTTTGGGTTTTGAGACTAAGTTTATTCTTATGGTTTTGTAGTAATTTTGTATGTCCTTGTGACTTTTCTATATCACCATTGTTGTGTAATACATATTGTTATTTAAATGAACCATTAGGACAATACATAAATTAATGTTTGGGTCATTGCTGTGTGACTTTAGATTAGGCAACATTCTTGTTTATAGTATGTTAGGTTGTAATTTGTGGGGTGGTTGGATAACCACTAGGGGGGGGGGTTTAAAATGTCTGTTTTAATATGTTCAGTGCAATGCATTGCATGGTCTGTAGTCGAAACATTAAGTACCATTTCGAGGGATGTGTATATAAAAGTGTTGTTCCCTATCATGTAAATTTTGTTTGAGTAGCTCCACAGGTTTGGGTTAAGTGATAGGATGAGGGAGCAGGGGGGGGGGGGGGGTGTACCCCCACGAGTTGTAAGTGTGGTGTGTAACATTAGCTGTAGGGAGGATTGTGTTAATTTATAGACTTAAATGAGTTTACATATTATATTTTGTAATGTCATGTTTAAAATAAAATATAAAAAAAAAAAAAAAAAAAAAAAAAAAACAAAATAAAACGCTTAGATAGGAACAGAAAAAGGGTGGTGGAGTATGTGCCTACATTAGAAATGACTTAGCTTACAACCCAAAAAACCTGATTTAAATAGCAATAAACTGGAGATTCTATGGTTTGAAGTGCTGCTTCCTAAGACCAAAACCCCTCTCAGTAGGAACTAAGTTACCGCCCTCCTACCCAGGGACCAGTTCTTAGAAGACTTTTCCAGAGTCTTGTCCGGAGTTGAAAACAATTGCGAGACAATAATACTGGGCGACTTCAATATCTGTTTTCAGCAGCAAAAATAACGGGCTATGCAAAAGGTATAAGCAAATTCTAGGATTAAATAGTTACACTCAAACTAATTAATACTCCAACCCGGATACACAGTTCTCAGCCCCCCTAATTGACCACATACTTTGTAACCGCTCTGAGAACATTAGTCAGTCAGGCGTCTTTTACCTTCAGGTCTTAGTGATCATTTCATCATTTACTGCACCAGGAAAATCACTAGGGATAGGAGGGGGCCTACAAGGAACAATAAAAAATGAGGTCAACTAGAAAACTACAGTAAAGAAACACTGGTAAATAGGCTACACAATTGGGACTGGACAGAGGTAACAAGTTGCACGGACGTAAACGATGCCTGGGAAAAATTGAAAACAATGTTCCACTCCATCCTTGTTAATATTGCACCAGTTAAAGAGGTTAGGATTAAACGAAAAAACTGAACCCTGGATGAATACTGAGATATTTGATAATATGAAATTCAGAGACCAGCTGCTAAAAAGATTTAAAGCAACAGACAGGATATTGCAGCACTAAATGAATTCCAAAGGGTGAGGAACAGGTACAGAGACTTATAAAAGGAGCAAAGGCAAAGCACTACTGCTAAAAAATTGAAGAGTTTAAAGCATAACCCCAGAAGGCTCTGGAAAAAACTAAAACAGTTGGGGTTACCCATAAGCCAGTAGATAGGTCTAACATAGTACTCACTATCGATAATGAGGTATGCCCCGAAACATTAAAGGGGGCAAATTGCTTTAATTCCTACTACACATCTGTTGCATCAACACTAGTAAGTAAACTACCAGCTGCATCAAATACCCTTTAACACAGACTTGATAAGTTTCAAACATACTATACCAATAAAGGGGGGAACCCCAAACAGTTGTCAACTAGTAAGTGTATCTCATGACTTTATTCAAAAAGAAACTAAGCATGTTTAAAACCCCAAATAAGAGCACAGGCCCTGATAACATCCCGTCTAAGTTCCTAAAAGATGGTGCTTCTGAACTGTCAATCCCTATTGCTCACATAATAAATTTATCAAACACCACTAACCCTACCGGAGGGGTTCAAGGAAGGCCAGAGTTATCCTATCTTCAAGAAAAATAGAAGGTCTGATGTAAGCAACTATAGGCCTGTTAGTATAATCAGTATAATATCTAAAATTCTAGAGAGGGCGGTGTTTCTCAAGTAGTTAAGTACCTTAATAACAACAACATTCTCCATAGCTACAATCGGGCTTTAGAAGATCCTATCAACGGACACCCCTTATTAATCTGATGGATTACCTGAGAACTGAAATGTCAAAGGGGGGAAACCTCATAGGTTTGGTAACCTTAGACCTGCAAAAGACCTTCGATACTGTCAACCACAATATATTATGTATAAACTTAAAGCTATCGGTATAACGTTCTGTAGACTGGTTTAAGCCCCTACCTAGCAACAGGAGAAAATAGTCAAAATCAACAAAACAGAATCAGAACCCCTGCCGATAACAGTGGAGTTCCCCAAGGTAGTATTCTGGGTCCCTTATTATTCTTAGTTATGTCAATGATATGCCTATCAGTGTAAAGTGCAAACTCCTACTGTATGCAGATGACAGTGCTCTGTTGGGTGTCAGGTAAAGACCCACAAGATATTGCTAATGTTTTAACACTGGAACTGGAGTCCTGCAGCAAATGGTTAGTAGACAAAACTATCATTACACCTAGGGAAAACTGAACCCATTCTCTTTGGCACGAAAACATAAACTGAGAAGGGTAAAAAATTTTAATGTTCAATGTAAGGGGGAGCCCATCACTTTGGTTTCATCAGTAAAATATTTGGGAATCCCCTTTGACCCATGCATGTCAGGAGAATTGATAGGGAAACAGTTGTAAAGAAAGCAAATGCCAGACTGAAGTTCCTGTATAGACAAGCACAGTGTCTACCTACTGAGGCTCGCAGGACCCTATGTCTAGCCCTTATACAATGCCATATGGATTACGCTTTGCTCTTCTTGGTACTCTGCCTTGACAAAAAACTGAAAGATAGACTGCAAATCACCCAGAACAAAAATCGTAAGATTCATCCTGGGGCTGGGACCAAGAGAACATGTAGGCCAGGATGAATTCCCAGCAGTTGGATATGCTGAATGTTTGAAGACAGAGTAAACAACTGAAGCTAAATCAGTTTATAAAATTGCTCACAATGTCCAGAATATTTGCTGTCAATTTTGCCCAAGGTTGGGAACCAAAGCAATCATAGTACTAGGGGGAGAGAGCTCAACTTTGTAGTACCCACAGTCATTGGACAGGCTTCAAACACCTTTTATTGTACAGCAATAAAGGAATGGAACAGACTGCCCGCACATGTCAAAGCCAGTCATAGCATGAACCAGTTCAAGAAGAGTGCCAAAAGGTGTCTGATGAATGTAGCTACAGAAAGGGAGGGGAATGATTTTCTATTTTTTAGCTAACATACGTGTAAATTTTACCATATTCCTAGTAATGACCCTCGTATTGTAGATAGTCTTAATGACCTTGGTGTAGTAGATAGTCTTTTTAGTATGAATAATAAGAAAATATTATAACCTTTATATTATAATAATAAGGTAAAAGGACCCCAATGGAAATAAGTCACTCTGTCTGACTTTTTTGGGTTATCCTAGGTTCTCTACACATATGCTGCTATGTATGATAATTCTATGTAACTGTATTTGTGTATACCTGAATAAACTTACTTACTTACTTACTTACTTATAATCTAACCTAACCTAACCTAACAAAACATAATATAACCTAACCTAACCTAACCTAACCTAGCATAACATAACATAAAATAACCTAACCTAACCTATCCTAAATTAAATAACGAAAGTCGAGAAATTTGTTGCAAACCTTTATTAAGAAATGCACATACCATCTCATATCTTGGGTTGGATAAAGTCACATCCATGTGAAAATTTCATCTACAAAGCTTTTATTTTCAAAAATTCCTGCCGCAACTTGTATTAATATCCGAGGACAGATTATCTGAAGATAATTGAGTCTCGTTATATCCGGGTGTTCCAGTAGCAGTCAGTTACAGGTGACTCCACTCAGACTCTACTAGACAGTGTCACAGCGTACTCAAGAATGTACAACTTTTAGTTACATATTTAGAATTAAATGCATTTAACTATATACTGGAGTCAGAGCACTACTATAGTTGATCTGAGAGACAGAAAAAGTAAAGTGTTAAAGTAGTAGTGGTAGTAGTGGTAGTAGTGGTAGTAGTGTGGCACCAGCCAGTCAGAGACTGGCTGGTGCCACACTACCACTCTCACTACAATTCTCTGAAAACTTACCCTACTTCTCCTGTTGCTACCTTTGCAACATTGCACAGCTCCTTATGATGCTCTGAAAAGTGTGAAAGTACTTGAGCTAAAGATTTCCACCGCCCGTGGCTTGTCTTGCACACACACACACACACACACACACACACACACACACACACACATTTAACAGTTTTCATCCATGACATTCAACTTTCTTGAAAATTCTTAAAACCCATTAATTTTGCCCAAATTGATAAATAAATTGATTAATAAGTTCATCAATAAATCGTTAATTATCTTCTTTACTTTAATGCAGAAATAACTGTACACGTTAGGGGGAGAAAAAACAATTTGTTTCCTTGGTCGGATATAATGTGAGGGAGACTGTGAGGGAGACTGTGAGGGAGACTGTGAGGGCGACTGTGAGGGAGACTGTGAGGGAGACTGTGAGGGAGACTGTGACTTTATGCTTACTTTAAGGCTGAATATATTTTGTAAATTCTGGGAGGGATGGTCAGGCAGTAACGGTGAGGCAGTAACAGTAAGGCAGTAACAGTGAGGTAGCAATGGTAAGGCAGCAACGGGGAGGCAGTAACAGTGAGGCAGCAACGTTACGGCAGCAACGGTGAGGCAGTAACAGTGTGGCAGTAACGGTGAGGCAGTAACAGTGTGGCAGTAACAGTGAGGTAGCAACGGTGAGGCAGTAACAGTGTGGCAGCAACGGTGAGGCAGTAACAGTGTGGCAGTAACAGTGAGGTGTCAACGGTGAGGCAGTAAGAGTGTGGCAGTAACAGTGAGGTAGCAACGGTGAGGCAGTAACCGTGTGGCAGTAGCAGTGAGGCAGTAACAGTGTTGCAGTAGCAGTGAGGTAGCAACGGTGAGGCAGTAAGTGTGTGACAGTAACAGTGAGGCAGTAACAGTGTGGCAGTAACAGTGAGGCAGCAACGATGAGGCAGTAACAGTGTGGCAGTAACAGTGAGGCAGCACCAGTGAGGCAGCAACAGTGAGGCAGCAACAGTGAGGCAGTAACAGTGAGGCAGCAACGGTGAGGCAGTAACAGTGTGGCAGCAACGGTGAGGCAGTAAGTGTGTGGCAGTAACAATGAGACAGTAACAGTGAGGCAGCAACAGTGTGGCAGTAACAGTGAGGCAGTAACAGTAAGACAGTAACAGTGAGGCAGCAACAGTGTGGCAGTAACAGTGGGACAGTAAAAGTGAGACAACACAAACATTTATCCGTCAAAACATACATGTAAAACCTCTCTCACACACTCGTCTTCATCTGCTGTTTTACGTTAAACTGAGTGAGTGCATTTTAATCAACACTCTTTTAACGTTATTCCTGGATCAACGATTTGCAACGAGCTTAGATGAGATAAAAGCTCTTAGCTGGTGAAGCTCTTGCTGCAGCTTCACTCTTAATCACTTACATCTCTTCAGTGCTAAATTAAGGAGGAAGGGAGACAATGATGTTGATGTTGATAGTTGGTGACGGTGAGGGAGGGTTGGTGAGGGTTAGTGACAGTCAGCAACAGCTGGTGACAGCTGGTAGGTGATAGCTTTGATGGTGGAGAACTTCGACAATGTAGATCCCTCAGCGTTCTTGCTAATGGAAAGTAAATACAACGCCTGAGAAAAATAAAGACATATGTAAACGTACTGACATGAATAAAACTGAACACTAATGAAGATTCTCACACCAATTTAAAATAAGCAGCATAAGTCGAGAGGCGTATGTATGTAATGTATAAATGTAGAGAGTTTTGTTTTCTATTTTAAGGATTAAAGTATTCTTGACTAGTGTATTTATTATTATCATCATTATTGTGGGTGAAAGCTAAACCCGTGGGGATTCTACAGCGCCTGTGAAAGGGGAGGGTATGGAAAGAATGTAGGCTTAATTCTGGGAAGTGGAGCACAGATCCAAATCCCTTGATCAAGAATCCCTCAGCAGCATCAAGGAACCTCCCTTGAGGGGTTTGACTCGTGGAGAACTGGTTGCATGCAGCCTTAAATTAACCATCGAGTAGTGGATTGGACTCGTCATTACCCTAGAGCACAGAGAGTGTGTGATGTGATCGTCTTTGTATCGGCACCTCAGCTTGATCAGTGTACCTTTATCTCTGCCTCACACCGACACCTCAGCTCAGTATTAACTCTTGCTGGTATATTCGTTAGGAACAATCGTGTTGATACAGGGTTGGGGGTTAACCGTTACCTTATTACGGGCCACTGAAGCAGATCCCTCTGGCCTCAGTGTCTGAGTAGAGCCAATTTGAATCATGAATCGCTTGTCTGATACTCCACGACTACATTCCCCACATCTCAGGTCACGGTTCCTTAGGCAAGATGACAACTAAACATTATTTTCGCAGTGTCCCCAGCTGGTTCTAACATACATATTAATACATAAAACATGAGACCTTTCATGTGATTACTCACATATATTCAGAGGAAAGTGCTCAGGCTTTATTTACATTTTCACTGTGGGATTTTTTTATATTTGGGTTTATCCTTGCTCCTGTGTTGAAAAATCCTAATTTCAATTTCTCTTCTTTTTAAAAACTAGACCATCAAAAAGTGTAGGGGCCCCCAACTGTTCAAATGCCCTTCCCGCACATAGGGGGGTTACCAACAGACCCCTGGCGTCTTCAGCTGGATGGAAAACACCCCCAAATCAGTTCCGTCAGCCAGGCTGTGACTTACGTTGGGTTTTCGTGCAGCCCGCAGCAACAGCCTGGTTTCAGGCGTGATCAAGGGGGCCGGCAAGAAAGGGCCCCGGGGGCGTTGACCCCCCGGAACTCTCTCCAGGTAAACTCCAGGTAAACATATAGATGGGAGTGGCTAGGGCAGTGGGTGCTGTGCTACTCCAACAGTCAACATCCACTGATATTCTCCATCCTAAAATGTTACTATTCATCTAAGCTTAAACGACACCAGAAAAATTATGCCACTATTGAGAAAGAGGCTCTAGCTCTTGTGGTGCCCTTTGGGAAAACATTCTGACGTGTATTTGGGCACTTCCCTTTTAAAATTTAAACGTTTTTTCAGACCACAATCCACTCACTTATATTAACACTGTGAAAAGTAAAAATGCTAGGAACATGAAGTGGGCCCTCAGAACCAACCTTATTCTTTTAGTATAAAACAACATAAGTGGTCATTGTAATGTAAATGCTGATGCTCTGTCACATCCTTAATAATTATCAGTTACATTAAATTAACGTAATTTTAATGCCCAAATACCCTTTGTTACATGCTATGTCAAATTCAGTAGAGTAACTTAATCCTCACCCCATATTAATATGTATACTCATGTCTGTCAAATTTGGGTTATTTATATATTCACAGTAATGATGTGTGTGAGGAGGAGACATAAGCTGGTGTTGAGTGGGTAGTGTTGTGTGGGCGATGTTACTGCGTGTGGCGCAACACTGTCCTGCCGCAGACCCCCCCCCCTCACTCACTCCTTAAGTGTTTCATACTCGATGTCCATAATACATAGCATTCCACACCACTACTTAAGAGTGGGATGCTGTCTCCTGTCTACAGCACAAGACTATTATATGTCTACCCCTACTATGATCGAGCCTCAACGTGTAAGGCTCGTCTACGCTATCCGTCTCTACACTAATGTACATAACCACGAGTATGCAGAGATACGATACTGTTTTACTGCCCTAGTACTAGGGGGCATATCTTAGTGAATAGCGTGTGAATTATATAGAGGTGCTTGGCACAAGAGTGACTCTGATTAATGTTTATATTATACTGTTATTAAAGTATCATGAGTAATCAGTAATAATGTGAAAGACATTAATGCAACTCCTAGTGCGACCGATTGGCGTGTTGGGGGGGGGTGTTGCAACCCCTGAATGGGTGCAAAGACTATTATGTATATGTATATATATAATTATTACCTTTTCCATAATTTTATATTGCTTATATTTGCGATAATAGCTAAATTGTAAATATATGACTTTATATAAATTTTTTGACTTAGTTATGTTGTTAGGTATGTGCTCTGTTCAAGTCTTGATTGCCCAACTACTGTAATTATTTGCTCTTTGCTCATAGAGGCCCGGGTTCTGGGTTTTTGAGTGCAGCTGTCCATGGAGCTATCACATGATCGAGGGGGGGTGTCCTCACCTCGCCTGAAGTATTCAGTCTGGTCTAGACTCTCTTGGTGGTTGGATAGATTGTCTGTCTCTTTATTCTTGTTAGTTCTGTAGAACTCTGTTCAGAGAACATTGTATAGACTTAGTGATTTTCGACGTTGTACTGGGTTGTGTCGCATAGACACTCTAAACAACTCAGGTCCTGAGCAGTAGCATCTGACCTAACTTGTTGGTTTTCTGGTATTTTTCCTGGGGG
>NC_069414.1:55821284-55842834 GCF_026875155.1 Cherax quadricarinatus
TTTGCACGAATCCGGTTTATTTCCCCATTGGGTTTTTTTGCATTTGGGGTATGGCACGGGTTCATGCTGATCTGCCTACTTGCGGTGCTGAGGTCCTTTTGGGGCGGGGAGGGAATTTCGGGCCCCTTTCATTCCTTAGGAACATCCCCCCGGGTCCTCCCTTTTTTTTTTTTCTTTTTTTTATTTTTTTTTTTCTTTTCTTTTTTTTTTTTTTAAAAATAAAAAGAAAGAAGTAACCAAACCCATGGCAGGCCCTAGTATAAAACCCCCGCTACCCCGGGGCCCCTTTCTTGTACCGCCCCCTTCTGCCCCCGCCCGTTTTTGGGGACCACTCTTCGGACACCCCATGCCTCTGTACCTCTTGGGGGTGCTGTTTCCTCCCCTTTCGGGTACTGAGCCTGACTGCTCCTTCGATTTTATCTGCCCTTTCGCTCCCTCGACTATGTTTCCCGGGCCTCCCTCTATGGTGGGGCAATTTTTGAACGCCGGCCCGTTCCACTCGGACCCCCTTTTGGCCCACGCCAAAACCCCAATGAAATTACCTGTGATAATTCTCCCCCTTCTCTTCTTTCAAAAAGATCGAAAATCCTTCACTACCTTTCCACGCTCAGTTTCAGATGCAAAATGGACAAAATTTCTTCACTTTAGCCCAACTTCCTCTACTGCCTTCTTTCTGACCACAGTATTGGCAAGGCACTCCTAGCCATTTTGATAAAGATATTTCTTTTCATGCTCAAGAGGGGTACGCGCATCATCCCCTTAGATGCTACCCAGGCTATGAGTTTCTCTTCTTTCCCATATCGATATGTTCGTCCTATGAAAAACATCATTCCCTCAATTTTTGATGGTACCGTCATTCTGCCCCTTTCCATAGTTCAAAAAAATTTCCGGCATGTGGCATGACATTCTTGAACAGCTGGAATCCAGCTCCCAATCCTCAAAATAGACCCTTATGTTCTTCCGCCCGCGGGGGGAGATGAACCCTAACAATGTGGGTTTAACTTTTGACAGCCGTGAACTCCCATCCTAGTTTATGTAGCAGGCTCGGTTTTACAAGTTAAAAAGGTGATCCCTACACTGCAACAGTGTAAAAATTGTGGCGATTTGGCCATCCAGCAAAATATTGCAGTCTATGCGAAAGCCCGGTCTGTGGTGCCGAGACCATTTCTAATATGTCTTGCAATCGACCCCCCCTCTTCCCTTAAATTTTGTCATGGGGCTCCCCTTCGACTCTCGCCATTGTCAAGTCTACTTAAACGAGGGGGGATTCCGCCCCCTCAAAGGGGCGAAGGTCCCCCTTATCCCGGGCCCGTTTTCTCTCCGCCCCCAAGGGAGACTACCTCGTGTTTTTATTCCCTTTTTCCCAAAGTCCCCCACTTCTGGGACCCCTTCTTCTGAAACCCACCTCTGGGGTTTTCCCTCTCCCTAGTCACTCCTTATCTAATTTTTTGTGTCCTGGGCCAAGCGTCCCTACTTCAACGCCCAGTTGATCCGCTTCTTCGTTTCCCCTCAAAAGCCCAGTAGCGAGAGATCTATTTTCACCTCCTCCTAAGTCCCCTTCTTCTCAAAAGTCAAGAAAAGGTCCGTTAACACCTCCTACCCATTTTCCACCCCCTCTTTTTCCTTCCCTTCTCTGTACCTGGTTTCCCCCTCTCACTGGCTCTTTAAAAGTGTAGAGGTTCCCCCTCCTCCTCGTACGTACCTTCCTCCCCTTTTCCCCTCCCAAGTTTTTCCTCTTCTCCCACCCCCCAGGTTCTCCCTCTTTGCCCCCTTCCACGCTTTCCGTTCCCTCCCCCCTTTTGGGATCCCCCTACCTTGGTCAGCCTTCATTTCCCAACTTTACTCACCCCCCCTTTCCCCATTCCATATTTTTCCCCATAACGTCTTAAATTTCCAAAACCTTGAGCAATCCTGAATATATTGCGAGCCCAAAACCAAGTGGGGAAACTGATCCACTCCCCGTTCCTTCTTCTCCTCTGCCCCATCTCGCAACCCCTTTTCTTCACAGCGCCCCTTTCCCTTTCGCTGTTGAATTTTTCCACTGCCCCCGATGTGGACTTTTAAAACCCCCTCTGTCCGTGGGAACCCTTACCTGGGGATTTCGGTATCTTTATCATTGCCAAGGGGCCTATTTAAGGGAAATACGCCCCAGGGGTTCGGGGGAGCTTCAAGGTTATTTCCCAGTTTTCCCCTTTTGGGGTGTTTGTTAAGAACCCAAAAAATTACACTCTGCTGTTATCTTCCCACCCAGGCTAAAAATTTTTTGTTTTCTAGACCCTTTTTCCTGATGGGACCTTTTTAAAAAAAGTGCCCTTCTTCTATGACAAAATTTTCCCGTACCATCCAACTATTTGTTCATACTTGCTGCTTACACGCCCGTACCCCTTGCATAGGTGGTATACGCTCTGTTTTTTTAAAACTCTCCCTTCTCGGGCATTTCTTTCCGGTATTTCCTTTTTTGTTTCGTCTTACGCCCCGTTTTTGGGCGATTTTTAAGCCCACCATTTCCTTGGGGGAAGTCTCAGTGATTCCCGTGGCATTCAGTTAGAGGTTTTCTGCCCCCCACCCCCTCCATGTTTTTAAAAAACAGGGATTCAACCCCTTTTGATCCTCGGACTCACACTCTCTCTTTCATCGATCTCTAGTTGCTCTTCCTCCGCTGTATTAGACTTTACTTGGTTGTTCTCCCGGACTTACATGACAGCGATCATTTCCCAATCATTTACTTCCCCTCTATTCACCCCCTCTTCGATCCCCCCGCGGCAATTTGATCAGGAAAAATTTGGAACCTTTACTACACCAAAATGTTTTTAGGGGTTCCTTCTTCGTCCCCCTCGATAGTTTTTTACCCCTTCTCGTCCTCATTTTAAACCCCAGCTTCTAAATTTTTATACCCAACTTTGGGCGGCATTTTCAGAATGGTGCCTTGGTGGTTTTGCTTGTGCTCGTGAGTCGTTTTTAAACGCGCGCTGGGGAGGGACCGGTCATAGAACACGGGAGACTTCTTTATTTTAGCGAAGCGTCGACGCTGCCCTGTCATCCGTATGCTAAACCATTTCTGGCGAGATTTTGTCCCCCCCTCACCGGCTTCCTCTATGAGGCGTCTGGAAAAAAGTACAAAAACTGAGTGGTAAATATTCTCCTGACCCGGCTCCTGTTTCTGCGGGTTGCCGGTGTTGATATAGCAAACCCACTAGATGTTGCCAATGAAATTGGCAATCATCTGGTCCGTATTTCTCAGGGACTCCATCTATGCCCCTCATTTCTTTCCTCAAAGTCTGCCAGAGAGTTAGCACCCTTGGACTTTTCTTCTCTCAGAGAAGAACAGTATAATGTGCCTTTTACACTTCAAGAACTGGAGGCAACACTCTCAGCTTGCCGATCATCGGTAGCTGGGCCCAACGACATTCATATTCGTATGCTACAACATTTACATCAGTCAGCCCTTGCAGTCCTATTACGCCTTTACAATCTATTTGGTCACAAGGAGTTCTTCCACAGCTGTGGAAATCCGCCATTGTTCTCCCTTTCCGCAAAACCAGGCACTACGGGACATGAAGCCTCCCACTATCGTCCCATTGCTCTTACCAGTGCAGTTTGCAAAGTGATGGAACGCCTAGTAAATAGACGTTTAGTGTGGTATTTAGACACACACAACAGTCTCTCCACTCGTCAATATGGCTTTTGTAAGGGACGTTCTACCATAGACCCCTTACTACGCTTGGATACGTATGTTCGTAATGCCTTTGCGAATAACCACTCAGTTATTGCCATATTTTTTGACCTTGAGAAGGCATATGACACAACTTGGAGGTATAATATTTTAGCCCAAGCCCACTCCTTAGGCCTTTGAGGCAATCTACCATCCTTCCTTAAGAACTTTTTAACTGACAGGCATTTCCGTGTTCGGGTTAATAATGTGCTCTCCCTGGACTTTATCCAAGCTGAAGGTGTCCCCCAGGGATGTGTTCTGAGCACAACACTTTTTCTCCTTGCTATTAATGATTTGGCCTCTAGTCTTCCATCAAATATTTGGTCATCACTCTATGTTGATGACTTCGCTATTGCCTGTGCAGGCGCTGACTGTCACCTCATTACAGTTCCTCTCCAGCATGCAGTCGACCGTGTTTCCAATTGGGCCACCACACATGGGTTTAAATTTTCCAGCACTAAAACCCACCAAATTACTTTCACTAGACGCTCTGTCATCTCCGATCATCCTTTGTACCTCTATGGCTCCCTTATCCCTGAACGTGATACAGTCAAGTTTCTGGGCCTCCTCTTTGACCGTAGGTTATCCTGGAAACCTCACATTACCTCTCTGAAGGCAACTTGTCACAGCCGGCTGAACCTTCTTAAAACCCTTGCTCATCTTTCATGGGGAGCTGATCGTCGAACCCTCCTTCGCCTACATTCCACCCTCATTTTATCGAAACTTGATTATGGTGACCAGATCTATTCAGTGACATCTGCTACTCTCTCTAGCCTTAACCCCATTCATCACCAAGGATTACGTTTATGCCTTGGTGCTTTTCTCTCTTCCCCTGTCGAGAGCCTCTATGTAGAAGCGAACGTTCCATCCTTATCCGATCGCCGTGATGCCCATTGCCTTCGCTACTATGTACGCTCTCATGATCTCCGCAATCCTTCCATTTATAGAATGGTCACTGATATTAGTAGACATTCTTTATTTGTTCGCCGCCCCTGTTTACTCCGTCCCTTCTCTCTTTGCCTTCATTCGCTCTTGTCTTCTCTTCAATTACCACCTTTCTATGTTCATGTAGCATCTCACTTTATCCTACCCCCCTGGGAAGTTCCAGCTGTTCGAGTCTGTTCTTTCTCTCTCCCTTGCTCGAAAGCCCAACTGTCTACGGTCGCTTCCCGCTCTCTTTTTCTTGACCACTTCACTCTCATTCTCATGCCATTGCTGTGTACACAGATGGCTCTAAGTCTTCTGACGGTGTAGGATTCGCAGCAGTGTTTCCGGACAGCATCGTACGTGGACATTTACTATCTTCGGCTAGTATTTTTACTGCTGAATTGTATGCCATCCTTGCAGCACTTATCCGTATTGCATCTATGCCTGTGTCATCATTTGTGGTTGTCTCATACTCCCTTAGTGCTTACAGGCTATACAGAAATTTGATACACCTCACCCCTTAGTCCTCCGTATCCAACTTTGGCTACACCGCATCTTTACCAAGCATAAAGATATTGTTTTTTGTTGGGTCCCTGGTCATGTTGACGTACAGGGCAATGAACAGGCAGACACTACTGCGCGGTCAGCAGTACTTGACCTACCAGTTTCATATAGAGGTATTCCATTTACGGACTATTTTGCTGCAATATCTTCCCACCTTCACACCCGTTGGCAACAACGTTGGTCTACTATGCTCGGCAACAAACTTCAATCTATTAAACCAAGTATAGGTTACTGGCCATCGTCTTATCACCAGTGCCGAGGTTGGAAGACTACTCTCTCCTGTCTTCGCATTGGCCATATTCGTCTTACTCATGGATATCTCATGGAGAGGCGCCCTGCTCCTCTCTGTGAGAATTGCCAAGCTCCATTATCAGTCAGCCACATTCTGTTGGACTGCCCACTTTATCAACGAGCACGCAGAATTTACCTCTGTCGTCGTCTTCGCTCCGCTGCTCTCTCGTTACCTTCCCTTCTTGCTGATGGACCCACCTTTCATCCGGACTCTCTCATTGACTTTTTGACAACAACTGACTTATTTCACAAATTCTGATACCTTCAGCCCTTTCTACTTCAATCTCTTGCTACCCTCTACCCCCGTACTATCCCCTGCCCCGCTGTTTTCTGTAACCTACTGATCATCCCTCCTCCCTTCTGCCATCCAATACCCTCGCTTCCTTCCCTACCCTGCAGCGCTGTATAGCCCTTGTGACTTAGCGCTTCTTTTTGATTATAATAATAATAATAATTGGGGCTAACCCTGAGAAGCCTATGCCAGTTGTGGAATCCATTGTGCCTACTTCAAAAATTAAGGAAATGTGTGCAAAGTGGATTGAACTGCAAACCTTTATGGATGAAAATCACCCTAACACAGCTATTGCAAGCCGTGCTGGTGACTATTACAACGACAATGTTATGGTCCATTTTAGACAAATCTTAAAGGAACGGGAGGTACACACCTCTGTGGACAGATTTGTTGTGCGACAGAGGTCCAGTGACTCTCAAACTGGTCCTAGTGGCATTAAAAGAAGAAGGGAAGTAACCCCGGAAAAGGACTTGCTACCTCAAGTTCTAATGGAAGGGGATTCCCCTTACTGAACATTAACAACTTCGACACTCTCCTCTCCTCCCATCCCATCAATCATCACCAGATCTTCATTAAAGGTGTCATGTATTCTATTGTTAGTAGAGTACTACAAACTGTGCATGTCTTCTTCAGTTTGTGTGCATTAATCTTAATATTTCATGTAGTAAAATTTTTTTTTTCATACTTTTGGGTTTCTTGCACAGATTAATTTGATTTCCATTATTTCTTATGGGGAAAATTAATTCGCCTTCCGATAATTTTGGCATACAATGAGCTCTCAGGAACGGATTAATATCGTATATCGGGGGTCCACTGTATTCGTAAATTCTAGTGGCTTCAGAAAGCTGGTAGGCCCACATGTGAGAGAATGGGTCTGTGTGTGTGGTCAGTGTGCACCATATAAAAAAATCCTGCAGCACGCAGTGCATATTGAGAAAAAAAACTCCTACCATTGTTTTTAATTAAAATGCCGACTTTGTGGTCTATTTTAAAATAGTATTTATGGTTGTATTCTCATTTTCTTGATCTCATTTGATAGAATGGAAAACATATTATAGAAATAGAGGTGATTTTTATTGGTTTTACTATGAAAAGAACCTTGAAATGGGGCTCAAAGTAGGGGAAATGTTTGATTTTTGCCGATGTTCAAAAGTAAACAAATGATGTCATGCAGTCATGAATGGGTTGACATTATTTATTCAATTATTACAATATTGCAGTAGTCTGCATAACAGTATATCTTCTATTTTTTGTTTGAATAAAAATTCAAAATAGAAAGCAAGAGTAATATCAGAGGGGCCTGGAGATGTGACTGATGAACAAAGAAAATGTTATTTTAGAGCCAGGAATGTCTGCATTGTTCATTCTGGACCCTATTTTGAAATTGTCACATTTTTTAATTTTCGTGAAATTGGCCAAATTGCAAAATTCTGACCATGTTATTGGGTAGTTGAAATTGGTAAATGGGCAGTTTCTTGTACTCAGTTGATAGAAAAAAATGGAGTTGAAAAGAAATAGCTATGAGTTTGGTCGACTGGAACAATGGAATTAGCCGAAAATAGGGCTCAAAGTGGGTGAAATCGCCGATTCGTAAATATTGCCGAGGTAGCTAACTTCACGAGAGCGTAATTCCGTCAGTTTTCCATCAAATTTCATTCTTTTGGTGTCATTACAATTGGGAAAAGATTTTCTATCATTTCATAAGAAAAAATAATTTTTTTTTTTTTTAATTTTGCGACACCAGGAGACACCTCAGGATTTGGGGTTGCGATAGTCAAGGGGTTATAAAGTACTTAAAAATTCCGACTTTAGAGACACTATATCAGTGTTCAGACTGGAAAAAAAAAATATTTTAGAAAGTCACATAAGAATTTATACTTGAGAGAAGTCATACCAGTGTTCAGTGTGTTTAAAAGATTTTTCCAAAAAATCTTGCTTAGCATTACACAAGAAAATTCATTTAAAGGATGGAAACCATATTAGTTTTCAGGGTGTCACAGAAACACCTAAAGTCTGGTTTAAAAAAATATCTAAGAAACTTTTTCAAACAATCTGGTTTAATAAAATAAAAAAATCGTTCTGGAAAAAAAAGTCATAACATTGTTGAAAAATTTTTCAAAAACATTATATGGTAAAAATTAAAATTTGTAAAAGAAAGTCATATTGGCATTTAAAATTTTCTGAATAACTGAAAGCAGTGATTAGAAGAATTTTTCAGTCTTGATCTAGCAAGCTGTTTGAAAATTTCCTAGAGAAAAACTTTATCAGTGTTGCAAGTAGTGGTTTAGACTCCTTTTAAAGCAAGTGGAATTAGTACATATCCCATTCATAAAAGAAACCATTTCTCAGTGTCGGTAATATTTATGAAAAATGTAATCAGAATTTTATATAGTACAAGCACAACACCAATTTTCCAGCACCCTTGTTTCTTAAGCCTTTTCTGATACATATATTGATTTTGATAGACAACAGAGGTTACAAAATAATTAAAAATGCCCTTTGACCCATTAATTATCAATTATACCTTAGTACTTAATTTTTCATATATCTTGTGATTAAGCCTGCTTAGTTTTGAGGACATGAAGAGAGAACAAGGTAGACAGAGCAGGGCAAGGCAGGCATGTAGGACAGGATAGGATAGACAGGTAGGATAGTGCAGGGCAGGTGGTCAGAGTTGGCAGGGTAGGGAGACACAGCAGGCAGCCCAGACAGGCTAGGGCAAGGAGAACAGGCAAAGCAGGCTGAGTGAAGTAGAGTGGGGCAAAGCTAGGCAAGACAAGCTAGAGCAGGCCAAGGCAAGGAGGGAGAGACAAGGCAGGCAGGGCAGGTGGGGCCAGAACTAAAAAGGGAAGGTTCTCCACATCTTTTTACAGTGCAGTGGTTTGGAGGGTGGGTGAGGAAGCAAGAAGAGAGAGCTTGCCTTCCTCCCACGACTGCCCTTCTCTCTTTCCTTTCCCCCTTCACTCCCCCCTTGCCTGCCTTCCTTCTTTCCACCCTCCCTCACTCCCACCCATAAAATGATGTTACTACCCCAATCCTACCCTTGGGGTCGACAGAGCCCCAGAAAAACGCCATATTGTCTCTTCTCACAGGGGGGAGACTTGGAGTGGGCTAAAATGTAAAAAAAAAAAATAAGGGGGGAAAAAACTAAAATTTTTAAAGAAAAGAAATTTTATGGCTAAATTCTCTCAATTAACCCTTTGACTGTGCGGCTGTATATATACATCTTACGAGGTATTTTGTTTGACGTATATATACTCATAAATTCTAGCGGCTTCAAATCAAGCGGAGAAAGCTGGAAAGGGCCCACATGTGAGAGAATGGGTCGTGTGTGGTCGTGTGCACCATATAAAAAAATCCTGGAGCACGCAGTGCATAATGAAAAAAAAAAAACTCCGACCGTTTTTTTTAATTAAAATGCCGACTTTGTGGTTATTTTCGTATAGTATTTATGGTTGTATTCTCGTTTTCTTGATTCTTTTGATAGAATGGAAAACATATTTATAGAAATAGAGGTGATTTTTATTGATTTTACTATAAAAAGAACCTAGAAATGGAGCTCAAAAGTAGGGGAAATGTTTGATTTTTGCCAATGTTCAAAGTAAACAAATGATGCAATTGCCCAAATAAATGTCCAACTAGCCATTCTAATATGCAGTCATGAAGGGGTTGATGTTATTTATACAATTATTACAGTATTGCAGTAGTCTGCTAATAGTAAGTCTTCTATTTTTGTTTGAATAAAAATTAAAAATAGAAAGCAAGAGTAATATCAGGGGGGGCCTGGAGACAGACTGATGAGAAAAGAAAATGTTATTTTAGAGCCAGGAATGTCTGCATTGTTCATTCTGGACCTTTATTTTGAAATTGTCATATTTTTAGTTTTCATGAAATTGGGCCCAAAATTGCAAATTTCTGACCACATTATTAGGTAGTTGAAATCGGTAAATGAGCAGTTTCTTGTACTCAATCGATAGAAAAAATGGAGTTCTAAAGAAATAGCTATGAGTTTGGGCAACTGGAACAATGGAATTAGCCGAAAATAGGGCTCAAAGTGGGGCGAAATCGCCCATTTGTAACAGCGCCAAGGTCGCAACTTCGCGAGAGCATAATTCCGTCGTTTTTCCATCAAATTTCGTTTTTTTGGTGTCATTACAATCGGGAAAAGATTCTCTATTCATTTCATAAGAAAAAATAATTTTTTTTTTTTTTTTTTAAAATTTTTCGACACCAGGAGACACCTCAGGATTGGGGGTTGCGACAGTCAAAGGGTTAAGAATAAATGTTGCCACCACCTGCATTTTTAGTAGTTTGAAGAGGGGAACAATAAAATTCCAGCAGAGGAAGGGGAGACATGGAATTTGGGTTAGAGCTGAAAAAACCCAACAAGAATAATACTGGATAGGGTTAATTTATAAATACTGCTTTTAGGTAGCTGCCTGAAAGTGAGCAGTAGGCACCTTATCACGGCTTACTCTCTAGGGAAAAGAATGGGTTACTTATATATCCGCACAAATGAAATTTACATACATGACTCAAGGGACTAATGAAAAACCTAGATAAAAAACATTAGTTTGACACACACACACACACACACACACACACACACACACAACACACACACACACACACACACCACACACACACACACACCCCACAACATCATACTTTTACACATACATACATATACACATACATTATAGGGAAATCTGAAATTGGACACAAGCAAAAAAAAAAAAAGAAAAATTGACAAGCACCAATACTGGGAAACATGTAAAATCATTCAAAACGTAAGTACAATCATGAACATTTTCTATACCAGGACACACGTAATTACTTCACATATATGATCATAGCCATGTAAAAATTATGGCTCTCACACCACAGATTTCCAAGGGACTTCTTTGCCTTATCATGCTGTATCTGGGTGCTTCACTGATCCTGTTAGCCTGTACAGTTCTTCTTCAGGCTAGCACAGACACCTTCAGATTACTGGCTTATAGGCCTTGTCTGATCCTCCAGGAATAGGGTTGTCAAGTACAGTGGTTCCTCGAGTTATGAACTTAATTCGTTCCAGAAAGCTGTTCGAGTGCCGATACCGAATGAATTTGTTCCCATGAGGAATAATGTAAATTAGATTAGTCTGTTTTAGACCCCAAAAATACACTTACAAAAGCACTTACAAAAATACTTACATAATTGTTTGAGTTGGGAGGTGTTCGAAACTCGAGGTACCACTGTACTCTAGTAAATTTCTGGCATATCTTCAGGGGTGCCTTGTTGCTGCTAAACCTTGTTAGCAGCAGATAGTGGGTATTGATAGTTGAAAAAGGCTGCTCAAGCCAGCAAAGGTGTGGGGTGGGGCTTATGTTTACCAAATCTTGCCCTCATGTTCCCTCCAAGCTGTTTTAACAAATCTCATCCCCTATACACAAGCTCTGTAAAAATCCTTAACAATGGCTCAAACTTAATCACTACCACTTGTTAACACTGGCATTATTACAATGGACAGTAACAGTTAGAAAAATAATCTCATGCTAAAAAATCGATTATACATTATGCTTTAGATAAACGACATCAGCTAAACAATATTCCTGTGGAATCATATTGCAACCACTGACAACGGGACATCACTTTGTGAGGATGGTCATACCTTAACCCCAGGGCTAGATTACCGCATAGGCAAACTAGGCATTTGCCTAGGGCTGAAAAGAGGAATAAGCATAAAAGCTTGAGCATTTTTAAGAGAAAAATGAGGAAACTATGTGATTAAATTATAACATGCTTGATGGTGCATTAGCTATTCTCATTTTCTCTGGAAGGAATGCTTGCCCACTTTTTGTGGATGCAATGAATGGTAACTGTGTGACATGCTTTCTTCAAGCCCTGCTTAAGTTTATTTAACCCTTTCAGGGTCCAGAGGCCAAATTTCAAAGGGTGTACCAGTGTCCAAGAATTTAAAAAAAATTTTTTTATTTTTTCTTGTGAAATGATAGAGAATCTTTTTCTGAAGGTAATGAAACAAAAATTACGAAATTTGATGGAAAATTGACGAAATTATGCTCTCGCGAATTTTGATGTATCAGCGATATTTACGAATTGGTGATTTTACTGATTTTGACTCCCATTTTAGGCCAATTGCATTATTCCAGTCGAACAAATTCTTAGCTATTTCTCTAGTACAGTGGACCCCCGCATACCGCACGCATCGCATACCGTACAATCCGCATACTGCTCGCTTTTTTCGCAAAAATTTTACCTCACATACCGCCCAAAAACCCGCTCACCGCTCTTCGTCCGAGACGCGTCCAATGTGCGGCCTGAGCCACGCTCACATGTTCCGCCGGTGGCATTGTTTACCAGCCAGCCTCCGCGGTAACATCCAAGCATACAATCGGAACATTTCGTATTATTACAGTGTTTTTGGTGATTTTTTCTGGAAAATAAGTGACCATGGGCCCCAAGAAAGCTTCTAGTGCCAACCCTACAGCAATAAGGGTGAGAATTACTATAGAGATGAAGAAAAAGATCATTGATAAGTATGAAAGTGGAGTGCGTGTCTCTGAGCTGGCCAGGTTGTATAATAAACCCCAATCAACCATCGCTACTATTGGTGGTACAGCTGCTGCTGCTGCTGTACCACCGTCAGCTGCTGCTGCTGCTGTACCACCGTCAGCTGCTGCTGCACTGTCAGCTGCTGCTGCTGTTGTACCACCGTCAGCTGCTGCTGCTGCTGCTGCTGTAGTACTGTCTGCTGCTGCTGTAGCATCGTCTGCTGCTGCTGTAGCATCGTCTGCTGCTGCTGTAGCATCGTCTGCTGCTGCTGTAGCATCGTCTGTTGCTGCTGTAGCATCGTCTGCTGCTGCTGTAGCATCGTTTGTTGCTGCTGTAGCATCGTCTGTTGCTGCTGTACCACCGTCAGCTGCTGCTGCTGCTGTAGCACCGTTGTTGGTGTGGCTTATTGAGAATACCCCAGAGGATTTTCCACCCAGGATAACCCAAAAAAGTCAGTGTCATCGAAGACTGTCTAACTTATTTCCATTGGGGTCCTTAATCTTGTCTCCCAGGATGCAACCCACACCAGTCGACTAACACCCAGGTGAACAGGGAAAAATGCCTGGAACTAGTGCTCATATTGGTGAATTTAAAGCCAGCAAAGGTTGGTTTGAGAGATTTAAGAATCGTAGTGGCATACACAGTGTGATAAGGCCTGTTCTGGAAGAAAATGCCAAACAGGACCTACAGTACTCAGGAGGAAAAGGCACTCCCAGGACACAGTGTCTCATCAGTCATTGCTGCATCTTCAATAAAGGTAAGTGTCATTTATTCTTCATTTAGTAGAGTAGTACATGGACAATATATATTGTGCATGTACTATACTATTGTGCATGTATCCTTCTCTTTGTGTGTAGGAAAATGTATATTTCATGTGGTAAAAATTTTTTTTTCATACTTTTGGGTGTCTTGCACGGATTAATTTGATTTCCATTATTTTTTATGGGGAAAATTCATTCGCATACCGAACATTTCGCATAACAATCAGCCCTCTTGCACGGATTAAAGTCGCTATGCGGGGGTCCACTGTATTACGTCTAATCTATCGACTGAGCACGAGAAATCGCCCAGTCAACTGTTTCAACTACAGAATATAGTGATCGGAAATTGGTAATTTGGCCAATTTA
This sequence comes from Cherax quadricarinatus, assembly GCF_026875155.1. Lineage (NCBI taxonomy): Eukaryota > Metazoa > Arthropoda > Malacostraca > Decapoda > Parastacidae > Cherax > Cherax quadricarinatus. The sequence goes on from NC_069414.1 coordinate 55,834,753, forward strand.
ACACAAAGTTCAAAATATTCCAATTTCAAAATAGGGGCCAGAATAAACAATGCAGGCATTCCTGGCACTAAACTAACATTTCCTCTGCTCATTAGTTATGTTTTCAGGCTTTACAAATGAATTCCGTTTTGATTTTTTATTATATATATTATTATTATATTAACACACTGGCTGATTCCCACCAAGGCAGGGTGGCCCGAAAAAGAAAAACTTGCACCATCATTCAATCCATCACTGTCTTGCCAGAAGGGTGCTTTACACTACAGTTTTTAAACTGCAACATTAACACCCCTCCTACAGAGTGCAGGCACTGTACTTCCCATCTCCAGGACTCAAGTCCGGCCTGCCGGTTTCCCTGAATCCCTTCATAAATGTTACGTTGCTCACACTCCAACAGCATGTCAAGTATTAAAAACCATTTGTCTCCATTCACTCCTATCAAACACGCTCATGCATGCCCGCTGGAAGTCCAAGCCCCTCGCACACAAAACCTCCTTTACCCCCCTCCCTCCAACCTTTCCTAGGCCAACCCCTACCCCGCCTTCCTTCCACTACAGACTGATACACTCTTGAAGTCATTCTGTTTTGCTCTACATGTCTGAGCCACCTCAACAACCCTTCCTCAGCCCTCTGGACAACAGTTTTGGTAACCTCGCATCTCCTCCTAACTTCCAAACTACGAATTCTCTGCATTATATTCACACCATACATTGCCCTCAGACATGACATCTCCACTGCCTCCAGCCTTCTCCTCGCTGCAACATTCATCACCCATGCTTCACACCCATATAAGAGCATTGGTAAAACTATACTCTCATACATTCCCCTCTTTGCCTCCAAGGACAAAGTTCTTTGTCTCCACAGACTCCTAAGTGCACCGCTCACCCTTTTCCCCTCATCAATTCTGTGATTCACCTCATCTTTCATAGTCCCATCCGCTGACACGTCCACTCCAAATATCTGAATACATTCACCTCCATACTCTCCCTCCAATCTGATATCCAATCTTTCATCACCTAATCTTTTTGTTATCCTCATAACCTTACTCTTTCTTGTATTCACTTTTAATTTTCTTCTTTTGCATACCCTACCAAATTCATCCACTAACCTCTGCAACTTCTCTTCAGAATCTCCCAAGAGCACAGTGTGATCAGCAAAGAGCAACTGCGACAACTCCCACTATATGCGTGATTATCTTTTAACTCCACGCCTCTTGCCAAGACCCTCGCATTTACTTCTCTTACAACCCCATCTATAAATATATTAAACAACCACGGTGACATTACACATCCTTGTCTTAGGCCTACTTTTGCTGGGAAATAATCTCCCTCTTTCCTACATACTCTAACTTGAGCCTCACTATCCTCGTAAAAACTCTTCACTGCTTTCAGTAACCTACCTCCTACACCATACACCTGCAACATCTGCCACATTGCCCCCCCTATCCACCCTGTCATACGCCTTTTCCAAATCCATAAATGCCACAAAAACCTCTAGCCTTGTCTAAATACTGTTCACTTATATGTTTCACTGTAAACACCTGGTCCACACACCCCCTACCTTTCCTAAAGCCTCCTTGTTCATCTGCTATTCTATTTTCCATCTTACTCCTAATTCTTTCAATAATAACTCTACCATACACTTTACCAGGTATACTCAACAGACTTATCCCCCTATAATTTTTGCACTCTCTTTTGTCCCCTTTGCCTTTATGCAGAGGAGCTATGCATGCTCTCTGCCAATCCCTAGGTACCTTACCCTCTTCCATACATTTATTAAATAATTGCACCAACCACTCCAAAACTATATTCCCACCTGCTTTTAACATTTCTATCTTTATCCCATCAATCCCGGCTGCCTTACCCCCTTTCATTTTACCTACTGCCTCACGAACTTCCCCCACACTCGCAACTGGCTCTTCCTCACTCCTACAAGATGTTATTACTCCTTGCCCTATACATGAAATCACAGCTTCCCTATCTTCATCAACATTTAACCCAAATTTCCCTTTAAAAAATTCCCTCCATCTTCTCAATACCTCTAAAATCTCCATTTAATAACTCTCCCTCCTATTTTTAACTGACAAATCCATTTGTTCTCTAGCTTCCTTTAAATTGTTAATCTCGCTCCAAAACTTTTTCTTATTTTTAACAAAATTTGTTGATAACATCTCACCCACTCTCTCATTTTGCTCTCTTTTACATTGCTTCACCACTCTCTTAACCTCTCTTCCTCTCCATATACTCTTCCCTCCTTGCATCACTTCTACTTTGTAAAAACTTCTCATATGCTAACTTTTTCTCCCTTACTACTCTCTTTACATCATCATTCCACCAATCGCTCCTCTTCCCTCCCGCACCCACTTTTCTGTAACCACAAACTTCTGCTGAACACTCTAACACTACATTTTTAAACCTACCCCATACTTCTTCGACCCCATTGCTTATTCTCTCATTATCCCAACTATCCTCCAATAGCTGTTTATATCTTACCCTAACTGCCTCCTCTTTTAGTTTATAAACCTTCACCTCTCTCTTCCCTGATGCTTCTATTCTCCTTGTATCCCATCTACCTTTTACTCTCAGTGTAGCTACAAATAAAAAGTGATCTGATATATCTGTGGCCCCTCTATAAACATGTACATCCTGAAGTCTACTCAACAGTCTTTTATCTACCAATACATAATCCAGCAAACTACTGTCATTTCGCCCTACATCATATCTTGTATACTTATTTATCCTCTTTTTCTTAAAATATGTATTATTATTATTTTTTTTTATTATCACACTGGCCGATTCCCACCAAGGCAGGGTGGCCCGAAAAAGAAAAACTTTCACCATCATTCACTCCATCACTGTCTTGCCAGAAGGGTGCTTTACACTACAGTTTTTAAACTGCAACATTAACACCCCTCCTTCAGAGTGCAGGCACTGTACTTCCCATCTCCAGGACTCAAGTCCGGCCTGCCGGTTTCCCTGAATCCCTTCATAAATGTTACTTTGCTCACACTCCAACAGCACGTCAAGTATTAAAAACCATTTGTCTCCATTCACTCCTATCAAACACGCTCACGCATGCCTGCTGGAAGTCCAAGCCCCTCGCACACAAAACCTCCTTTACCCCCTCCCTCCAACCCTTCCTAGGCCGACCCCTACCCGCCTTCCTTCCACTACAGACTGATACACTCTTAAAGTTATTCTGTTTCGCTCCATTCTCTCTACATGTCCGAACCACCTCACACAACCTTCCTCAGCCCTCTGGACAACAGTTTTGGGAATCCCGCACCTCCTCCTAACTTCCAAACTACGAATTCTCTGCATTATATTCACACCACACATTGCCCTCAGACATGACATCTCCACTGCCTCCAGCCTTCTCCTCGCTGCAACATTCATCACCCATGCTTCACAACCCATATAAGAGCGTTGGTAAAACTATACTCTCATACATTCCCCTCTTTGCCTCCAAGGACAAAGTTCTTTGTCTCCACAGACTCCTAAGTGCACCACCACTCATCTTTTTCCACCATCATCAATTCTATGAGATTCCAACCTCATCTTTCATAGACCCATCCGCTTGACTAGACGTCACGTGCCCAAATATCTGAATACGTTCACACTCCTCCATACTCTGCTCCCTCCAATCTGATAATTCAATCTTTCATCAACACCTAATCTTTTTGTTATCCTCATAACCTTACACTTTTCCTGTATTCACCTTAATATTTCTTCTTTTTGCACACCCAACATACCAAATTCATCCACCAAACCTGCAGCTTCTCTTCAGAATCTCTCCCAAGAGTACACAGTGTCATCAGCAAAGAGCAGCTGTACAACTCCCATGTATTATGTATTACCTATAACTAAACCCCTTTCTATACAAAGTTCAATAAATGGCTACCATTATCATTTATACCTTGCACCCCCAAACTTACTACCACACCCTCTCCTAAAAGCTTCTCCTACTTTTAGGCATTTAGGTCCCCTACCACAATTACTCTCTCACTTGGTTTCGAAATGCACTATACATTCACTTAACACTCCCAAAATCTCTCTCTCGTCCTCTTACATTCCTCGCTCTCCAGGTGCAAACACCTTTTATGACCCACTTTTCGCATCCAACCTTTACTTTAATCCACATAATCCTTGAATTTACACATTCATATTCTCTTTTCTCCTTCCATAACTGATCCTTCAACATAACTGCTTGAATTCGCATAATGAATTTTTATTCAAACCAAAAAATAGAAGATTTACTGTTATGCAATATTGTAATAATTGTATAAATATCATCATCACATTTGTGAATGTATACTAGACCCACCAGCTGGTGTGTATTAGACGTGTGAGGTCGTTTGTTTACTCTTGAACGTCGACAAAAATTTAACATTTCCTCCGCTACTTTGAGCTCAGTTTCAAGCCATTTCCAGTACTAAAACCAATCAAAATCATCTCCATTTCTGTAATATGTCTTCCATTCTATCAAATGAGGCCAAGAAATCGCAAATACAACTATAAAAAACATACGAAAAAACACTGCAAAGTCACTGTTTATTATCGAAAATCACGGTCTTTTTTTTTTTCTCTCATTATAACACTGTTGTGGCTTGCAGGATTTGTTTTATGTGGTGTACACATACCACATAGATGTATTCTCTCATATCTAGACCCAAATTTACCACTCACAGCTTATCAGAGTGAGCTGAGCCTATGGCATAGATCAACTGTTTGGACTCTGAACGTAAAGCCGTAGATCTACGGGATGGACCCTGAAAGGGAAAATAAGTAAGTTTTTATTTGGCTGCTCTCCCTCATGGTTTGTGTCCCGAGTTTAAATGATATGCTTGATGATTCCAATGCCGGAAAACCGGTGTTGTACTTGTTATATGTATATGTAGGATGACTGGATCTGTGTCCAATTTCTGTAATATTTTTCCAGTTAGAGCAATCATTATCTCATTATCTATTATGCCATTTATGAAGTAATTTTATAGCTTCAGCATACAGATACAAAAAAAAAGGCCTTAACATTTAGTTTTAACTGGAACTATGCAGAATATTGCAGTATGTAATACTAAGATGTATGTTGTACATTTGTTGTAGTTTAATTTATTTATTGCTTTGGTTTTACATGTAGTTAAATTTTTTTTTTCCCCAAAATGAACAGGGAAGGATATACTGTCAGAATTTAATAAAGAACTTAGCTGCTATGTTTTTTAAGTAAAATACCTGCAAATAGGCAAAAGCATTCTAATCATAAGTAGATAATCTAAAATACAACAAGATCCAAGAAAGTGTACCAGTGTATGATAGTACATTATTATTATTATTATTAAGGGGGAAGCACTAAGCCCGTAGGATTATACAGTACCTGTGGAGGGATGTGAAAGGTATTTAGGCTTAATTCAGGGAACTGGAGCACAGATCTAGTTCCCTAGATCTAGAGCCCCTCACCAGCATCAAGGAACCTTCCTTGAGGGGTATGATAGTACAGAGCAGTGCTTAAATTGTTTTTTTGGTTACAGCTACACAAAATTTTGCTGAGAATAAGAAAAAGATTTGGAGTGAGAGTAATAGGTTGAGAAAACCAGTGAGTACAAATGGACTTTGGCAGTTAAAAGGAAAGGTCAGAAATGATAGCTGGGAAGGTGAAGATGTTAGGAATCTGTTCAATGTTGCTGAAGAAGGAAACAATTATTTCATGTATTGGTCAGGGAAATATAATATGATGTAGGATTAAGGAGGATCTAGGTGTGAGTGCAATGAGTAGAGTGAATGAGGTTAAGGCAACCGGGATAGATTGGATTAAGAGATATGCTAAAAGCAGGTGGGGATACAATTTAGGGGTGGTTAGTGTATTTGTTCAATATACACTATACAGTGGACCCTCGACCAACGATATTAATCCGTTCCCGAGAACTCATCGTTAATCGAAATTATCGTTAGTCGAGTTAATTTTCCCCATAAGAAATAATGGAAATCAAATTAATCCGTGCAAACACCTAAAAGTATTGAAAAAAAAAAAATTTTACCACATGAAATATTAATTTTAATACACACAAATTGAAGAAGACATGTACAATTACATGACACTTTATTGAAGATCTGGTGGTGATTGATGGGATGGGAGGAGGGGAGACTGTGGATGGTGTTAGTGTTTAGAAGGGGACTTGGGGGTGTCAAGTCCTTTCCTGGGGTTACTTCCCTTCTTCTTTTAATGCCACTAGGACCAGCTCGAGAGTCACTGGACCTCTGTCGCACAACATATCTGTCCATAGAGGCCTGTACCTCCCGTTCCTTTATGGCATTCCTAAAGTGTTTCACAACATTGTCAGTGTCACAATTAAACACTTGTTCAGGTTTCAATTCTTCACTGTCTATGTACTCCTTGAATTCCTGCACATATTTTTCAGCTGCTTTTTTGTCCAAACTGGCAGTCTCACCATGCCTTATCACACTATGTATGCCACTACGATTCTTAAATCTCTCAAACCAACCTTTGCTGGCCTTAAATCACTCACATCACAGTTGCGGGCATTTTTCTAATTAAATCCTCATGCAACTTCCTAGCCTTTTCAAACAATGATTGCTTGAGAGATGCTAATCTCCTGCAAATCTGTTTTTTGTTTATCCACACCATAACATCCTCTCAACATCTCTATACTCATTTTGAAAACATATTTTGCACCCTTTGGCAAGAACAGCTTCCTTGATTGCCTTTCTTGGCCACAATAGTAGCGATGGTTGATTGGGGTTTGTGTACAACCTGGCCAGCTCGGAGACACACACTCCACTTTCAATATTTAGCATGATCTCTTTCTTCCATATCCATAGTAATTCTCACCCTTTTTGCTGTAGGGTTGGCCTAGAAGTTTTCTTGGGCCCATGGTACTTATTTTGCAGGTGCAATCACTAAAAACGCTGTGATAATAGAAATGTTCCGATTGTATGTTTGGATGGGACCGCGGTGGCTGGCTGGCTTGTAAACACTGGCCACAATGGACGCGTCTCAGACGAACAAAATCGTGTTGGTCGAGTTTTTTAGGCTAGTAGAGGCAAAATTTTTGCGTTAAAATTTATCGCTAGTCGGATTTAACGTTAGACATCCATCGTTGGGTCGAGGGTCCACTGTACATGAAAAAATAGAGGGGTACCTAAGAATTCAGAAAGCAGGCATATTTTCATTGTATAGGGGGGAAGGAGGCAAATTATAAGGGAATATAGGAAACAAGCTTGAGTATATCAGTAAAGGTATGGCAGAGTTATTATGAAAGTGCTACAGGTAGGAAGTAGGTGGTAAAGACATGTGCAACAATAGGTATATGTATTTCCAAAATATTTCACCTCCCTAGTTTGTTTTGTCGGTTATAATGATGGGACAGAAAATGGAAAAGAGAGCTTTAAGGTACTGATTATCTGAAGACTGCCTTCCACTTTTTACTGTCTATAATGTTATCACTTTTTATTTGATTAATAAAGCCGCGTGAGGCAAAACATTTCAAAATTTAAAAATACCTAGTGTTGCTATGTCCTGTTTACCAACTTGTCAGCAGTTATTAAAATTTTTAATATAAAAGAAAGTAGGATTGCAAGAGAAACAAGAAGGATTTAGGAAGGGTAAGGGATGTGTTACTCAGCTGTTTACATTGAAGCATTATGTTTTTAAATACTTCTATAAAGATGAGATGCTATTGTTGCATTTATGGATTTAGGAAAGTGCATAGAAAATAGTGATAAACCCTTTATAGCAAATAGAGAAGCAATGTGGGAGAAGTTGCCTGTGTATGGAGTTGGGAGTAGGTTATGATTTCAGGAGAGAGGTGGGGTTATTTTCCAATAAGTAGGTAGGCTTTGGACAGGGATGTGGATATCATCATGGTTTTTTTAACATATTTATAGAAAGGAGTTATAAAATTAGTGAATGATAAGAGTCACTGTGTTGATGACATTTCATTTTGGGGGATAATGAATAGAAGTTGCAAAGGTTGGTGGATAAATTTAGGAGGATATATAGGAGTAATATAGGAGATAGCAAGATAATGAGTACTGTATCACAAAAAATGCAGCAAATATTCAGAAGGAA
>NC_069414.1:55843334-56098334 GCF_026875155.1 Cherax quadricarinatus
TGAAAAGAAGCCCTATTTGCCTAGGCATTAGGGGCCCAACTTAACATTATGGTTTACACACTATTTAAAACACTAAGGATTTTATCATAGTTGTACAGTAGGACAGTAATTATTTCACAGTTGAACAGTAGATTATTAATTATAAGTGAATTAAATTTGTATAAGACAAAGGATATATTCATATAGTCTAAAATGCTTTTTGTAGAAAACAATGGTTCAATTATATTCCTGTCAACAATGGATAAAAGGTTCAAAGTGATTGTTGAAGTTATGATGTGGGAGTACATAGGTGAGTATGTGTGTACCGAGTATTTAGCGTTTAGTCTAGGATGTAAGTAAGTAAGTAAGTTTATTCAGGTATACACAAATACAGTTACATAGAATTATCATACATAGCAGCATATGTGTAGAGAACCTAGGATAACCCAAAAAAGTCAGACAGAGTGACTTATTTCCATTGGGGCACTTACTTATTTTCATTGGGGTCCTTACTTATTTCCATTGGGGTGATTAAGTGGCTTTTGAGAAGAGTCTTAAACTGATTTTCAGACTGGGTTACTTTAATATCTTCTGGTAATGAATTCCATATTTTAGGGCCCTTTATGTGCATAGAGTTTTTACACAGTGTGATAAGGACACGAGGTATATCAAAAAGAAATCTGCCTCTTGTGTTGTGGTCACACTCACCTTGTCTTCTGCCATAACACACACTGAAATTTCCCACAGTCATTTCCTCTACATAAGACGCCCTCAATATCACTATTACATCCTAAGCGGTACAGTGGACCCCTGCCTTACGAACGCATTACGTTACGTTAAATCCGCCATACGAAGCATTTGAATGCAAAAGTTTTGCCACGCCTCACGATAAAAAACTCGCCTTACGTGATTCATCAGGGACGCGTCCCACGTGTGGCATCAGCTGCCCCATGGGTGCCAGTGTTTACAACCCAGCCAGTGCAGTTGCATCTAAGCATACATTCGGTACATTTCATATTATCACAGTGTTTTTAGTGCTTGTAACTGCAAAAATAAGTCACCATGGGCCCCAAGAAAGCTTCTAGTGCCAACCCTGTGGTAAAAAGGGTGAAAATTACTATGGAAATGAAGAAATTTTATGACCCATTTTAGGAAAGTCTTAACCCCTTCAGGGTCCAAGGCCAAAAGCTGAAGTGGTGCCCAGTGTCCAAGAAATTTTGAAAAAAAAAAAAAAAAAAAAAAAAAAAAAAAAAAAAAAAAAAAAAAAAAAAAAAAAAAAAAAAAAAAAAAAATTACTTTTTCTTACAGAATTAAAGAGCATATTTTTGTGAAGGTAATGAGACAAAAAAAAATTTCTGATCAGTACTTACCGAGATACAGTGCCGAGAAGTTTGTCCAAAATGATGTGGTGGCGGCAACATCGACGAATTCCACATATGTGCATTACTTTTTAGCAGTTTTTGTAGTTTTTTTTCTTTTCTTTTCCAATTTTTTTCTTTTCCTACTAACATTTGGGGCCTGAGAGACCAATACTGTATATAATGTATATATATAAACTCACTGTATTGAACACAATAACCGCACTAAAGTTATTATCATATTATTGTTTACCACTGTTGTTCATTAAAATAAACATGCACAAATCTTGTATAATACTAATGTTCTATCATATATTTACATATTTACAATCACTGGACATGGTTTTAGAACTACTGGAGCTTGTGGAACTCCTTGAAACAAGGCACCATACACAGAGGCATCTTACATTCCTCACACATAAACAGTGTCTCTTTGCATCTTTGTTGCCGTCGTTTTGTTTGTGCACAGATGATGCATCTCTTCTGAGCAAATTTCTTCTGAGTTGAAGGAAGCTGTATTATGAAATGATCACCTTCCCTCCTCAAACGCTTGGGTATATCCTGAGGAATTCGAGGACCTTGTTGTATAGCAGGTGTTCTTACCTGGTACTTCATTATGAGTTGTCTGACAACAGACAAACAAAATTCACCATACAGTGGTCTGTTGCCAGTCTTTATTTGGTACATATTATATGTATTGAGCATTGAAATGTCCATGAGATGGAAGAAAAGTTTCATGTACCACTTGTAACTCTTACGAACACAATCAACCAAGCGCATGTTTTGTGTATAATCAATCACTGTCACTGGTTTTCGAATATGTTCATTAGTCACTCGATCAACTTTGCCACTGTCTTGCATTTCATTACGGTGAATGGTTTCAACAATGTGACATCTCGTTTGTCATGCCACCGTAATGCCATGATGTCATTGGCAGTAAACACCTGCACGTCATCACCACGAGCACCTGCGTTGAGCCTGGGCATATGTTTACGATTAGAACTCACTGTGCCACACACATCTGTCTTGTTCACTCGCAAGAAATCACTGAGTAATGGGCTTGTGTACCAGTTATCGGTATATAATGTATGCTCCTTACCAAGATAAGGTGCCATCATGTTTCTCACTACGTCACCTGAGATACCCAATAACATCTAGGTATCTTTCAATGTTTTTCTTCCTGTGTATACAACAATATCCAACACCAGGCCACTGTCACAGTCACAGAGTACAAACAGTTTTATACCAAAGCGTTTCCTCTTGCTCGGTATATACTGCTTGAATGACAGTCTACCTCTGAAGTATATGCTGAACCTTTGTTTGAGATACATAAAAACATTTCTAATCTTGTATAACCTGTCAATTCTGTCAGGCCTGGTTTTGTCAGAGAAGTGCAACATACGTAACAGTAAGATAAACATGTTTACTGGGATGATTTCACTGAAGACCGGGGTAGAAATTAGTCGATCTGTGGACCAGTATGCTTTTATATTATGCTTATAGACATGAGGCATAAGCATTATTGTTGCAAAAAGCAAATACATTTCTGCAACAGTTGTCTCTTTCCACCGGTGTAGTCTTGACTGTGGTGATATGATCGTACTTGCCATGGTGTAGTCAAAATACTTATTGCTTTCCCTGACAATAGTTTCCATCAATGGCTGGTCAAAGAATAATTCAAAGAATTCCAGTTCATTGGCCGTGGTTCCAAGGGGACAAGTAGGTAAAAATTCCACTTTGAGAGTCATCAAAGTTTGGGACTTGGGAACAAAATTGGGGATTTTGCTCCCAATCCCAGATACGGTTTGCTGGTGGATACTGGACATCATAGGCTGGTTGTGCAGGTGGTTGTGGTTGTGGTGGGCTGGTGGCTGACGCTCTGCTTTGTCCTTGAACTGAGGAGTCAGCAGCGTGGGTCCCAGCCTGGGCTGGTGAGTCACGCATGGCGGTGCCACTACCACCATCTGCTGATGCCTGTGGTCTATCCATGCCAAGTGTAGCCACATCATCCTCACTATCACTATCTAAACCTGGTGTAGGGCCACGGGATGTACTCCGTCCCCTGGGCACAGCATAGGGTACACTACCCGAGAGCATGTGGCGGCGTACACACCGATGCTTCACTGGTGAATATGATTCCTATCACTACTCGAATGATCGTCAAGCACAATAAAATCACAATCCACGTCACTATCATCATCATTACTGAAGTCAGAGGCCTGGCCACACGAAAATATTAGTTTTCTCTTGCTTTGAGGTACAACTGACCGTGGCTGACGAGTGCCCACACCAGAGGTAGAAGGTTGAGGATCGTCAGGGTTTTCTGCACTATTATCAATATCCTGGTCATTCCTTTCAGTCACTAACTGATCAAAGCCATAGAATTCGTCTTCATTTCCACTTCCATCAGTGTCAGAACTATCAGATAGGAAGAGGAGAGTCCCAATTTTCCGTGGAGTGAGAGTTGACTTGCGACGAGGCATGGTGAACAAGGGTAACTGAGCCGGCATTCCCACAATGCTATGTGGGCACCTAGATTTTTTGTTTATGGCGCACACCCACCACGTAGACCCGTTCTCTCACATGTAGGCCTATGAGTGCTTTCGCGCTAAATTTGACAGCGCTAGAATTTTGGCGTAGATCTACGGTTTGGACACTCAACGTGAAGCCGTAGATCTACGGGACGGACCCTGAAAGGGTTAAAGGAATGGGAAGTACAGAGCTCTATGGACAGATTTCTTGTGCAACAGAGGTCCAGTGACTCTCAAGCTGGTACTAATGGCATTAAAAGAAGAGAAGTAACCCTGGAAAAGGACTTTCTACCTCAAGTCCTAATGGAAGGGGATTCCCCTTCTAAACAATAACTTCCACACTCTCCCCTCCTCCCATCCCATCAATCATCACCAGATCTTCAATAAAGGTAAGTGTCACGTATTCTATTCTTAGTAGAGTAGTAATTGTACACGTCTTCTTCAGTTTGTGTGTATTAAAATTAATATTTCATGTGGTAAATTTTTTTTTTCATACTTTGGGGTGTCAGGAACGGATTAATTTGATTTCCATTATTTCTTATGGGGAAAATTAATTCGGCTAACAATAATTCTGGCTTACGATGGGCTCTCAGGAACGGATTAATATCGTAAGGCGGGGGTCCACTGTATACTGTTGGAGCTCAGTCACATTCCTTACTAATTTGTGCAGGTCCAGAGAGAAACCAATGCACTACATGGTGTCCTGTGGCCTGGTAGGCAATGCTCTCGCCTCACACACCGAGTGTTTGTGGTTCAGTCCCCAGCCAGGTGGAAACACTGAGTGTCTCCCCTTACACCTACTGTCCCTGTTCACCTAGCAAGTAAGTAGATACCTGGGTGTTAGTCGACTGTTGTGGGTCGCATCCTGGGGGAGAAGATTGAAGTCTACACCTGATTCTCAGTATCCAGTGTCCTGTCTTTCTGTTGATTTCCATGCCCTGACTAAACAAATTGATAAATTTCTTGGCCTCAAATTTGATTACAGAATGTCAGACAAACTACATGTGACTGCCTTGAAACCTCTATGTCTTAGCACTCTGAATTCACAGTACAGGAGGGCCCAGCCTTACAGTGTTTCACTAATGCAATGGTTTTCAATTACACTCATTCTTCATTTGTTCAGACTTCCTACAATAAACATAAATATATTCACCACTCACTATAAGCGAAGGATAAAAATATTTTAAGGTAAGTAAAGTGTGTACTGTATATGCATTTTTTGGGCCTAGCTTTATTGTTCACTTAATATAGGATAGTGTAAACAAATTATCAGGTTTTTATATGCATATGAAAGGGGGGGAAAAAAAAAGGCCATTTCACTTTACAGCAATATCCCAGAATCCAACCCACTGTATAAGGGGGCCCTCCTGTGCTTAAAATTTTGTCATATTTTACCTGGGGAGGCTGGTAAGTGAATTAATATTTATTTGAATATTTGTAATGATCACATCTGTAGATTGGCATTCTCAATTGGACATGATCATAGTAAGTTGGATTACCTTAAATCAGGAACTGATTCTATACTGCGATAACCCCCTAAAAAAGCATCTCTAATTTTGAATAGAAATTATAAACAATTTGGTACTAAGCAAAACCTCTGCTGCTTTAACAACTACGTTTCAATCACCACCAACCATTTTCCCCTCATCTATTCTATGGTTCACTTTATCTTTCATATTATTATTATTATTATTACTACAATCAAAACTAAGCACTAAACCCACCAGGATCATACAGCACTGCTTGTCTTTTACAGGCCCATCAGCTGACAAATACACTCCCAATTATCTAAACACACAAAATTCCTCCATGTTCCTTCTGAATATTTGCTGCATTTTTTGTGATACAGTACTCATTATCTTGCTATCTCCTATATTTACTCCTATATATCCTCCTAAATTTATCCACCAACCTTTGCAACTTCTATTCATTATCTCCCAAAATGAACTGTCATCAACACAGTGACTCCTTATCATTCACTAATTTTATAACTCCATCTATAAATATGTTAAACAAACATGATGATATCCACATCCCTGTCCAAAGCCTACCTACTTTATTGGAAAATAATCCACCTCTCTCCTGAAAATCATAACCTACTACCAACTCCATACACATGCAACTTCTCCCACATTGCTTCTCTATTTGCTATCAAGGTTTATCCACTATTTTCTATGCACTTTCCTAAATCCATAAATGCAACAATAAGCATCTCATCTTTATAGAAGTATTTATAACATAAATGCTTCAATGTAAACAGCTGAGTAACACATCCCTTACCCTTCCTAAATCCTTCTTGTTTCTCTGCAATCCTACTTTCTGTATATTATAAATTTTATAAACTGCTGACAAGTTGGTAAACAGGACATATGCAACACTATGTATCTTTAATGTTGAAATGTTTTGCCTACACAGCAGGCTTTATTAATCAAATACATATAGTGATAACATTATAGACAGTAAAAGTGGAGAGGCAGTCTTCAGATAATCAGTACCTTAAAGCTCTCTTTCCATTCTTCTGTCCCCATCATTATAACTGACAAAACAAACTATGGAGGTGAAATATTTTGGCAATACATATACCTATTGTTGCACATGTCTTTACCACCTACTTCCTACCTGTAGCACTTTCAATAATAACTCTGCCATACACTTTACCTGATATACTCAAGCTTGTTCTCCTATAATTCTTATAATCTTGCCTCCTTCCCCCCTATACAATGAAAATATGCCTGCTTTCTGAATTCTTAGGTACCCCTCTATTTTTTCATGTACAGTGGACCCTCGACCAACGATGGCATCGTCTAACGTTAAATCCGACTAGCGATAAATTTTAACGCAAAAATTTTGCCTCTACTAGCGCTAAAAAACTCGACCAACACGATTCGTTCCGTCTGAGACGCGTCCACTTGTGGCCAGTGTTTACAAGCCAGCCAGCCACCGCGGTCCCATCCAAACATACAATCGGAACATTTCATATTATCACAGCGTTTTTAGTGATTGCACCTGCAAAATAAGTGACCATGGGCCACCAAGAAAGCTTCTAGTGCCAACCCTACAGCAAAAAGGGTGAGAATTACTATGGATATGAAGAAAGAGATCATTGCTAAATATGAAAGTGGAGTGTGTGTCTCCGAGCTGGCCAGGTTGTACACAAAACCCCAATCAACCATCGCTACTATTGTGGCCAAGAAAATGGCAATCAAGGAAGCTGTTCTTGCCAAAGGTGCAACTATGTTTTCAAAACTGAGATAGCAAGATGTTGAGAGAGTTATGGTGTGGATAAAAAAAAAACAGATAGCAGGAATAGATTTTTAAAGAAATCATTTTAAAAAAGGGGGAGTTGCATGGGTTTTAATTAGAAAAATCCCGCAACTATGATGTGAGTAAATTTTAAAGGGCCCAGAAAAGGTTGGTTTGAGAGATTTAAGAATCGAGTGGCATACATAGTGGAAAAGGGGATGGTGAGACTGCCAGTTTGGCAAAAAAGCAGCTGAAAAATATTGCAGGAATTAAAGGGATACATAGACAGTGAAGAATTAAAAACCCGAACAAGTGTTTAATTGGACCTGCAATGTTGTGAAACCTTTAGGAATCCCATAAAGGAACGGGAGGTACGGGCCCTCTTGGGACAGATATGTTGGCGACAAGGTCAGTGACTCTCGAGTGGTCTATGGCATTAAAAAGAAGGGATAACCCCGGAAAGGGGACTTGACCCCCCCAAGCCCCCTTTCTAAAACAAACCCCCATCCACAGTCCCCCCTCCTTCCCCCCATAAAACACCACCAGATCTTCAATAAAGTGTCATGAAATTTGTACTTCTTCTTCAATTTGTGTGTTTTAAAAATTTAATATTTATGGGTAAAATTTTTTTTTTTTTCAATACTTTTAGGGTTTGCCAAGGATTAATTGATTTCCATTATTTCTTAGGGGGAAAAAATTAATCGACTAACGTAATTTTCGTTAACGATGAGTTCTGGGGGAACGGATTAATATCGTTGGTCGGGGGCCACTGAAGTGTATATTGAAAAATACATAACCACCCCAAATTGACCCCCCCCTGTTTAGCATATCCTTAACCAATCTACCCCGGGTTTTTCCCTTCCCTCTTTCACTTATCATTGCACTCACACCTAGATCCCCCTTAACCTACTCATTTTTTTTTTCCTGCCAATAATGAAAAATTTTTCCTCTCTTCAGCACATTGAACAGATTCCCTAACATCTTCCCTTCCAGCTATTTTTTCTGCCCTTTCTTTTAAACTGCAAAGTCCATTTTTTACTCACGGGTTTTTCTAAACCCTATTACTTCCTCCAAAATCTTTTTTTTATTCAAAAAAATTTTTGTGTAGCTGAACCCAAAAAAACAATTTAAGCCTGCTCTGTATTCATACCCCTAAAGGAAAGGTTCCTTGATGCTGGTGAGGGCCCTAGATTAGGGAACTGATCTGTGCTCCATTTCCCCTAAATTTAACCCTAAATATTTTTCACATCCCTCCACAGGTACTGTATAATCCACGGGCTTTGTGCTTCCCCCTTAAAAATAATAATAATAATGTACTATCATACACGTTTGTACACTTTCTTGGATCTTGTTGTATTTTAGATTATCACTTTTGCTTAGAATGCTTGCCCATTTGCAGGGTATTTTACTTAAAAAAAACTAGCGCTAAATTTTTATTAAATTTGACAGTATATCCTTCCCCCGTTCATTTTGGGGAAAAAAAAAATTTTAAATAAATGTAAAACCCAAAAAAATAAATAAAATTAACTACAAAATGTACAACTTCCCCCTTGTATTATATACGCAAATATTTGCTAGTTCCATTAAAACTAAAGTTAAGGCCTTTATTTTTTCTGTATCTGAAGCTATAAAAATTTCTTCTAAATGGGATATAGAAATAGATAATGATTTTCTCTAACTGGGAAAAATATTACAAAATTGGGAAAAGATCATCATCCCATATACATATAACAATACAAAACCCCGGTTTTCCGGGATTGGATCATCCAGCATATCTTTAATCTGGACAAAACCATGAGGGAGCACCAAAAAAAACTTTTCTTTTTTCCCTTTCAGGGGGCCCTCCCCTAGATCACGGTTTACGTTAGAGTCCCCAAACCCCCGGGCTTGCCATGAGTCAGCTCACTTGATAAGCTGTGGTGGTAAATTTGGGGTTGATATGGAGAATACACAGTGGTATGTGTACACCACAAAAACAAATCCTGCGCACACAGTGTATAATGAAGAAAAAAAAAAACCCTGATTTTCGATTAAAAAGTGACTTTTCGTGTTTTTTTTGTATGTTTTTTATAGTTGTTTTGCGATTTCTTTGGGCCCCTTTGATAGAAAGAAAACTATTCCGAAAGGAGATGATTTTTTTGGTTTAGTCCGGAAATGGCTTTAAACTGAGCTCAAAATAGCAAATGTTAAATTTTTTCGACGTTCAAGAGTAAACAAAAGACCCCAAAGTTAAACACACCAGGGTGGGTCTAGTATACATTCACAAATGTGATATGATATTTTTACAATTATTACAATATTGCATAACAGTAAATCTTCTATTTTTTGGTTTGAATAAAAATTCATTATGCGAATTCAAGCAGTAATGTTGAAGGATCAGTTATGGAAGGAGAAAAGAGAATATGAATGTGTAAATTCAAGGATTATGTGGATTAAAGTAAAGGTTGGATGCGAAAAGTGGGTCATAATAAGCGTGTATGCACCTGGAGAAGCGAGGAATATAGAGGAGAGAGAGAGATTTTGGGAGATGTTAAGTGAATGTATAGGAACCTTTGAACCAAGTGAGAGAGTAATTGTGGTAGGGGACCTAAATGCTAAAGTAGGAGAAACTTTTAGAGAGGGTGTGGTAGATAAGTTTGGGGTGCCAGGTATAAATGATAATGGAAGCTCTTTGATTGAACTTTGTATAGAAAGGGGTTTAGTTATAGGTAATACATATTTAAGAAAAGAGGATAAATAAGTATACAAGATATGATGTAGGGCGAAATGACAGTAGTTTGCTGGATTTATTTGTATTGGTAGATAATAGACTGTTGAGTAGATACAGGATTTTACGTGTTTATAGAGGGGCCACAGAATATATCAGATCACTTTTTAGTTGTAGTACACTGAGAGTAAAGTAGATTAGGGAATTTTACCCCCAAGGAGAATAGAAGCTCAGGAAGAGAGAGGTGAAAGTTTATAAAACTAAAAGAGGTGGCAGTTACGGTAAGATACAAACTGCTATTGGGGATAGTTGGGTAATGTGAGGAATAAGCTATGGGGTCGAAGAAGTATGGGGTAGGTTTAAAAATGTAGTGTTAGAGTGTTCAGCAGAAGTTTGTGGACAGACAAGTTGGGTGGGGAGGGAAGGGACGCGATTGGTGGAATGATGATGTAAAAAGAGAGTAGTAAGGGAGAAAAAGTTAGATATGAGAAGTTTTTACAAAGTAGGAAGTGATGTAGGAGGAAGAGTATATGGAGAGGAAGAGAGTTGAGAGGTGGTGAAAGCAATGTAAAAGAGAGCCAAATGAGAGAGTGGGTGAGATGTTATCAACAAAATTTTGTTGAAATAAGAAAAAGTTTTGGAGCGAGATTAACAAGTTAGGAAGCTAGAGAACAAATGGATTTGTCAGTTAAAAATAGGAGGGAGAGAGTCTATTAAATGGAGGGTTAGTGGTATTGAGAAAGATGGGGGAATATTTAAGGAATTGTTAAATGTTGATGAAATAGGGAAGCTGTGATTTGTGTATAGGGCAGGTAGTAATAACATCTGGTAGGAGTGAGGAAGAGCCAGTTGCGAGTGTGGGGGAAGTACGTGAGGAGTAGGGAAAATGATAAGGAGGTAAGGAGCCGGGATTGATGGGCATAAAGATAGAAATGTTATAAGCAGGTTGGGGGATATAGTTTGGAGTGGTTGTGCAAATTATTTAATAATGTATGAGAGGGTAAGTACCTAGGGATTGGCAGAGAGCATGCATAGCTCCTCTGCATAAAAGACAAAGGGCGGACAAAAGAGAGTGAAAAAAATTTGGATAGGGTGATAAGTCTGTTGAGATTACCTGTAAGTGTATGGTAGAGTTATTATTGAAAGTATTAGGAGTAATGAACGGAGAATAGATATAGCAGATGATTAGAGGCTTTGGAAAGTAGGGGGTGTGTGGAAACCAGGTGTTTACAGTGAACTAAGTGAACAGTATTTAGACAAGGTAGAGGTTTTTGTGGCATTTATGGATTTGGAAAAGGCGTTATGACAGGGTGGATTTTAGGGGGTGTATAATGTGGCAGATGTTGCAGGTTGTATTGTGTAGGAGGTAGGGTTACTGAAAGCAGTGAAGAGTTTTTTACGAGGATAGTGAGGCTCAAGTTAGAGTATGTAGGAACGAGGGTGATTATTTCCAGCTAAAAGTAGGCCTAAGGACAAGGGATGTGTAAAATGTCACCGTAGGTTGTTTAATATATTTATAGATGGGGTTGTAAGTGAAGTATAATGCGAGGGTTTGGCAAGAGGCGTGGAGTTAAAAGATAATCACGCATTTTGTGTGGAGTTTGTCCAGTTTGCTCTTTGCTGTCACACTGTGCTTCTTGGGAGTTCTGAAGAGAAGGTGCAGAGGTTAGTGGCCATAATTTGGTAGGGTATGCATAAAGAAGAAAATTAAAAGTGAATACAAGAAAGAGTAGGTTATGAGGATAACAAAAAGAATTAGGTGATGAAAAGATTGGATATCAGAATTGGAGGGAGATGTATGGAGGTGAATGTATTCAGATATTTGGGATGTGGACGTTGTCAGCGGATGGGACTATGAAGATGAGGTGAATCTAGAATTGATGAGACCGGGATAGGGGATGGTGAAGCGGTGCACTTAGGAGTCTGTGGAGACAAGAACTTTGTCCTTGGAGGCAAAGAGGGTAATGTATGAGAGTATTAGTTTTACCAATGCTCTTATTTGGGTGGAAAGCACAGGTTGATGAATGTTTGAGCGAAGGAGAAGGCTGGAGGGCAGTGGAGATGTCATGTCTGAGGGCAATGTTCATGGTGTGAATATAATGCAGAGAGTTCGTAGTTATTGGAAGTTAGAGGAGGTGCAAGATTACCCTCAAAACTGTTGTCCAGAGGGGTGAGGGAAGGGTGTTGAGGTGGCTCAGACATGTAGAGCAAAAACAGAATGACTTCAAGAGTGTTATCAGTCTGTAGTGGAAGGAAGGCGGGGGAAGGGGTTGGCATAGGAAGGTTGAGGGTGGGGGTAAAGGAGTTTGTCGTGCGAGGGGGCTTGGACGTCCAGCGGGCATGGGCATGAGCGTGTTTGATAGGATGTGAATGGAGACAAAAATGGTTTTTTAATACGTGAATGCTGTTGGAAAGTGTGGAGCACGGTAAACATTTATGAATTGGGATTCAGGGAAAACCGGCAGGCCGGACTTGAGTCCTGGAGATGGGAAAGTTCAGTGCCTGCACTCTGAAGGAGGGGTGTAATGTTGCAGTTTAAAAACTGTAGGGTAAAGCACCCTTCTGGCATGACAGTGATGGATTGAAATGATGGTGCAAGTTTTTCTTTTTCGGGCACCTGCCTTGGTGGGAATCAGCAGTGTGTTAATATAAATAATAATATATTATATAAAAAAATCAAACGGAATTCATTTGTAAAGCCTGAAAACTAACTATGAGCAGAGGAAATGTTTGTTTAGTGCCAGGAATGCCTGCATTGTTTATTCTGGCCCCATTTAGAAATTGGAATATTTTGAACTTTGTGTTAAATTGGCCAAATTACAATTTCCGATCACTATATTCTGTAGTTGAAAACGTTGACTGTGGAGATTTCTTGTGCTCAGTCAGATAAGATTAGACGTAATACAGTGGACCCCCACCATAGCGACTTTAATCCGTGCAAGAGGGCTGAATGTTATGCTGAAATGTTCGGTATGCGAATGAATTTTCCCCATAAAAATAATGGATCAAATTAATCCGTTGCAAGACACCCAAAAAGTATGAAAAAAAATTTTTTACCACATGAAATATACTTTTCCTAACACACAAAGAGAGGATACATGACACAATAGTATAGTATTGCACCAATATATATTGTGCATGTACTACTCTACTAATGAAGAAATAAATGAACACTTACCTTTATTGAAGATGCAGCAATGGACTGATGAGACACGTGTGTCCTGGGAGTGCCTTTTCCTCCTGGCGAGTACTGTAGGTCCTGTTGGCATTTTCTTCCAGAACAGGCCTTATCACACTGTGTATGCCACTACGATTCTTAAATGTCTCAAACCAACCTTGCTGGCTTTAAATTCACCAATATGAGCACTAAGTTCAGGCTTTTTCCCTGTTCACCTGGTTGTTAGTCGACTGGTGTGGGTTGCATCCTGGGAGACAAGATTAGGACACCCCAATGGAAATAGTTAGCAGTCTTCGATGACACTGACTTTTTTGGGTTTCATGGTTGGCAAATCATATGGGGTTAATTTGTTTCTTGGTTTTTCTCAATTAGCACACCAACAACGGTGCTACAGCAGCAAGCGCAGCTGACGGTGGTACAGCAGCAAAGACGATGCATACAGCAGCAACAAACGATGCTACAGGCAGCAGCAGACGATGCTACTGCAGCAACAGACGATGCTACAGCAGCAGCAAGGACGATGTACAGCAGCAGCAGATGACTGCTACAGCAGCAGCAGACGAATGTACAGCAGCAGCATAGATGCTACAGCTGCAGCAGAGAACGATGCTACAGCAGCGCAGACGATGCTACTGCAGCAGCAGATGATGCTACAGCAGCAGCAGCGGTACTCACAGCAGCAGCAGTGACGGTGTTGGTACAACAGCAGCAGCAGCTGACAGTTGCGCAGCAGCGATGACAGTGCAGCAAGCAGCTGACGGTGGTCACAGCAGCAGACAGACAGCTGTACCACCAATAAGTTGCGATGGTTGATTTGGGTTTATTATACAACTGGCCAGCTCGGAGACACGCACTCACTTTCTTTACTTATCAATGATCTTTTTCTTCATCTCTATAGTAATTCTCACACTTATTGCTGTAGGGTTGGCACTAGAAGCTTGCTTGGGGCCCATGGTCACTTATTTTCCAGAAAAAATCACCCAAATACACTGTAATAATACGGATAAATGTTCCGATTGTATGCGTGGACGTTACGCGGAGGCTGGCTGGTAAACAATTTGCCACCGGCGGAACATAGTGAGCGTGGCTCAGGCCGCCAATTGGACGCGTCTCGGAACGAAGAGCGACAGTTTTAGCGGGTTTTTTGGGCGGTATGCGAGGTAAAATTTTTGCGAAAAAAAGCGAGCTCGGAAGCAGTATGCGGATTGTACCGTATGCGATGCAGAATGCGGATATGCGGGGGTCACTGTTACTAGAGAGAAATAGCTAAGAATTTGTTCGACTGGATTAATGCATTGCCTAAAATGGGAGTCAAAAATCAGTAAATCACCAATTCGTAAATATCGCTGATACATCAAAATTCGCGGAGAGCATAATTTCTCAATTTTCCATCAAAATTTCGTAATTTTTGTTTTATTACCTTCAGAAAAAGATTCTTATCATTTCATAAGAAAAAAATAAATTTTTTTTTTTAATTCTTGGACACTGGTCACCCTTTGAAATTTGGCCTCTGGACCCTGAAAGGGTTTAAATAACCTTAAGCAAGGGCTTGAAGAAAGCATGTCCACAGTTACCATTCATTGCATCCACAAAAGTGGAGCACGCATTCTTCCAGAGAAAATGAGATCCCGCTAATGCACCATAAGCATGTTATAATTTAATCCATAGTTTCCTATTTTCTCTTAAAAATGACTCAAGCTTTTATGCAGTATTCCTCCTTTTTCGCACCTCCAGCATTGCTGGGATGCCTTACTCTGTCATCGTTAATCTCCAGAGACAAGACAGGATGATAAAAAGGTCTTAAATGGAGTGATGGTAGAGGGTGGTGACTGAGGGGAACAGATGTGATGTTGTATAAAGTAACTAAACCCCACCCTGATTGACTAGTTAGAAGTTGGTGAGAAGCTTCTGAAATTAATATAACATTATTATTATTATTATTATTGTGATTATAATTTATTATTATTGTGGTTATAATTTATGTAACTGATAGTGTAAAATATTTCCACGCTTTACCTCTGCAACTGTAAACATGGTCAGAGTATAATTAATATATACAGGACACCTGTAAATGATTTCCTAATAACCCTATTACTGTAAAAAAACAAATTCACTAAAGAAATGTATTTAACCCTTTGAGGGTCCAAGCTGTAGATCTATGCCTTGTCCACAGGGTCCAAAAATTTAAAAAAAAAAAAAAAATTATTATGAAATAGTAGAGAATCTTTTTCTGAGGGTAATAAACAAATTAGGAAATTTATGGAAAACTGATGGAATTTACACATCACCCAAATTTTACTGTTAGTGATATTTACATATTGGCGATTGTATTTTGAGTTCATGGGGTAAGCGAAGCGACCCTTCCAGCTGGGGGGGGGGGGTTGGTGTGAGCATGTTTAAGGTCTTAATTAAATACATTCTTGGCTATTTAGCTTAAATGTAATAGGGAGTACATCAAGAAACAAAACCATTTACCAACAGCCATTATAATTATCTTGTTAAATCATGCATTTTAAAGAGAATAAACTCAAGACAGCATAGTATTACTAGATTATTTATTTATTTATTTATTTATTTATTTAAAAATTTGAGCACACATACAGAGGTACAAAAAATACAGATAAGAGCAGTATGCCAAAGCCACTTATACTATGATTAGCAATTACGGGGATGGCTTAAAATTAACTTAAGATTAACTAAGCAATGATGAAATCAGTGATAAAACATTAATGTAGACAGATTATTAAAGCACAAGTGGTTTTACAAAGGAAATGTCATATGGTTGTATATAGCATTGTTGTTCATTCAGTAGATTGGAGTATTCTGTTAGGTAGTGTATTTAAAAAATAATAAGTTAGATTGGTTTTTAGGTTTAAACATTTATGTGATATTAATTGTGAGAAAACATTTAAGATATCCAATTTAAAGGCTTCAGTTATTCAGTATTTATTTGGTTTTGGGGTGAGTAAGTGATCTTTGAGAAGAGACTTGGAATTTATAAACGTTAGGTAGCCCCCACTGTTTCTTTTATATTTAACCGAGTAATGAATTCCAGATTTTAGGGCCTCTTTTAGGTGGCATTGAGTTTTTACATAGTGTGAGATGGACACGGAGGCGACATCTAAGAGTGATCTCGTGCCTTGTGTTATGGTCATTGTGTTCTGTTGGTGTTGCAAGGAGATGTTTGAGGGTGAGGGTTAAATATTAAGAGTTAAGTGGGTTTTTTTTCTTTATGTATGTAATAGGTGCAGTATATAAGTATGGATGTTTTGTATGGTGAGTAGGTTTAGTGTATTGAAATATTGGTGGAGTGTGCTGCCTTTATAGTGAGAATTTGTTATCATTCTAACTGCAGCCTTTTGTTGGGTAATTAGTGGTCTGAGATGGTTACTTGTTGTTGAGCCCCATGCACAAATTCCATAGTGAGATAGGGGTAATAAGAGAGTGATATAGGGCAGGAGGGCTGGACTGTGGAGCATAGTACGTATATTCGATTGTATGCCTACAGTCTTGGAATTTTCTTGAGAAATTTGTTGTATCTATATGTGTATGAAATTTGGTCTATTATCGAGGTGGATTCCTAAGGGAATTTTTTCCCTCTGTTAGCTTTTGTTAGGTGATTCGTTTATCATTATGTTAATGAGGGACATCTGTAGCTCTGTTACGAAACTGAATGAAGTAGGTTTTGTCAATGTTTTGTGTAAGTTTGTTAGTCCTCCATCCAGGTAGATATTTTCTGTAATTCGGGTATTTACTGTATGGCTAGCGTGACTGGGCTTCGGGTGGGAAGAAGACGTATGTAGTGTTCATCTGCAAATAGTGTGGTTTGAGTAATTGCGAAGCATTTGGTAGGTCATTTATGTATAGGAGAATGGAGAGGGACAAAGGGAAACACTTCCCTGTGGGACACCAACTGTATTTGGTTGGCAGAGGAGTTTGCCCATTTGCATAAACATATTGGCTTCTGTTGCTGAGGTATGACTTGAGGGTGTTGAGGGAGTGCCTCTCTTATACATAGTGTGAACAATTTTTCGTGGAGCAAAGTCATGGTCAACTGTATCATAAGCTTTACGTAGTCAATGAAGATCCCAGTGGACTTCTTTTTTCCTCTGTTGCAGTGTATATATGTTCTAGCATGTGTATAATAGCATCATTAGTATTTTTATTAGGCCTGAATCCAAATTGGCAGGGGTTGAGTATGTTTTGGGGAGATAAGGTAGGAGTAGATTCGTTTATGAATTAATTTTTCGAAGATTTTTGAGAGAGGGTGTAAGTTGGATATTGGCCTATAGTTATTCAACTCTGTTTGGTCTCCTCCTTTGTGGATCGGGTGACCCTTGCTATTTTGAGTACTGTAGGGAAGGTGGAGGATTCAATGGATTTGTTAAAGAGTGTTGCAATGATTGGTGATTGGTGATTAAGCTATTAAAGTAGTGACATCATGTACCTATTATATTCAGCATAACCATTGCAGCACTATTATTCCCTTTATAAATCACTGACCATTATTGTTATCATTGCATCATGCATAAGACTATCAAATCATATAAACTCAAGAAAGTAAAGAATTGTTTATATTCACAGGCACTTCTTAAATAAACTTTTTTCTGGATTTCATATTGGCAAAATCATTAATTATATTCTGAAAATCAATATTTCTTGTTAGATCAGACTCAAGGTCTACAGGCCTTTAAGGGGTTACACAATTTGTCTTGGCCTCATTGTGAACGGAGTGGTTTTTCATCTTTTCAAAACAGAAAATGAACGTTCTCCTTCACAGTTAGTAGCGGGAAGTTTAGGTAAAGGCATACACTATGTAACTTGGGGAAGGTTTCGAGATCCCTGCTTTTCTTAAATGTTTCAGAGCAGCTGAGGGGCCATTTTTCAGGTGGAGCTTTAATTGATTCTTACCCGGGAAAAAAACTATTTTTTTCAACCAAATGGTCCTGAACCTCTGAAAGGTTTTTGTTGCAATTTTAATGCAGCTTTCTCAATTCGCATCGGTAGTAGAAATTTTTTGAACGGGAAATCCAAAACTTGTCTTTGAGTTTCTGGTGATTTCTTTTCTTTTCACCCAATTTTTTTAAATCGGAATCCGAATGAAAAGTATTTTGCTGTCTTACATTTCTGCCTTGGTAAAAAACACAATTTCTTGTCTGGTCTTAAAAATTTGCGTTTCCTTTTCCCTTTGACCGCTGATGTCAGCCGGAAAATTTATCTTTCACCAGCAGTTTCTTTTTTCAAAATTTCAAAAGCTTCATCATTGCGAAGGGAGCTTAAAAATTCCCACTAAGCCTGCATGGGTTAGCCAATAGCCATTTCTTTAAATTTTTTGGGAATGCTTGTTCGTGGCATTTAACCGTTCAGTAAAAAGTCCCAAAGCACACAGATAAGGCCAAATTCAAAAATCTTCCAATTTTTTTGATGCTAAGGGTGCTTCGTTTTCTTGTAGTTCTTTTGGGTTTTCATCCTCGCTATTTGGATAAAGCAAAAACGTTTTTCAGCAAAGCTGTCTTTCAAAGTGTTGCATCATCTGCGCTGACCCCCCTTGTTGTTTAAAAATTGATGCATCTCCATGAAGGTTGATTGGTATACTCCACCCATGCATTGAAGCAGAGAAAAAAAAAAAAGATGCTTGTAAAAGTCCAAAAAAAAGAAACTGCAGCGACACAACATCCGCAGCAAATGACCCCCCAAAATTAAGAGAATGTGCGAGCAGGGGACTTTCAGCAAATTGGGTTGATTTGCTTGATACGGGCTTGCAAACCATTTATTTACCCGACTGTTACTTGCATTTCGTAGCTTGGCCCCTGGCAATCCTAATAGAGAGATCATGTTCAAGCAGAGTTCCCGTACTACATTCCATTGTTTCCCTATCGCCTGAAAAAAGGAAAGAATTTTATAAAGCGCTCTCAGGTACCCCTGGGAAAGACAAAGGAAAATGAAAAGTCAATTGATCTGTATGTGAAAAAAACTGGGTTGAATCTACACTTATTTCAAAGTATTCTTTCAGTTTTTCCCCCGCTATGATGTTTTTGAGGACCTTCTTATAATCGTTAAAAAAATTCATTGAATTGTAGATATATTAAGATACAGTGCCTTTCCCGCATTCCCCAAGGGGTGACACTGATTTTGCTAAAAATGGATGAATTGTGCTAACAGTTCTATGATCCCCAGGAAAAATTTCTTGTTTTCCGAACCCAAAAAATCATTTTCTCCATGGAAAGCAAATCCTCTTAGAACTTGAATTTTACAACGCAACAACTCTTTCTAAACTTTTCCAAAAAGTGCGCTCTTTTTTCGTTTGATTTTCCCAAAAAGAATCCAATGAGCCTTTTTCTGTGCACGAAAAACACTGGCTAAAATGCAGTCCTGTGGTGGTGCTGTTTTTTTTTGTTCCTCGAAACGTTGGAATTTTTCCAGTCATTGCCCCCCGTGTGAAGGTTTTTTCTTTGGGAGAAAATGCTTGCAGGCTGAACAGTACACTTTTCCGAGCTTTCAGAGTATACCGATCCCATAAAGGAGGGGACCAAAAAGGTGAAAAACTATAGGCCAAACAAATTTACACCCCTCTCTCAAAAATCTTCGAAAAAAAAAATTCATAACGAATCCATTACCTCATCTCCATAACTTCTAACCCCCTGAATTTTTGGTTTCAGGCCTAAAAAAAAAATCTAAAAAATGCTATTATACACATGCTAGAAATATATACATGCAATAGAGAAAAAAAAAGTCCCAGGGGATCTTCTTGTTTTAGGAAAAAAAGTTTTGATCAGTTGACCATGACTTTCCCGAAAAATTTTGTAACCTAGGTATTAAGGGCACTCCCTCAACTACATAAGTCTTACCTCAGAAACAGAAGCCAATTGTGTACGAAAAGGGGGGAAAAAAGCTCTTCCCCGAAAAAAACCAATTACGCTGGTTCCCACAGGGAAGGTCCTTTGGCCCCTTTTTTCTTTTTTCCCCTTTTAAAATAATGCCCTACCAAATGCTTCGAAATTACTCAAACCCCACGCTTTTTGCAGATGCCCCACAACTTTTTCCTCCCCCAAAGCCCAGTCACGCTAGCCAATACTGAAAAACACGAATTACAGAAAATATCTACCCGGTGAGGACTAACAAACTTACACTAAAAATTGAAAAAAACCCCCCACTTCATTCGTTTGGGAGCAGAGCTACGATGTACCTCTTAACAACGATAAACGGATCACCATACAAAGCTAACGGGGAAAATTCTTAGGGAAACCACCCCCGATAATAGACTCAAAATTTTTATAACTATACAAAAAATTTCTAAGAAAATTTTTCCAAGATGTAGGCTACTATCGAAGATTCGGTACTATGTTCACAGTCAACCCTCCTGGCCCTTTTTCCTCTCTTATTTACCCCATCCACCCAGGAATTTGCATGGGGCTCAACAAAATAACCATTCGCCCTAAATTTAAAACAAAGGCTGCAGTTAATGTGATAAAAATTCTCAAACAGGCAGCACACTCCACCCAAAATTTTCCAAAAAACTCAACCTTTTCTCACCCCTACAAAACACCCATATTATTTTGCATTATTAATAATAAACACTTAACTCTGATATTAACCCCCCCCTCAAACATCTCCCGCCAACCTAACAGAACACACGCCTTAATACAAGGGACAGATCACTTTTTTTGATGTTTCCCCGTGTCCTTTCACCATGCAAAAACTCAAAGCAATAAAAAAGGCCTAAAATCGGAATTTTTACCTGTAAATATAAAAAAAACATACCTGTTTTTTTAAATTCAATCTCTTTTCAAAGTTCCTTACTATCAAAAACCAAATAAAAACTGAATAAATGAACCTATAAATTGTTATCCAAAGTTATCACAAATTTTTCACAAAAGTTAAATAACTTTGTTATTTTTTTAAAAACACTACCTAACAGAAACTCCTTCTACTGAATGAAAAGCTGCATGCAACCTAGGACCTGTCTTTGTAATACTCATTTGTATTTTATAGTTATCTGTTTACAATAATGTCTTATCACTGATTTCATCATTGCTTAGTTAATCTTAAGTTAATTTTTTGCCAGCCCGTAAAGCTTGAAAATAAGTGGCTTTTGGATTTGCTCTTTACCGTTTTTTTTGTACCTCTGTTTGTATGCTAAAATTTCTAAATAAATAAATAAATAAATAAATAAATAAATCCATGATCTTTTCACATTTTCTGAATTTGCAAGCTTCCCATAAAACATAGTCTTTAAACAAAGACGATTCCATTCATAAATCCTTGCTGATTTCCAAAAATCAATGTTCAGAGTTTTACTGAAGTGTTCTGCAATGAAAGCATTACGTAGAGAATCTGGGATTTCATTTGGCCATGAGGCAGGATCTTTTTAAAACAAACCCGTGGATTTAAAAGTCCCTTGAGACTTGAGAGGAGACACAAAAGAAGTAGTTTCTGGGGTGAGAAATAATGGAGGAGGGCTTCCTGTATGATCTACCCCTTTTCTGCAGATTAACGTACTGGTAACATCAGAAACGTTTTGTGAGCTGTCGGATCTTTTTGCAGTTCCTACATCTTTTTTTTTTCTGTTTTCTTCTTGAATTTTTCTTCTTTCTTTTTCTGGACCCACTCGCATAAGAACATCCAACAAACACGTTACGGATGCATAATGGGGTTTGTTTCCTGTTGAAATCGGGGCAAATACAAATTTTTCATTATCTTTACAGTGGACCCCCGGTTAAACGATATTTTTTCACCCAAAAATTTGTTCGGGTGCCCAGAATGAAAATTTGTTCCATAAGGAATATTGTGAAGTAGTTATCCTTTTCAGCCCCCAAAAATTTCCATACAAAGCCTTAATAAATACACTACACAATTGTGCTTCGGAGGTGACGTTATGCGGGGTTTCCACTGTTTATTAATTTTTAATTATTTTTTTTTTTTCTGTAATTGGGGGGATATGGCTCTTGGGAAACCTCCGTTCCTCTGGCGCGCAAACTAAAAAAAATTTAAAAAGTTACCAGAAAGGGGGTCTTACAGAAATTTTACCATAGATTAGGGAGTGATTTGGGCTACGAATATTTTACTAATTTCACCCCCCCTTGATTCCAAATTTTCTTAAACAGAAATCATATGAGGGCCCGAACAATGCACAAAGGATTTATATTATCATTTTCATAACTAAAAAATCATTAGTTTTGCATGATATATGGCCCACCCCCTATTATTATTATTATAAACAAAAAACGAAGCGCTAAAGCCACAAGGGATACAGCGTGCGGGAAGGGAAAGGGAAACAAGGGAATTGGAGGGGAGAAAAGGGGGGGGGGATGATAGCGGTTACAAAAACAGGGGGCAGGGGATAGTCGGGGGAGAGGGGGAGCAAGAGATTGAAGTAGAAAGGGGCTGAAAGTTCAGAATTTGGAAGTAAGTCAGTCGTTGTCAAAAGTCAATGAGAGGTCCGGGTGAAAGGTGGGTCCCTCACGAGAAGGGAAGGTAAAAGAGAGAGCGGGGCGAAACACGACAGAGAAAATTCTGCGTGCTTTTGAAAAAGGGGCAGTCCAACAAAGTGGTGATGATAATGGGCTTGGCAATTCTACGGGGGCCCCGCCTCCCATGGATATCCCGAGTAAGAGATTTGGGCCCAATGCGAAAACGGGAAGGATTCTCCCAAACCTGACACTGGTGATAAAAAGACGGCCAGAAAATATACTCGGTTTAATAGACTGAGTTTTTTGCCGAGCTAGTAACCAACGGTTGCCAAGGGTGTGAAGGTGGAAGATTTACAGAAAAATGTCCGTACTGGAATACCTTTTAAAAAGAAACTGGTAGGTCATGTACTGCTGACCGCGCAGCAGTGTCTGCCTTTTTCTTTTGCCCGTAGTAAAATGACCGGCCCCCAACAAAAAAACAATATTTTATTTTTGGTAAAGATGGGGCGTACCCAAAGTTGGATACGGAGGATAAGGGGTGGGGTGTATCAAATTTTTGTATACCCTGTAAAGCACTAAGGGAGTCTGAAAAAACCACAAATGATGAACAGGTAGTGTAATAGGGATAAGTGCTGAAATGTGGCATAAAATTCAGCAGTAAAAAATACTAGCCAAAGATGTAAAGCCCTTGTACGACGTGTCCCGGAAAAACTGTGCGAATCCCCACGCCCTCAAAAACTTAGAGCCATCTGTGTACACAGCAATGGCATGGGAATGAAGTGGAAGGGTCAAGAAAAAGAGAGCGGGAAGCGACCCTAGACGTTGGGCTTTGGAAGGGAGAAGAAAGAACAGACTCGAACAGTGGAACTTCCCGGGGGGGGGAGGGGAAAAATGAATGCTACATGTACATAGAAAGGGGGTGTTGAAGAAAAACAAGAGCGAATGAAGGCGAAGAGAGAAAAGGGGCGGAGAAACAGGGGGGGGCGAACAAAAAAAAGAATGTCTACCCAAAATTAGGACCCTTCTATAAAAGGAAGGGTTGCGGAGATAAAAAGAGCGAAAGTAGCGCAGGCTGGCATCCGGCGATCGGGTAAGGATGGGGAAAGTTCGCTTTTGCATAGAGGCTTTCGACAGGGGAAGAGCGAAAAAACACCCAAGGGATAAAAGAAAAACCTTGGTGATGAATGGGGTTTTAAAGGCTAGAGAGGTGCAAATGCCCCTGAATAGATTGGGACATAATCAAAGTTTCGAAAAATAAAGGGGGGAATGAGGTGAAAGGGGGGTTCGACGATCGCTCCCCCCAAAAGATAGCAAGGGGGTTTTAAGAAAGGTTTTAACCCGGTGTGAAAGTTTCCTTTAGAGAGGTAATGTGAGGTTTCCAGGATAACCCCGATCAAAGAGGAGGCCCCCAAATTGATGTTCACGTTCAGGGATACGGGAGCCCTAGGGTACAAAGGATGATTGGGGATGACAGAGCGTTAGTGAAATGATTTGGTGGGGTTTTTTCTGGAAAAATTTTAAAACCCCATGGTGGTGGCCCAATTAAAAACCGGTCGACTCCCCTTTTGGAAAACTGAAAGGGGTGACAGTCGGCTCCAACAGGCATAGCAAAGTCATCAACATAGAGGATGCCCAAAATATTTTTTGGAAGACTAAGGCCAAATCTTTAATAGCAAGGAAAAAGTGTTTGCTCAGAACAACCCTGGGGGACCCCTTAGCTTGGATAAAGTCCGGGGGAGACAATTAAAAACCCAAAACACGGAAATGCCTGTAAAGTTAAAAAGTTTTTAAAGGGGAAGGATGGTAGTTTTGCCTCAAAGGGCCAAGGAGGGGCTTGGGCTAAAATATTATCCCCAAAGTTGTGTCATTCCCTTTCAAGGTAAAAAAATATGGCAATAACTAGGGGGTTATTGAAAAGGCATTACGAACATAGTACCCCAAGCGCGTAAGGGGTCTATGGAGAACGTCCCTTACGAAAGCCATATGCGAGTGGAGAACTGTTGTGGTTCTAAATACCCACTAAAGTTATTTACTAAACTTTCCATTACTTTGCAAACTCACTGGAAAGAAAAAAGGGACGATGTGGGAGGTTTTTCATGTCCGTAGGGCTGGTTTGCGGAAAAAGGGAGAACAAGGCATTTTTTCCACAGCTGGGAAGAACCCCTTGTAAAACCAAAAAAAGTTGAAAGGCTTAATAGGACTGGGGGGCTGATGATTAAATGTTGTAGCATCGAATATGAATTGTGGGGCGGGCCCCAGCTGCCGTGATCGACAAGCGAGAGTTTTGCCTCCATTCTTGAAGTGAAAAGGCACATTTATGTTCTCTCGAGGGAAGAAAAGTCCAAGGGTGCTAACCTCTGGCGACTTGGGGAAAAGAAATGAGGGGCATAGAGGGACCCCTGAAAAAATATGGCCAGATATTCCCCAATTTCTTGGAACATCTAGTGGGTTTGCTATATCAACCCGGAAAACCCGCGAACGGGCCCGGGTCAGGAAAATATTCCACTCGTTTTCGTACTTTTTTTCCGACTGCATCATAGAGGAAGCAGGGTGATGGTGGAGCATATTCGCCAGCAAGGCGTTTAGCGCACGGATGACACGGCGAGCATCGCACCTTCTGTTTAAAATCAAGGATGCTCTGTGGTTCTTTTTCCGGTACCCCCCCATGCAGCGCTTTTTCAAAACTACTGCACGAGCACAAGCAGGAGACCACCAAGGACGCATTTCTGAGAATGCCTGCCCGAAGTTTGGGGTATAGAATAAAAGGCTGCGGTGAAAAGGGGAGGCGAAAGAGGTGAAAAAGTCATCGATGGAGGACGAAGAAGGAACCCCTTTAAAACAGTTAGGGTGAGTAAAGGTTTCCAAATTTCCCCCGATTAAATTGCAAGGTGGGGGCGAAGAGGTGGCGTTTTGAAGGGGAAGTAGAAGTTTGGGGAAAAATGATCCTGTCAAAACCCGGGAAAAACAGACCAATGAAGTCTATGCGGGGGGAGGAAGAGCGATTGAAGACGATGAAAAGGGGGGATGAGTCCGGGGATCAAAAGGGTGTGGTCCCTGTTTTTTAAAACAGGGGGGGGTGGGTGGCAAAAAAAGCCTCTAACTTTTTTTCCCACGGGAATCACAGTGAACCCCCCCCAAGGGGAAATGGTGGGCATTAAAATCACCAAGTAAAAAAACGGTGGCGGAAAAGACGAAAAAGGAAGGAAATCTGGAATAGTAATGCCGGAAGGAGAGAGATAAAAAGAACAGGCGTAACCACCTATGAAGTGGATGGGGGCTGCTGTGAATGCAGCGAAGTATGAACAAATACTGTGGTAGGGAAATTCAGTGCGGAAAAGGGAAGGGCACTTTCATTAAAGGCCCATCGGGAAAAAGGTCTGAAGAATACAAAAATTTAAGCCTGAGATGTGAGAAAAAACAGCGAGTGTAATTTTGGTTCCTGTAAGCAAACACCAACAGGGGGAAACTGGGAGAGTAAAATTGAAACCCCCCCGATTTACCCCTGAGGCCCCGATATTCCAAATGTAAAATAGGCCCGATTTGGGAATGATAAAGATACTTTAAATCGAGGTAAGGGTTTCCACGGACTAGAAGGGTTTTGAAAAGTCCACAGGGGCAGTGGGAAAAAGTTAAGCGCGAAAAAATGGGGGCGTGGAAAAAAGGGTTGCGCAGATGGAGCGAGGAGAGAGAAAGAGCGGAAGGTGGATCAGTGCCCCATTTTGGTTTGGTCCTGCAATATATTCAGAGATTGCTTCAAGTGTTTCGGAATTCAGAGATGTCGTTTTTGGGAGACAAAATTGGAAAGGTGGGGGGGGGATGATAAAGATTGGAACGTTTGGACTGTACCAAGGGAGGGGGGGGGTTTAAAGGGTGGAGGGAACTGGGAAAAAGGGCGGGTGGCAGGGCAAAAGAGGCAGGAACCTGTTAGGTGGAGAAGGGAAAAAACTTGGGGGGGGAACAGGGGAGGAAGGTACATTACAAGGAGGAGGGTGAACCCCTGCACTTGTAACTGGCCCAGTGAGAGGAAAGAACTAGGGACAGAGACGGGAGGGTAAAATGAGGAGTGGAAGATGGGTAGGAGGCGTTACCCGGGCCTTTTTTTGACTTTTGAGAAGTAGAGGGACGATTGGGAGGTGTCGTCGAGGGCTGTCGATCTGAGGCTTTGAGAGAGAACCGAAGAAGCAGTTAGACTTGGGGGTTGAGTGGGACGTCTGAGCCAAGGAAGAAAAGGTTAGATACAGGTTGACTATGGGGGAGGGAACCAAGAGGTGGGTGTAGAAGATGGGATACTAGAAATGGGGGGAGTTTTGAAAAACGGGAATAAAAAACGTGGGAGTCCCCTTGGGGGCGGAGAAGAAACTGCCATGGCATAAGGGGGGACCTTCTGTCTCTTTTTAGGTAAGGATTTCCCGCTCTTTTTAAAAGACCCGACAACGGCGGAGTACGAAGGGTGGCCCATACTTAAGGAAGAGGGAGTCGATTGCAAGACGTATTAGAAAGGTCATCGGCACCACAGACTGGGCATTTGCAATAGATCGCATATTTCGTGGGTGGCCAAATCGCCCGCAATTTTACACTGTTGTGGTGTAGGGGGACCTTTCGAACTTGTAACCGATGTCCTGCTATATAAACGAGGATGGGAGTTCTCGGCTGTCAAAAAATTAAAAGAGCCACATTGCTAGGGTACGTCCCCCCGCCCCGGGCAGGAATAAGTAAGTGTTACCCTTGAGGATTTTGGGAGAATTTTGGGGTTTTCCCGCCTTTTCTAGAATGTCGTACATGTCTGGAAATTTTTTTGAACTAGGTAGGGCAAAAAGACGGTTTCCAACAAAAATTGAGGGAATGTGTTTTTCAAGAGTGAACAGGGAAAAGTATCGATAGGGAAAGGCGGAGAGCTCATAGCCGGGGAGATTCTGTACGGTAATGATGCCGTAACGCTCTTAAAACATGAAAAGAAAAATTTTTTCCAACATGGCGTTAGGAGTTCCCTTTCCAATACTATGGTCAAAAATGGGAGAAGGGAAATTTGGTCGAAAAGTGAAGAATTTAGTCCACTGTTCGTCTGAAATGAGCGGGAAATAGTGAAGGACGTGCGATGTTTCTGAGAAGAACGGAAAGGGGGGAATATCATCGCAGGTAATTGCGTTGGCGGGTTAGGGTGGGACCCGAGTTTGGGCCGACGTGGAAGGGGTCGGCGATTTTAAAATTGCCCCCACCATAGGGGAGAGGCCGGAGCTAGTCAGGGAAGCGAAAGGGCCCATAAAACGAAAGGGTCAGTGAGGCTTTAGTACCTGAAGGGGTGAGGGGAAAAGCACCGGCAATAGGTACGAGGGTGAGGGAATTTGAAGAGTGGTCCAAAGACGAAAGGGGGTCAGAACGGGGTGCGGTTCAAGAAGGGGCCGGGGGGTACAGGTTCATGGGTAGGGCCCTTTCCCCGGTTAGGTTACTTTTTTCTTTTTGTTTTTAAGAAAAAAAAAAAAAAGAAAAAAAATAAAAATAAAAAAAAAAAAAAAAAAAAGGGGGGGGGCGGGGAGGATAGGTCCTAGGAGGAATGAAAGGGCCAGAAATCCCCTCCGCCCCAAAAGGGACCTCCCCGCAAGTAGCGCGATGCGCAGGAACCCGTGCCTACCCACCCACATGCTAGTAAACAAACAATCCGGGATAGAAAACCTACATCTGCCGAGCTACCTCGGTGGAAAAAGAGGGGCGCCGGGTTTCCCCACCACAAACATACCCTTCGCCACCCCCCCCCCGGAAATCCGAAAGGTGGCTTCCAGAGATACACTCGTCCCCCCAAAAAACACCCAACCCTATCCGGGATACCGGAGAGGGATCGGGAACCCCCACACCCAGATTCCAGGGAAACTACGCCCACCCGAAAACCTCAAGGGAATGGGAGGGGGCCCCCCCGTACCTTTCTCCTCCCTAGGAACTAGCGCCCCTTTGGGGGGAGAAACCCCAAGGAAAAAAAAGGGGAAAAAGGGCAAAAGGGAGGGGGGGAGGAGGAGGAGGAAAGGAAAAAAGGGGGGAGGGGGAGGATGGGATAGGGGGGGAGATTGGGGTAATTAGTTCGGCTGAGGAAGAAGCCCGATAGGCAAATTTCCCCAACAAACCCTTCCCACGCCAAGGAGCCCCCCTTGAAGGGGCCTACCCCCATAGTAAGGACAGGGAAAATTAAAAGAAGGGGGAAAAAAGGTTTTTTCACCCCAACCCAACGTTTTTCGGGTGGGCTTAGTTTTTTTCTAGGAAATATGTAGAAAATTTTTTGATTTCTACATAAAATTTTCCATCGCAATTTAAAACTAAACTTTTCACGGAAGGTTTAGAACAAAAATCAATTGAATCTTTTATTGAATGATAAAGACTTAAAGACAGGACAAAGTGCTTTTTTTAAACCACAAACGGAAGTCAGTTTGCGTTTTTAGGTTTTTCTTTAAGTTTTTTTACCAAAATGTGTCTTTTTCTGGGCCATGCGTTTTTTGGTCAAATAACCCCACAGGTCCCCCCCTTTAAAATTTGAGGGGAAAAAAAACATTTATCCCTACCATCAATGTCTATCCCAACACTTTAGTTAATTTGTCACATACAAGTCTGATAACGTTAATTTTTCTACAGAAAATTGGGGAGGAATTCCCTACCACCCATTAGGGGAAAAAAACCCGCTATTTTGAGTAAAAAAAAAGGCGTGTTGAGGGGTTTTCCATCTATGGGTTTGGTTTATTTTTTTTTATTTATTTTTTTTCATTTTTTATTTTTTTTTTTGATTAATTTTTAAAAAAAAATTTTACTCTTTCCCAAAAACTGAACTTTTTTTGGGAGGGACTCCTTGCACTTTCACCATGTGCGCAGTCCCCTTTGGAGAGCCCCTGAAACCCCCTTGGACCGCGGGGCCCCCAAAGCGCGGGGCCCTAGGCAAATGCCTAGATGGTGGGAATACCCCGGGGTTAAGGTATACCACCCCAAAGGATGTCCCGTTGCATGGTTGCAATATGATTCCACAGGAAAATTTTTTTTAGCAAGTCGTTTATCTAAACATAAGTATAATCGATTTTTTTTGCATGAATTATTTTTTTAACGTTACTGTCCATTGTAAAAAAGCCGTGTTAACAAGTGTGTGATTAATTTGAGCCTTGTTAAGGATTTCTACAGAGCTTGGTATGGGGGATGAGATTTGTTAAAACAGCGGGAGGGAAAAAGGGGGAAAATTTTGGGGTAAAAAAAGCCCCACCCCACACCTTTGCGGGCTTAAGCACCTTTTTTAAACTATAAAATACCCAATCTGCTGCTAACAGGTTTTAGCACAAAACACCCCTGAAAAAGCCAGAAATTTACTAATACAGGGGTCCCTCGAGTTTCGAAACCCCCCAAAAACTAAAAAAATTATGTAAGTATTTTTGTAAGTGCTTTTGTAAGTGTATTTTTGGGGTCAAAACAGACTAATCAAATTACATTATTCCTCTGGGAACAAATTCATTGGGTATCGGCCTCGAACACCCTTCGGGAAAAAATTAAGTTCGAACTCGGGGAACCACGTACTTGACAACCTTTTCCGGGAGGATCGGGAAAAGGCCTATAAGCCAGTAATCTAAAGGTGTCGTGCTAGCCTAAAAGAACTTACAGGCTAACAGGGTCAGTGAAGCACCCAATACAGATGATAAGGGAAAAAGTTCCCTTTGGGAAATCGTGGTGTAACCATAATTTTTTCATGGGTATATCATATAGTGAATAATTACGTGTTCCGGATAGAAAATGTTCATGATTGTACAGTTTGAAAGATTTTTACTGTTTCCCCCGTATTGGGGCTTTTCAATTTTTTTTTTTTGCTTGTTCCAATTTCAGATTTCCCATAATGTATTGTATAGTTGTATGTGTATATGTATGTATTGTAATTTTTGTATGATGTGTATGTGTGTGTTGTGTTGTGTGTGTGTGTGTGTGTTGGTTTTGGGGTGTGTTGTGTGTGTGTGTGTGTGTGTGGTGTTGGGGGTGTGGCACGCATTGTGGGTTGTGTGTTGTTGTGTGTGTGTGTGGTGTCAAACTAAGTTTTTTTTTACTAGGTATTTTCATTAGTCCCTTTGGGCCCTTAGTAAAGTTCATTTTTGCGAGAAATTTTTAAGTAACCATATCTTTTCCCAATCAAGCCGTGATAAGGGCCTACTGCTCACTTTCAGGCCAAATACCCTAAAAACCAGTATTTACAGAATTAACATCCCGTATTTTTTTGTTTTTTTTTTCAGCTCTAACCCAAATTTCCCTTCTCTCCCTCTCGGAACTTTATTGTTTCCCCCCTTCTACTACTAAAAAGCAGGGGTGGCAACATTTATTCTTAACCCTTTGACTGTCGCAAACCCCCCAAACCTGAGGGTCTCCGGTGTCCCAAAAATTTTAAAAAAAAAAATTAATTTTTCTTTGAATGGTAATAAAACTTTTCCCCCCATTTTATGACCCAAAAAAACGAAATTTGATGGGAAAAATGACGGGAATTAGCTCTTCGAAGTTAGCGACCTTGGGGCTGTTTTCAAATCGGCGATTTCGCCCCTTTGAGCCCTAATTTTTTGGGTAATTCCTTGTTCCGTTGCCCAAAAAATCATAGCTTTTCTTTAGAACTTTCCTTTTTTTATCAAATTTAGAAAGAAACTGCCCCCTTTACCGATTTTCAACTACCCCAAAAATGTGGTCAAATTTGCAATTTGGCCAATTTCACGAAAACTAAAAATTTTGACAATTTCAAAATAAGGTCCAGAATGAACAATGCAGACATTCCTGGCTCTAAAATAACATTTTCTTTGCTCATCAGTCATGTCTCCAGGCCCCTCTGATATTACTCTTGCTTTCTATTTTGAATTTTTATTCAAACAAAAAATAGAAGACTTACTATTATGCAGACTACTGCAATACTGTAATAATTGTATAAATAACATCAACCCATTCATGACTGCATATTAGAATGGCTAGTTGGACATTTATTGGACAATGGCATCATTTGTTTACTTTTGAACATTGGCAAAAATCAAACATTTCCCCTACTTTGAGCTCCATTTCCAGGTTCTTTTTATAGTAAAATCAATAAAAATCACCTCTATTTCTATAATATGTTTTCCATTCTATCAAATGAGATCAAGAAAACGAGAATACAACCATAAATACTATACGAAAATAGACCACAAAGTCGGCATTTTAATTAAAAAAAAACGGTCGGAGTTTTTTTTTCTCATTATGCACTGCGTGCTCCAGGATTTTTTTTATATGGTGCACACTGACCACACAGACCCATTCTCTCACATGTGGGCCTAACAGCTTTCTCCTGCTTGATTTGAAGCCGCTAGAATTTATGAGTATATATACGTCAAACACAGTACCTCGTAAGACGTATATATACAGCCGCGACAGTCAAAGGGTTAATTGAGAGAATTTAGCCATAACTTTCTTTTCTTTAAAATTTCAGTTATTTCCCCCTCTATTTTTTTTTTTACATTTTAGCCCACTCCAAGTCTCCTCCTGTGAGAAGAGACAATATGGCGTTGTCTGGTGCTCTGTCGACCCAAGGGTAGGATTGGGGTAGTAACATCATTTCAGTGGGTGGGAGTGAGGGAGGGTGGAAAGAAGGAAGGCAGGCAGAGGAGGGAGTGAAGGGGAACGGAAGAGAGAAGGCAGTCGTGGGAGGAAGGCAAGCTCTCTCTTCTTGCTTCCTCATCCCCCCCACCCCCCCGCCCCCCCACCCTCCAACCACTGCACTGTACAAGATGTGGAGAACTCTTCCCTGTTAGTTCTGGCCTACCTGCCCTGCCTGCCTGCTCTCCTCCTTGCCTTGCCTGCTCTAGCGTGTCCATGCCTAGACTTTGGCCTACCTACTTCACTCAGCCTGCTTTGCTGTTCTTCCTTCCTAGCTGTCCTGTCTGCATGCTGTGGTCTCCCCTCCCCTGCAACTCTGACCTACCTGCCCTTCACTATCCTACCTGTCAATCCTATCCTGTCCTACATGCCTGCCTTGCCCTGCTCTGTCTACCTTGTTCTGCTCTTCATGTCCTCAAACTAGAGGCAGGCTTAATCACAATATATATGAAAAATTAAGTACTAAGGTATACTTGATAATTAATGGTCAAAGGTGCATTTTTAATTATTTTGTAACCTCTGTTGTCTATCAAAATCATATATGTATCAGAAAAGGCTTAAGAAACAAGGGTGCTGGAAAATTGGTGTTGTGCTTGTACTATATAAATCTGATTCCATTTTCAGAAATCTTTACCACACTGAGAAATGGTCTCTTTTATAATGACATATGTACAAATTCCCACTTGCTTAAATGGAGTCTAACACACTACTTGCAACAATGCTAAAGTTTTTTCTCTAGGAAATTTCAAACAGCTTGCCTAGATCAGAGACCGAAAATCTTCCTATCACTGCTTTCAGTTATTCAGAAATTAAATGCAATATGACTTTTCCTTACAAATTTTAATTTTTACCATATAAATGTTTTTGAAAATTTTTCAACAATGTTATAACTTATTTTTTCCAGAACGATTTTTTATTTATTAAACCGATTGTTTGAAAAGTTTCTTGAGATTATTTTATTTAAACCAGACTTTAGGTGTTTCTGTGACCACCCTGAAACTAATATGGTATTCCATCCTTTAAATGGAATTTTCCTTGTGTAATGCTAAGCAAGATTTTATGGAAAAATCTTTTAAACACACTGAACACTGGTATGACTCACTCTCAAGTATAAATTCTTAATGTGACTTTCTAAAATAGCATTTGTTTTTTTCCAACCTGAACACTGATAAGTGTCTCTAAAGTCGGAATTTTTAAGTACTTTATAACCCCTGACTATCGCAACCCAAAATCCGGAGGTGTCCACCCTGGTGTCGCAAATTAAAAAAAAAAAAAATATTTATTCTTATGAAATGATAGAAAATCTTTTCCAATTGGTAATGCCACCAAAAGAAAGAAATTTGATGGAAAACTGACGAATTACGCTCTCGGAAGTTAGCTACCTCGCAATATTTACGAATCGGCGATTTCACCCACTTGAGCCTATAAAATTTTTCCGGCTATTCCATTTGTTCCAGTCGACCAAACACAATAGCTATTTCTTTTCAACTCATTTTTTTCTATCAACTGAGTACAAGAAGCTGCCCATTTACCAAGTCCAACTACCCATAACATGGTTCAGAATTTGCAATTTGGCCAAATTTCACGAAATTAAAAAAAGGTGACAATTTCAAAATAGGTCCAGAATGAACAATGCAGACATTCCTGGCTCAAAAATAACATTTTCTTTGTTCATCAGTCACGATCCCAGGCCCCCTGATATTAACCTTGCTTTTCTATTTTGAAATTTTTATTCAAACAAAAAAAAAGAGATAATACTGTATGCAGACTACTGAATATTGTAATAATTGAATAATCATAATGACAACCCATTCATGACTGCATGACATCATTTGTTTACTTTTTTGACCATCGGGCAAAAATGCAACATTTCCCCTACGTTGAGCCCCTATTCAATGTTCTTTCATATAAAACCAATAAAAATCACCTCTATTTCTATAATATGTTTTCCATTCTATCCAAATGAGATCAAGAAAAATGAGAATACCAACCATAAATACTATTTATAAAATAGACCACAAAGTCGCATTTTAATTAAAACATGGTAGGAGGTTTTTTTTCTCCAATATCACTGCGTGCTGCAGGATTTTTTATATGGTGCACACTGACGCACACACAACCAGACCCATTCTCTCACATGTGGGCCTACCAGCTTTTCTGAAGGCAGCACTCCGCCAATTTACGAATACAGTGGACCCCCGATATACGATATAATCCGTTCCTGAGAGCTCATTGTATGCCCAAAATTATCGGAAGGCGAAGTAATTTCCCCATAAGAAATAATGAAAACAAATTAATCTGTGCAAGAAACC
Source organism: Cherax quadricarinatus (assembly GCF_026875155.1). Taxonomy (NCBI): domain Eukaryota; kingdom Metazoa; phylum Arthropoda; class Malacostraca; order Decapoda; family Parastacidae; genus Cherax; species Cherax quadricarinatus. Next base: position 55,877,665 of record NC_069414.1, read on the forward strand.
CAAAAGTATGAAAAAAAAATTTAACTACATGAATATAAGATTAATGCACACAAACGTCGAGAAGACATGCACAGTTGTAGTACTCTAACTAACAATAGAATACATGACACCTTTAATGAAGATCTGGTGATGATTTGATGGGATGTGAGGAGAGGAGATGGTCGAAGTTGTATTAATGTTCAGTACGGGAATCCCCTTCCATTAGAACATGAGGTAGCAAGTCCCTTTTCGGGTTACTTCCTTCTCTTTAATGCCACTAGGACCCGTTGAGATCACTGGACCTCTGTCCGCACTACAAATCTGTCCCAGAGGTGTTATCCTCTACCCGTTCCTTTAAGATTTGTCTAAAAATGGACCATACATTGTCGTGTAATAGTGCACAGCACGGCTTTGCAATAGGTGGTTAGGGTGATTTTCATCCATAAGGTTTGCAGTTCAACCACATTGTCACACATTTCCTTAATTTTTGAAGTAGGCACAAAGGATACCCAACTGGCATAGGCTGCTCAGGTTAGCCCCAATTATTATTATATTATAAATCAAAAAGAAGCGCTAAGTCACAAGGGCTATACAGCGCTGGCAGGGTAGGGAAGGAAGCGAGGGTATGATGGCAGAGAGGGAGAGGGGATGATACATAGTTACAGATAACAGCGGGCAGGGGATAGTACGGGGGTAGAGTGTAGCAAGAGACTGAAGTAGAGAAGGCTGAAGTTATCAGATTTGTATGAAAATAAGTCAGTTGGTGTCAAAAAGTCAATGAGAGAGTCCGAGAAGGTGGGTCCCATGCAGCAGAAGGGAAGGTAACGAGAAGACACGTAGCGAAGTACGACGACAGAGGTAAATTCTGCGTGCTCGATGAGAAAGTGGCAGTCCAACAGAATGTGGGCTGACGGATAACGGAAGCTTGCAATTCTCACAGAGAGGAGCATGGCGCCTCTCCATGGAGATACCATGAGTAGACGAAATGGCCAATGCGAAGCAGGAGAGAGTAGTCTTCCCAACCTTCGCGCGCTGTGATAAGACATTGGCCATAACCTATACTTGGTTTAATAGCTAAAGTTATGTTGCCGAGCATAGTAGACCATCGTAGTTGCCAAGCGGTGTGAGGTGGGAAGATATTGCAGCAAAATATCCGTAAATGAATACCTCTATATGACAAACTGGTAGGTCCAGTACTGCTGACCGCGCAGTAGTGTCTGCCTGCTCATTGCCCTGTACTGACAACATGACCTGGGACCCAACAAAAAACAATATCTTTATGCTTGGTAAAGATGCGGTGTGCCAAAGTGGGTACGGAGGACTAAGGGGTGAGTGTACAAATTTCTGTATAGCCTGTAAAGCACTAAGGAGTCTGAGACAACCACAAAATGATGACACAGGCATAGATGACAATACGGATAAGGCAGCCAAGGATGCATACAATTCAGCAGTAAAAAAATTACTAGCCCGAAGAATAGTAAAATGTCCACGTACGATGCTGTCCGTAAACACTGCTGCGAATACCTACAACCGTCAAAGACTGTTGAGCATCTGTGTACACATCAATGGCATGAAATGAGATGGAAGTGGTCAAGAAAAAGAGAGCGGGAAGCGACCGTAGGCACAGTTGGGCTTTCGAGCAAGGGAGAGAGAAAGAACAGACTCAACAGCTGGAACTTCCCAGGGGGTAGATAAAGTGAGATCGCTACATGAACATAGAAAGGTGGTAATTGAAGAGAAGACACGGGGGAAGAAGAGCGAATGAAGGCAAAGAGAGAAGGGACGGAGTAAACCAGGGGCGGCGAACAAATAAAGAATGTCTACTAATATCATTGACCATTCTATCAATGGAAGGATTGCGGGAGATCAGAGAGCGTACCTAGTAGCGAAGGCAATGGGCATCACGGCGTCGGATAAGGATGGAACGTTCGCTTCTTTACATAGAGGCTCTGACAGGTAAGAGAGAAAAGCACCAAGGCAATAAACGTAATCCTTGGAGATGAATGGGGTTAAAGGCTAGAGAGAGTAGCAGATGTCACTGAATAGATTGGTCCTCCATAAACAAGTGTCGATAAAATGAGGGTGGAAATTGTAGGAAGAAGGAGGGTTCGACGATCGCTCCCATGACGGTGAGCAAGGTTTTAAGAAGGTTCAGCCGTCTGTGGACAAGTAGCCTTCAGAAGAGGTAATGTGAAGGTTTCCAGGATAACCTACGGCTCAAGAGAGGCCCAGAAACTTGACTGGTATCACGTTCAGGGATAAGGAGCCATAAGAGGTACAAAGGATGATCGGAGATGACAGAGCGTCTAGTGAAAAGTAATTTGGTGGTTTTAAGTGCTGGAAAAATTTAAACCCATTGTGGTGAGGCCAAAAAAAGGGGGGGGGGGGGGGGGGGGGGGGGGGGGGGGGGGGGGGGGGGGGGGGGGGGGGGGGGGGGGGGGGGGAAATAAAAAAAAAAAAAAGGGGGGGGGTGGGGGGCTTAATATAAGGGGGGAGGGGGGATATATTTATAATATTTATATAATTGGAAACACGGTCCGTCTGCATGCTGAGAGGAACGTAGATGAGGTGACAGGCAGCGCATGCAAACAGGCAATTTAGCGAAAGTCCTCAACATAGAGTATGACAAATATTTGATGAAGACTAGAGGCCAAATCATTAATAGCAAGGAAAAAAGTGTTGTGCTCAGAACACATCCCAGGGACACCTTCAGCTTGGATACAGTCCCAGGGAGAGCACATTATAACCGAACACGGAAAATGCCTGCGTCAGTTTAAAAAGTTCTAAGAAGGATTGTAGCTTGCCCTCAAAGGCCTAAGGAGTGGCATGGGCTAAAATATTATACCTCCAAGTTGTGTCATCTGCTTCTCAAGTTCAAAAAATAGGGCAATATCTGAGTGGTTATTCGCAAAGGCATTACGAACATACGTATCCAAGCGTAGTAAGGGTCGATGGGTAGAACGTCCTTACACAAGCCATATTGACGAGTGGAGAAGAACTGTTGGTGTGTGTCTAAATACCACACTAAACGTCTATTTACTATGCTTCCATCACTGCAAACTGCACTGTAAGACAATGGACGATAGTGGGAGCTTCATGTCTCCGTAGTGCCTGGTTTTTGCGAAAGGAGAACAATGGCGGATTTCCACAGCTGTGAGAAGAACTCCTTGTGACCAAATAAGATTGTAAGGCGTAATAGGACCTGCAAGGGCTGACTGAGGTAATGTTGTAGCATACGAATAAGAATGGTCCGTTGGCCCCAGCTACCGATGATCGGCAACTGAGAGTGTGCCTCCAGTTTCTTGAAGTGTAAAAGGCACATTATACTGTTCTTCTCTGAAAGAGAAGAAAAGTCCCAGGAGGTTGCTAACTCTCTGGCAGACTTGAGGAAAGAAATGAGGGGCATAGATGGAGTCCCTGAGCAATACGGACAAGATGATTGCCAATTTCATGGCAACTTCTAGTGGGCTTTGCTATATCAACCCCGCAACCCGCAGAAACAGACCGGGTGCAGGAGGAATATTTACACTCAGTTTTGTACTATTTTCCAGACTGCACTCATAGAGGAAGCAGAGTGATGGTGGGGACATAATCTCGCCAGCAAGTGGTTTTAGCAATCACGGTATGACAAGGCGAGCGATCGCACGCTTCTGCTTAAAATCAAGAAGGTCCTCTCCGTGGTTTCTATTGTACCGTACCTCCCGAATGCAGCGCGTTTCAAACGTAACTGCACGAGCACAGCAGAAGGACCACTTCAAGGCACTCATTTCTGAGAATGCCTGCCCGGAAGATTGGGGTATTCAATTAGAAGCTGTGGTGAAAATGGGAGGACGAGAAGAGGTGTAAAAAGATCATCGATTGGAGGACGAAGAAGGAACCTCTCTAAAACAGTTGGTGTGAGTACGGTTCCAATTTGCCTGAACAAATTGCCAGCGTGGGATGCGAAGAGTGTGAATACATGAAGGGAAGTAAGAATGATTGGGAAATGATCGCTGTCATGTAAGTCCCGGAAACAGAACCAAGTGAAGTCTAATACACGAGGAAGAGCAGACTGAGAGATCGATGCAAGAGAGAGTGTGAGTCCGAGATCAAAAATGGGTGTGAATACCTGTATTTAAAACATGGAGGGGTTTGGTGGCAAGAAAGCCTCTAACTGAATGCACGGGCATCACAAGTGAGACTCCCCCAAGGAAATGGTGGGCATTACAATCGCCAACCAGAATCGGTGGCGGTAAAGACGAAACAAGAAAGGCAGATATCCGGAATAGAATAATGCCCGAGAATGAGAGAGATATAAGAACAGAAGCGTAAACCCACCTATGCAAGTGGATACGGGCGCTGTGTAATGCAGCGAAGTATGAACAAATAGCTGATGTACGGAATAATAGTGCATAGAAGAAGGGCACATTCATTAAAGGTCCCATTCAGGAAAAGGATCTTAAGAATACAATAAATTATAGCCTGAGATGGGAAGAGATAACACAGAGTGTAATTTTTGGTTCCTTAAGCAAACACCAACAGGGGAAAACTGGGAGAATAACATCTGAATCTCACCCCGATTACCCTGGGGCCTGCGAAATTCCACTGAAATAGCCACGATCGGCAATGATTAAAGATCCCTGAAATCCGCAGTAAGGGTTCCTACGACTAGAGGGTAGAAAAAGTCCACTATCGCGAGCCAGTGGAAACTTCAAGCATCGAAGGAATGGTGCGCTGTGAAGAATAGAGTTTGCGCAGATGGAGCAGAGGAAGAGAAGGAACGGAGAGTGATCAGGTCCACTGATGGTTTGGTCCTCTGCAAAAAAAATATTCAGGAATTGCTTCAAGTGTTTCGGAATTTCAGAGACGTCGTAATGGGGAGACAATTTATGGAAATGGTAGTGGGAGGATGATTAAAAGATTGAACATATTGGACTGTACCACGTAGGGGGATCCCGAAAGGGGAGGAACTGAGAAGCGTGAAGGGGACAGGAAGAGGCAGAAACCTGGGAGGGTGGAGAAGAGGAAGGAAACCTGGGAGGGAACAGGGGAGGTGGTACATACGAGGAGGAGGGTGAACCTCTACAACTTGTAAGAGAGCCAGTGAGAGGGGAAGAACCAGGTACAGAGACAGGGAAGGTAAAATGAGGAGGTGAATATGGGTAGGAGGGTTTAACGGACCTGTCTTGACTTTTGGAAGTAGAGGGACGATTAGGAGGAGGATCATATAGATTCTTCGTCGCTACTGAAGGCTCGTGAGGGAGAACACGAAAAGCGAGATCTCAGACTGAGGCGTTGAAGTAGGGACGTCTGAGCCTAGGACAGCACAAGAATTAGATACAGGAGTGACTATGGAGAGGTAAACCACAGAGTGGTTGCAGAAGATGGGATCCCAGAAGCGGGGGGAACGTATTGAAACCGTATAAGAACACGAGGTAGTCCTCCCTTGGAGGCGAGATGAAGAAACTGCCATGGCATAAGGGAGACTCTGCCTCTTTGAGGTAACGGATTATCCGCTCGTTTAGTAATCTTGACAATGGCGAAAGTACGAAGGGTTAGCCTCATGACAATTAAGGCAAGAGGGAGGTCGATGCAGACATATTAGAATGGTCATCGGCACCACAGACCGGCATTCGGCGAATAGATCTGCAATATTTTGCTGCTGGCCATAAATAGCCAGCAATATCTACACTGTTGCAGTGTAGGGATCACCTTTCAAACTTGTAACCGAAGTCCTGCCTACATAAACTGAGGATGGGAGTTCACGGCTGTCAAAAGTTACAACGAGCCACATTGCTTAGGGTATTCATCTCCGCCGCGGGCGAAGAACATAATTGTCTACTTTGAGGAATGGGAGATCTTGGAGTTCCCAGCTGTTTCAAGAATGTCATGCCACATGCCTGGAAATTTATTTTGAACTATGGTAATGGGGGCAGAATGACGGTACCACTACAAGAATTGAGGGAATGATGTTTTTCATAGTGACAGAACCAGTATCGATATGGAAAAGAAGAGAAACCTCATGAGCCCTGGGTAGCCATCATAAGGTGATGATGCGCGTACCGCTCTTAAGAGCATGAATAAGAAATATCTTTAATCAACATGGCTTAGGAGTTGCCTTGCCCAATACTGTGGGTCAGGAAAGATAGGCAGTAGAGGAAGTTGTCGTAAAGTGAAGAATTTAGTCCAATGTGCATCTGAAAACTGAGCGTGGAAAGGTAGTGAAGGATAATGACGATCTTTTCTGAGAAGAATGAGAAGTGGAGATTATCATCATCAGGTAATTTCATTGGCGTTTAGGTCGTGGGACCCGAGGTGGTCCGACGTGGAACGGGCCGGCGCTTCAAAAATTGCACACCATAGAGGGAGAGGCCGGAAGCATAGTCAGAGGGAGAGCGAAGGTACAGATAAAATCGAAGGAGACAGTCGAGGCCTCAGTACCTGAAACAGTGAGGAACAGCACGCAAGAGTACAGAGGCATGAGGAGTGTCCGAAGAAGTGGTCCCAAAGACGAGGCGGGGTCAGAACGGGGGCGGTAACAAGAAGGGGCCCAGGGGTAGCAGGTTCTATGACTAGGGCTGCCATGTTAGGTTACTTCTTTCTTTTTGATTTTTAATAAAAAAAAGAAGAAAAGAAATAAAAATAAAAAAAAGATAAAAAAAAAGGGAAGGAACCAGGGCGGGATAGTTCCTAGAGGAATGAAAGGGCCAGAAATCTCCCTCCGCGCCCAAGAGGACCCTCAGCACCGCAAGTAGAGCAGATGCAGCATGAACCCGTGCCATACCCTACCCATTCATGCAAGTAAACCGCAATCCGGGATACCAACCTCACTTCTGCCGAGCTACCTCGTGACAAAAGAGAGGCGGCCCGAAATCCCGCCACCAGCATACCTCCTTTGCCCCACCCCCGGAATCTCTGAAAGGTGGCTTCCAGAGACATTACAACCGTCGCCCCTTGAGACACACCCAAAGCCCACACCTCCGGGATACCGGAGAGGATTCGGACATCCCCAGGCAAATCCAGATTCCACGGCAAACTACGCCCTGTAGCCAAGAACCCAACGGAATGGGAAAATGGACCCAGGTACCCTTTCCCCTACCTAGGAACTAGCATGCCTGTGGGAAGAAAAAAAAAATTCCAAAGGCCAAAAAGGAAGGGCAATAGGGAGGGGTGGGGAGGAGGAGGAAAGGAAAAAAGAGGAGGATGGGGAGGATGGGATAGGGAACGGGGGATTGGGGGGTAATTAGGTTCGGTCTGAGGAAGGAGACCAACAGGTCTAATTCCTCAGACAAAGAGCCTCTTCACCAACGCCAGGACCCCCCCCTTGAAGAGGGGGTTAGCCCCAAACCCTTCAAAATCTTTCTTAATTTCCATACTAATTCTCACCCTTTTTACCACAGGGTTGGCACTAGAAGCTTTCTTGGGGCCCATGGTGACTTATTTTGCAGAAACAAGCACTAAAAACACTGTGATAATATGGAATGTACCGAATGTATGCTTAGATGCGAGCAAACTGGCTGGCTTGTAAACACTGGCATTCACGAGGCAGTTCAGACCACATGTGGACGCGTCCTGGATGAATCGCGTGTGGCGGGTTTTTTAACGAGTGGCGAGGCAAAATTTTTGCGTTAAAATGTATCATATACCGGATTTAACATACAGGTCTCCCTCAACATTCGCGAGGGTTAGGGGATCAAGAGCCTCGCGAATGTTGAAAAACCGTGAATGTTTGGTGCCCCAATATATTGTAGGGAAATATATTACAATACTGCTTCCTTAACTTGTTGAACCATGAATAATCATAAAATACATGAAAACGTCGTAAATTGTACTAAATATAACATGTTATGCTAATAACCGTATGTTATTTTAATACAGTATGTTAATAACACAGTATGTTATTAAATACCACAGACCAACACTGCTCCACAATGCCTCCACCACTGCGAGTCCCTACTACCCTCCCCTCCGACCCCCGCAACTGGCAAGCCCAGCCCTCCACCACTCAGTGTGGTGATGTTTTGTTTTGTTCATTTTTGCTTTAAACTACAGTATAAATAAAGTAAACCCGTTCATGAGCTGCATCTTGGAATGGCTAGTAAGGAAAGGTATTAGACTGTGACATCATGTGTTTACTCTTGAACACCTGCAAAAGAATCGAACATTTCTGCTAATGCTAATAATAACAATAGAATAATAATAATATAACAATAGTAATAATAATAATAATAATAATAATAAAATAATAATAATAATAATAATAAATACATAAATGAAGAAGGCAAATTGTACAGCAAATACGAGGGAGTGTTGACACATCGTCATTGTGACTTTGTTTATGCTGGAGTGAACATTAGTCTCCCTGCTCTTATCCAAACATTTCACAATAATTCAGCAGTTTTAGGCAGAGGTATTTAATAACAAATATGATATAAATTAATAATAGTCATGTTATTATTATTAACATGTATTATATTAACATGTATGAATGTATAACATATCTAAAATAATAATAGTACATATTAATAATAAACATGTATTATTATATTAACATGTATGTTATTAAATACCATTGCCTCAATTCCACTGCCCTATACCACTCCAGTCACACTCAATCTACAGCACCAACACAATGAATTATTGTGAGATGTTTGGAAGAGCAGGAGACTAATGTTCACTCCAGCATAAACAACGTCAACTGACCATGTGTCGAACCACCCCTCATATTTTTGTGCAATTTTTTCCTTTTTCAATTATATCATATTTATTAATTATTAGTTCGAGAGTATTATGTATTATTATTATATTATTACTATTATTACTATTGTTATTATTAACTGTACAGGAATGTTTTTAATTACTTTGCAGTGTTACAAGAGTAAACACACGATTCACCGTCTAAAAACTTTCCTAATGCCATTCCAATATGAAGTCAAGAAATGGGTTTACATTGTTAAACTGTAGTTTAATTAGCAAATAATGAGAACAAACAAAACACTCACCACACTGAGTGGTGGGAGGGCTGGCTGCCAGTTGCAGGGGTCAGAGGGAGGGTAGTAGGGACTCACAGGTGGCGGGAAACTTAAATATGATTTGGCGGCTGGGAATTTGGTGGCTGGGAATTTGGCGGCTGGGAATTCGCGAATGTGTGAAGCCCGTGAAAGTTGAAAACGTGAATGTTGAGGGAGACCTGTATACCGATGCCATCGTATACCGGGGGCCCACTGCATATATACGTCAAAAACAGTGGCTCGTAAGATGTATATATACGACCAAAACAGTCAAAGGGTTAAATGTGAATTTTCTGAAGACTTTTAGACACTAAAATGATTTCTCTTTAGTATGAATTTTGTTGTGTGATGCTAAATTAAATTTCTGGGAGAAGTATTTGAGGCACACTGGACACTGATATGGTTTTTCTCCAGTATGTATTCTCTCATGTGATACTAAATGAGACTTTTTGTAAAAGTCTTTTAGACACACTAAACACCGATAAGGTTTTTCTCCAGTATGAATTCTCTCGTGCAATAATAAATTACATTTTTGGGCAAAAGCTTTTAAACAAACTGAACACTGATAAGGTTTCTCTCCAGTATGAATTCTTTCATGCTTTATTAAAAGAGACTTTTCGGAAAAGTGTTTGAGACACAGTAAACACTGATAAGGTTTCTCACCAGTGTGAGTTCTTATGTGACATCTTAAATTAGCTTTTGTTGAAAATTTTTTTAGACATTCTGAACACTTGTATGGTTTCTCTCCAGTATGAATTCTTAAGTGGTTTATCAAACTTGAATTTTGTGAAAAATCCTTTAGACATTCTAAACACTGAAATGGTTTCTCTTTAGTATGAATTTTCTTATGTGATTCTAAATTAGACTTTTTAAAAAAATCTTTTAGACACACAGAACACTGATATGGCCTTTCTCCAGTATGAATTCTCTCATGTGATACTAAGTGAGCCTTCTGGGAAAAGGCTTTTAGACACACTAAACAATGATATGGTCTTTCTCCAGAATGAATTATCTTGTGTTTTATTATACTTGCTTTTTGGGAAAATTCTTTCAGACACACTGAACACTGATATGGTTTCTCTCCAGTATGAATTCTCTCATGTGATACTAACTGAGCCTTTTCTGAAAAGTGTTTTAGACACGCTGAACATTGATAGGGTTTCTCTCCAGTAAGAATTCGCTTGTGTTTTATTAAATTTGTTTTTTGGGAAAATTCTTTTAGACACACTGAACACTGATATGGTTTCTCTCCAGAATGAATTCTCTCGTGTGATAGCAAATGTGACTTTTGGGAAAATTCTTTTAGACACACTGAACACTGATAGGGTTTCTCTCCGTATAATTCTATATGTGTTTTTATTAAATTTAGCTTTTTGGAAAAGTCTTTTAGACACCCTGACACTGATATGGTTTCTTCCATATGAATTCTCCCAAGTCCTTATTAAATGAGACTGTTTGGTAAGGCTTTTAGACACATCTGAACACTAGAAAAAGAAAGCATTCATTGTATGAATACTAGCTGAGACTTGTTGAAAAAAAATCTTTCAAGTACTTGGAATACTGAGTTTGTTTCTCCTCTGGATGACCTATAATTTGTGTTACTCGAGCAGATTCTTTTTCAGTTATTTCTGACATCTGAACACAAATAATCTAAATGATTACAAACTAGTACATGTTTGTATTTATAACAAGTGAAGCTGTAAACCTGTAAGGGTCATACAATTCCAGGAAAATATGAGGGGGATAATTCAAGGAAAAGGATAGCTTAAATTCCTTGGATCAAGATCCCTTCACCAGTTGCTAAGCACCCAACTTAAGGAACTACAGTACTGATAATAAAATTACGTGTCCTTAATGTTTCCTCAAGAATTCTAAAAATGTGCAAGTATATTGATATAGGTTTCATTTCATATAACTTTCACGCAGGTTGATATCCAAGCAGAGATGCTAAGACTCTGCACTGGTCATACACTTCATGATATAAAAGTAAATTTATAGTAATCTTTAGTTCACAAAAACATTGAACTGTTTTCTCTCTACAGCAGTCTAGATGCTTCTTATATTCTTAAATTATTTGGTCAGTGACCTTACATTATGAAAACTTGCCTATAACCAACACAAAAAGGTGCATAGCATTGAGTACACATAAAAATAAGTTTAAACTTTTAAATCAATGAGCACTGAATTCAGTAATGAGTTGATTTCTCATTGACATATTTTTTCAAGTAATGAATTAATGGTTCAGCTACAATATGAAACAATGACTGTAAAAGGCAGGATAAAACAGAGACTAGACTCGAATAGATCACTGCTGAAACACAAGATTTAGCATATGTGTTATCAATACTGAAAATGTTAGTGTTCTTCTAATAACATAACTGTAGGTACACAATGCTCTCCCTATGATGTATCAGTATTTATGTCACTTATACAAGCTATAATACATTATAAATGTAGCACTTCTAACACTATGGGTACATAGCACTCTCACTATGTATCAGTATTTATGTCACTTATTTCATTGAATATTGGCACTGCAAGTGTACATCCTCTGGTGGAAAGAAGACCTGTAAAAATAAGAAATAAACAGGAATAACTGACACATTAAACAGACTTTAAAATAACATTTACCAACAATAATGTAATGTTAACCTTTTGCTGCAAGGACATTCACAGTTTTTTGCATAATGTAAGTACAGTAGACCATTGTTACAAAATGCAACATGGTAAGATACATGTGCAACAGTTAGGTATCTTCATTCCAAAATGTTTCACCTACATAGTAGGCTTCTTCAGTAGAGTACAGAAAAGTTGACAGAAGTAGAGATGTGAAGACGACGAGATCAGTCCACTCTTGAAGGCGTAGTTTTGAGGTGGTCAGTCCCTCAGCTTGGAGACGATAGTTGTTCCATGTCGAAACAATGTGAAATAACTGTGATAGATAAATAAGCTGTAAGTTATGAAGTGAAATATTTAAGGGTATTAGCCGTCCCAACAAACTCTCGCCGCCGCTGCCGCCGCCCACATATTTAATGACATATTTTATTTATTCTAGAGTATATATCAGGTTTCTATGTTATTTACATTGTTTGTTATGTCACATTAGATGAAGTGATAGATAAATAAGCCATAGAGTTGATAGCGAAATAGTCAAGAAATATTTTGTCCTGTCTCCAGACAAGCTCTCGTCGGCTGCCGCCGCCACCACATACATTTTATTCATTCTAGAGTATATATCAGATTTCTATGTTATTTATATTGTTTATTATGTAGTATAATAATAATACATATACTTTATAATAATAATGTACTACATAACAATAATTATAATAGATGCTTCAAAAGGCCGCCACTAGATGGTAATGTTTACCACAACATAGAGGGAGTGGTTGTGGCCGCCTCCACCTGTTACATAATGGCATATTTTATTCATTCTAGAGTATATATCAGATTTCTATGTTATTTATATTGTTTATTATGTCATATTAGATGAACTATGATAGATAAATAAGCCGTATAGATGATATTAGTGAAATATTCAAGAAGTATTTTGTCTGGTCTCCAGACAAACTCTCGTCCACCGCCGACACCGTCCATACCACTACATGAATTACATATTTTATTCATTTTAGAGTATATATATTAGGTTTCTATGTTATTTATATTGTTTATTATGCCAGATTAGATGAAGTGAGATAGATAAATAAGCCATAGAGTTGATATTAGCAAAATTATTGAAGCACAGAATTCCACTGGAACAGATTAATTGCATTTCAATTAATTTAAATGAGGAAAATTGACTGCAAACGAGCAAATCCAGTTGCGAGCACGGTCATGGAATGGATTAAACTCGCAAGTAGAGGTTCCACTGTATTAGCAAATCCTCCCTGAAGGCATAAAACTCCCTTATTACTGAAACTGAGTTCAACAATTCCAATTTCCCACCTACAACGGTGTGTAGATGCCAGAATAAATGTAGGCTTAGAGGTAATGTGATCTGTACCATTTTTCATACACGATGATTGCAAAATTGCAGCATATTTTCAATCACGACTCCTTGAAATTCATCTATGACAGTGCAACTTCAGGAGAAAAATTCCTGGGAATGGTTGAAGTCCCCTGATTTGTATTCCATGGAATGCAGGTGAGAAAGATACATGATAATACAGTGGACCCCCGCATAGCGAACGCCTTGCATAGCGAACAATCCGCATAGCGAACGCTTTGTTCGCTAAAATTTTGCCCCGCATAGTGGACAAAAACCCGCTCAGCGAACTTCGTCTCGGACGCGTCCAATCTGCGCCCTCAGCCAGCCTCACATGTGCCGCCCGTCCCATTGTTTACCAGCCAGCCTCCGCGGTAACATTCAAGCATACACTGGGAATATTTCGTATTATTACAGTGTTTTCGGTGCTGTTTGTGGAAAATAAGTGACCATGGGCCCCAAGAAAGCTTCTAGTGCCAACCCTACACCTCAAAGGGTAAGAATACCCATAGAAATGAAGAAAGAGATCATTGATAAGTATGAAAGTGGAGTACGTATCACCGACCTGGTCAGGTTGTACAAGAAACCAAAATCAACCATCGCTTCTATTGTGGGCAAGAAAACGGCAATCAAGGAAGCTGTTGTTGCCAAAGGTTTAACTGTGTTTTCGAAACAAAGATCGCAAGTGATGGAAGATGTTGAGAGACTCTTATTGGTGTGGATAAATGAAAAACAGCTAGCAGGAGATAGCGTCTCTCAAGCGATCATATGTGAAAAGGCTAGGAAGTTGCATGACGATTTAATTAAAAAAATGCCTGCAACTAGTGATGATGTGAGTGAATTTAAGGCCAGCAAAGGTTGGTTTGAGAGATTTAAGAAGCGTAGTGGCATCCATAGTGTGATACGGCATGGTGAGGCTGCCAGTTCGGACCACAAAGCGGCTGAAAAATATGTGCAGGAATTCAAGGAGTACATAGAAACTGAAGGACTGGAACCTGAACAAGTGTTTAATTGTGATGAAACAGGCCTGTTCTGGAAGAAAATGCCAAGCAGGACCTACATTACTCAGGAGGAAAAGGCACTCCCAGGACATAAGCCTATGAAAGACAGGCTTACTTTGTTGATGTGTGCCAATGCTAGTGGTGATTGCAAAGTTAAGCCTTTATTAGTGTATCACTCTGAAACTCCCAGAGCGTTCAGGCAAAAGAATGTCCTCAAGGATAATTTGTGTGTGCTGTGGAGGGCAAACAGTAAGGCATGGGTCACTAGGGAATTTTTCTATAACTGGTTACACCATGCATTTGCCCCCAATGTGAAAGATTACCTAACTGAAAAGAAATTAGACCTTAAGTGCCTCCTGGTGTTAGACAATGCCCCTGGTCATCCTACAGACGTGGCAGAGCGACTTTATGGGACATGAGCTTCATTAAGGTGAAGTTTTTGCCTCCTAATACCACTCCTCTCCTGCAGCCCATGGACCAGCAGGTCATTTCCAACTTCAAGAAACTGTACACAAAAGCTCTGTTTCAAAAGTGCTTTGAAGTGACCACAGACACTCGATTGACTCTAAAAGAGTTTTGGAAGGATCACTTTAATTCCTCAATTGTGTAAACCTTATAGGTAAGGCTTGGGAGGGAGTGACTAAGAGAACCTTGAACTCTGCTTGGAAGAAACTGTGGCCAGAATGTGTAGACAAAAGGGATTTTGAAGGGTTTGAGGCTAACCCTGAGAGGAGTAGTATACCAGTTGAGGAATCAATTGTGGAATTGGGAAAGTCCTTGGGGTTGGAGGTTAGTGGGGAGGATGTGGAAGAGTTGGTGGAGGAGGACAATGAAGAACTAACCCCTGATGAGCTGATAGATCAACTTCAAGAGCAAGAGGCCAGACCTGGGGAAACTGGTTCAAAGGAGGGAGAGAGAAATTGAAGGAATTGCCTACTTCAAAGATTAAGGAAATGTGTACAAAATGGCTTGAAGTGCAAACCTTTTTTGATGAAAATCACCCTCACACAGCTATTGCAAGCCGTGCTGGTGACTGTTACAATGACACTGTTGTGAACCACTTTAGACAAATCATAAAGGAACGAGAGGTACAGGCCACTATGGACAGATATGTTGTGCGAAAGAAGTCCAGTGACTCTGAAGCTGGTCCTAGTGGCATTAAAAGAAGAAGGGAAGTAACCCCAGAAAAGGACTTGCTACCTCAAGTCCTAATGGAAGGGGATTCCCCTTCTAAACACTAACACTCTCTCTCTCCCTCCTCCCATCCCATCAATCATCACCAGATCTTCAATAAAAGTAAGTGTCATGTAATTGTGCATGCCTTTTTCAGTTTGTGTGTACTAAAATTAACATTTTTTTGTGGTAAAAAAAATTTTTTTTCATACTTTTGGGTGTCTTGCACGGATTAATTTTATTTCCATTATTTCTTATGGGGAAAATTAATTCGCATAGCGAACATTTCGCATAACGACCAGCCCTCTTGCACGGATTAAGTTCGCTATGCGGGGGTCCACTGTATACACTTGTAAAATCCTAGAGGGATTAGTGCCAAACTTGCACATGAAAATCACTCCCTATGAAAGCAAAAGACTCGGCAGGAAATGCAACATTCTCCCAATGAAAAGCAGGGGCACCATAAGTACACTGAGAGACAACGCAATAAGTGTCCAGGGCTCAAGACTGCTCAACTGCCTCCCAGCATACATGAGGGGGATTATCAATAGACCCCTGGCTGTCTTCAAGAAGGCACTGGACAGGCACCTAAAGTCAGTACCTGATCAACCAGGCTGTGGTTCGTACATCAGTTTGTGTGCGGCCAGCAGTAACAGCCTGGTTGATCAGACCCTGATCCACCTCGAGGCCTGGTCTCAGACTGAGCTGCAGGGATGTTGACCTCTGAAGCCCTCCCCAGGTATTACCTGGAGTTTACCTGGAGAGAGTTTCGGGGTTCAATGCTCCCGCGGCCCAGTCTGTGACCAGGCCTCTTGGTGGATCAGAGCCTGATCAACCAGGCTGTTACTGCTGGCTGCAAGCAATCCAACGTACGAGCCACAGCCCGGCTGGTCAGGTACCGACTTTACGTACTTGTCCAGTGCCTTCTTGAAGACAGCCAGGGGTCTATTGGTAATCCCCCTTACATATGCTGGGAGGCAGTTGAACAGTCTCGGGCCCCTGATGCTTATTGTATTGTCTCTTAACTTGCTAGTGACACCCCTGCTTTTCATTGGGGGGATGATGCATCGTCTGCCAAGTCTTTTGCTTTTGTTGCGAGTGATTTTCGTGTGCAAGTTCAGTACTAGTCCCTCTAGGATTTTCCAGGTGTATATAATCATGTATCTCTCCCTCCTGCATTCCAGGGAGTACAGGTTCAGGAACTTCAAGCGCTCCTAGTAATTGAGGTGTTTTATCTCCGTTATACACGCCATGAAGGTTCTCTGTACATTTTCTAGGTCAGCAATTTCACCTGCCTTGAAAGGTGCTGTTAGTGTGCAGCAATATTCCAGCCTAGATAGAACAAGTGACCTGAAGAGTGTCATCATGGGCTTGGCATCCCTAGTTTTGAAGGTTCTCATTATCCATCCTGTCAATTTTTCTAGCAGGTGCGATTGATACAATGTTATGGTCCTTGAAGGTGAGATCCTCCGACATGATCACTCCCAGGTCTTTGACATTGGTTTTTCACTCTATTTTGTGGAAGAAATTTGTTTTGTACTCTGATGAAGTTTTAATTTCCTCATGTTTACCATATAGGAGTAATTGAAATTTCTCATCGTTGAACTTCATGTTTTCTGCAGCCCGCCCACTGAAAGATTTGGTTGATGTCTGCCTGGAGCCTTGCAGTGTCTGCAATGGAAGACATTGTCATGCAGATTCAGGTGTCATCTGCAAAGGAAGACATGGTGCTGTGGCTGACATCCTTGTATACCATTATACTCGGTCCCTCTTGCTAGCCATGATGTCTTAAATTCTCGTGTGCCCTGTGCATGTGCCGTGAGGCAAAGTCAGTGGGTTACCCTTAGGCTAGAGACATGGACAGGCAGGTTGGGCTCATTCAAGTATTTACCCAATACGTATATTGTCATGTATAACAGCCTACAGTGCGTTTCCTTCATCACTCCATCCTATATGAACAGGTAATGTCTCACTCACAAACCACTTGTGGCTCACATGATAGTGCACTCAGCTCACTTACAGCACTGGACATGTCAACTTACACCTGCTGCCACTGTTCACCTAACAGTAAGTAGGTACCTGGGTATTAGTCACTTTACACTTTCTGCCACTGTTCACTTAGCAGTAAGTAGGAACCTGGGTATTAAGTCACTTTACACCTTCTGCCACTGTTCACTTAGTAAGTAGGTACCTGGGTGTTAGTGGACTGATGTAGGTGGCATCCTGGGGGACTAGAATGAAGGACCACAATGAAAATAAGACAGTCCTCGATGATGCACTGACTTTATTGGGTTATCCTGGGTGGCTAACCCTTCCCTGGGTTATCCTGGGTGGCTAACCCTTCCCTGGGTTATCCTGGGTGGGTAACCCTTCCCTGGGTTATCCAGGGTGGCTAACCCTCCCCTGGGTTATCTTCAGTGGCTAACACTCCCCTGGGGTTTCCTAGGTGGCTAACACTCATCTGGGTTATCCTTGATGGCTAACCCTCCCCTGGGTTGTTTTAGGTGGCTAACCCTCCCCTGGGCTATTTTAGGTGGCTAAGCATCTCATTACTTTGTAATTTGTTCATGACTGTAACCATGTATAAGAGTGTAGATGGTTCAATAACGTAGTAACTTGCCATGATTGTGACCAGATCTACCTGGAGTTCATTACCTTTGTAACTAGTTCAGCTATCATAACTTTGGGGTCCAGTCCCTGGACCCATTATGTACCTCTGTAATGTTGAGATACAGTCCCTGGACCCATTATGTACCTCTGTAATCTTTTGACTACCACCCACAGGATGAGTATGGGGTGCATAACAAAGATATTAAACTAATTAACCATCCCCTGGGTTATCGTGGGTGGCTAACACCTCCCTGGGTTATCATGGGTGGTTGACAGCCCCCTGGGTTATCATGGGTGGCTAACACTGCTCTGGGTTATCATGGGTGGCTAACACTACCCTGGGTTATCCTGGGTGGCTAACACTACCCTGGGTTATCCTGGGTGGCTAACACTGCCCTCGGTTGTCGTGGGTGGCTAACACCTCCCTGGGTTATCATGGGTGGCTAACACTGCCTTGGGTTATCATGGGTGGCTAACACTGCCCTGGGTTATCCTGGGTGGCTAACCCTTCCCTGGGTTATCGTGGGTGGCTAACCCTTCCCTGGGTTATCCTGGGTGGCTAACCCTTCCCTGGGTTATCATGGGTGACTAACACTGTCCTGGGTTATCCTGGGTGACTAACACTGCCCTGGGTTATCATGGGTGGCTAACACTGCCCTGGGTTATCCTGGGTGGCTAACCCTTCCCTGGGTTATCATGGGTGGCTAACACTTCCCTGGGTTATCATGGGTGGCTAACACTGCCCTGGGTTATCATGGGTGGCTAACACTGCTCTGGGTTATCCTGGGTGGCTAACCCTTCCCTGGGTTATCATGGGTGGCTAACACTTCCCTGGGTTATCATGGGTGGCTAACACTGCCCTGGGTTATCATGGGTGGCTAACACTGCTCTGGGTTATCCTGGGTGGCTAACCCTTCCCTGAGTTATCATGGGTGGCTAACACTGCCCTGGGTTATCATGGGTGGCTAACACTGCCCTGGGTTATCATGGGTGGCTAACACTGCTCTGGGTTATCATGGGTGGCTAACACTGCCTTGGTTTATCCTGGGTGGCTAACCCTTCCCTGAGTTATCATGGGTGGCTAACACTGCCCTGGGTTATCATGGGTGGCTAACACTGCCCTGGGTTATCATGGGTGGCTAACACTGCCCTGGGTTATCATGGGTGGCTAACACTGCCCTGGGTTATCATGGGTGGCTAACACTGCTCTGGGTTATCCTGGGTGGCTAACACTGCCCTGGGTTATCATGGGTGGCTAACACTGCTCTGGGTTATCCTGGGTGGCTAACACTGCTCTGGGTTATCATGGGTGGCTAACACTGCTCTGGGTTATCATGGGTGGCTAACACTGCCCTGGGTTATCATGGGTGGCTAACACTCCCGTGGGGTTTCCTAGGTGGCTAACACTCATCTGGGTTATCCTAGATGGTTAACACCTCCCTGGGTTATCCTCGTGGCTAACCCCCCTTGTTAAAAATTCCCAACAAATCTTATCTTTCAGTATAACTCAACATTGCCAAGGAATACTATATTTTTGCCGTTTTCTGACTCCATTGCATGTTTAATCAAATACAGAACATTACACCATCTTTCTTACTAACCTCGTTCAGAGATATACTCAGGATCAATTTTAAAAACGGCTTGTTTAATATCGTTATTACTAGAAAATAACTGCTGTCAGGAAGCTTGTTGTTGATGGAGGTTTTCAGGGCGACTGAAACTTACTGTGACGGGAAGTCCAGTGTCTGAACTCTGAACTCGGAATTCTGAACTCTAAACTTTGAACTCTAAACTCTGAATTCGGAACTCTGAACTCTAAACTCTGAACTCTGAATTCGGAACTCTGAACTCTAAACTCTGAACTCTGAGCTCTGAACTCTGAACTCTAAACTCTAAACTCTGAACTCTGAACTCTGAACTCTGAACTCTGAACTTTGAACTCTAAAGTCTGAACTCTGAACTCTGAATTCTAAACTCTGAACTCTGAACTCTGAACTCTGAACTCTGAATTCTGAGCTCTGAACTCTGAACTCTAAACTCTAAACTCTAAACTCTGAACTCTGAATTCTAAACTCTAAACTCTTAACTCTGAACTCTGAATTCTGAACTCTGAATCCTGAACTTTAAATTCTGAACTGTGAACTCTAAACTCTGAACTCTGAACTTTGAACTCCTTATAACTGTAGTGTAAGCGCGCCTCTTGCAAGATAGTGATGGAGTGAATGATGATAAAAGTTTTTCTTTTTCAGGCCACCCTGCCTTGGTGGGAAACGGCCTATGTGTTTATATAAAATATATATACAGTATATATCTTTTATTTCTACAAATACATGTACAAGGTATACAGGCCTAGCTGACATCAGTGTTATACTGTTATATAGAAAGCCCCTTGTCATGCAGAGCATTTCGAGCAAATTAGGTCAATTTTGTCCCATGATGTGACCTGTGGAAAATTACATTTATCCGTATGTAACTCATTATGTACATAACAGTAAATAACAAAGATAATTATTATTCATCAATGTTACATAGACAAGTAGGAATTTGGGACACCTAGGTCGCAAAAAATGTCCCCCTTCGATACCTACCACTGTCATATCCACAAGTTGATCTGGACCTATTAATTATAAATGAAATATACATACACCAGGAATTCTGATAAATATATAAATTTGTGGACTATATTAAAATTAAAAAATGATTATATATAAACACATTTGCATAACAGAAGGAAAATATCTTAATATCACTCACCAATTTGACTGGAGATTAATGTGTCATGTACAGGACCCCCCCTTTTGCCTACATTTATGAAAATTTTACCTGGAGTTTTACCTGGAGAGAGTTTAGGGGGTCAACGCCCCCGCGGCCCGGTCTGTGACCAGGCCTCCTGGTGGATCAGCGCCTGATCAACCAGGCTGTTGCTGCTGGCTGCACGCAAACCAACGTACGAGCCACAGCCCGGCTGATCAGGAACTGACTTTAGGTGCTTGTCCAGTGCCAGCTTGAAGACTGCCAGGGGTCTGTTGGTAATCCCCCTTATGTGTGCTGGGAGGCAGTTGAACAGTCTCGGTCCCCTGACACTTATTGTATGGTCTCTTAACGTGCTAGTGACACCCCTGCTTTTCATTGGGGGGATGGTGCATCGTCTGCCAAGTCTTTTGCTTTCGTAGTGAGTGATTTTCGTGTGCAAGTTCGGTACTAGTCCCTCTAGGATTTTCCAGGTGTATATAATCATGTATCTCTCCCTCCTGCGTTCCAGGGAATACAGGTTTAGAAACCTCAAGCGCTCCCAGTAATTGAGGTGTTTTATCTCCGTTATGCGCGCCGTGAAAGTTCTCTGTACATTTTCTAGGTCGGCAATTTCACCTGCCTTGAAAGGTGCTGTTAGAGTGCAGCAATATTCCAGCCTAGATAGAACAAGTGACCTGAAGAGTGTCATCATGGGCTTGGCCTCCCTAGTTTTGAAGGTTCTCATTATCCATCCTGTCATTTTTCTAGCAGATGCGATTGATACAATGTTATGGTCCTTGAAGGTGAGATCCTCCGACATAATCACTCCCAGGTCTTTGACGTTGGTGTTTCGCTCTATTTTGTGGCCAGAATTTGTTTTGTACTCCGATGAAGATTTAATTTCCTCATGTTTACCATATCTGAGTAATTGAAATTTCTCATCGTTGAACTTCATATTGTTTTCTGCAGCCCACTGAAAGATTTGGTTGATGTCCGCCTGGAGCCTTGCAGTGTCTGCAATGGAAGACACTGTCATGCAGATTCGGGTGTCATCTGCAAAGGAAGACACGGTGCTGTGGCTGACATCCTTGTCTATGTCGGATATGAGGATGAGGAACAAGATGGGAGCTAGTACTGTGCCTTGTGGAACAGAGCTTTTCACCGTAGCTGCCTCGGACTTTACTCTGTTGACGACTACTCTCTGTGTTCTGTTAGTGAGGAAATTATAGATCCATCGACCAACTTTTCCTGTTATTCCTTTAGCGCGCATTTTGTGCGCTATTACGCCATGGTCACACTTGTCGAAGGCTTTTGCAAAGTCTGTATATATTACATCTGCATTCTTTTTGTCTTCTAGTGCATTTAGGACCTTGTCGTAGTGATCCAGTAGTTGAGACAGACAGGAGCGACCTGTTCTAAACCCATGTTGCCCTGGGTTGTGTAACTGATGGGTTTCTAGATGGGTGGTGATCTTGCTTCTTAGGACCCTTTCAAAGATTTTTATGATATGGGATGTTAGTGCTATTGGTCTGTAGTTCTTTGCTGTTGCTTTACTGCCCCCTTTGTGGAGTGGGGCTATGTCTGTTGTTTTTAGTAACAGAAATTAAACATAAATTAGACAGCTTATCTGAGGTTCCTGGAGTTGTCTTGTCCAGTCGCCTGATATCTCAAGTTATGCAGGAATGCACATCCAACAATTTCGTCTCCTATTTGAGAGGTGTCAGCCCAATTTTAACCTCTAGAGCACGAAAAATTCTTCCCATTACACTAACGCTTCTAGTCCAAATTCAAACACAATGGCGAGTGTCCTTCTGCGCAGGCGCAGCTTCAGTTTCCCATTTTCCATAATATAATTCTTTTAAATACAGTATGGCCATCTATTTACATATAACTACTGTATTTCTGGAAAATATATACAGAATTTTCCACATGACCCACACCAGTCGACTAACACCCAGGTACCCATTTTACTGATGGGTGAATATGGACAACAGGAATATGTGCAAGAAAGGTATAAAATACCGACAATATGAAAGTTAAGACACATGTGCAACATCTGGATATTCAGATGTTGCACATGTGTCTTAACTTTCAACAGAAATATGAGCAACACGTGTGTGTATAACACCAGGCCATTCAAATCATTATGAAGCTCTGTATAGTCTGCAGTCAATCAAACAAACGGGCTTCCACATGGATAAATTGTCATTTTTGTGGAAATTGGTGTCACGCCCCTTGTGCAGATATCCAAGAACTAGCTACAAGCAGTATTAAAACAGGGAAGTGTTTTTGGGTATGCCCAAATGAGGAAAATCTGTGGACTAAAATCACAAGGGTATTAAAAGAGGATAACATCAAAACTGCTTTCATAGACAACCTGGAAGCTATCTACAACAGATGGGAACATAAAAAGTCTGGGCTAAATGGTACTGCCCTTGATACTGGCCATGTAGTCAGAAACTGTAAGGCTGGAGGTGATGTCCTGGTAGTCAGTAAATGTGGGGCTGATAGTGCTGTCCTGGGAGATAGTAATGGTGAAGCTGGAGGTGCTGTCCTGGGAGACAGTAATGGTGAAGCTGGAGGTGCTGTCCTGGGAGACAGTAATGATGAAGCTGGAGGTGCTGTCCTGGGAGACAGTAATGGTGAAGCTGGAGGTGCTGTCCTGGGAGACAGTAAATGGTGAAGCTGGAGGTGCTGTCCTGGGAGACAGTAATGGTGAAGCTGGAGGTGCTGTCCTGGGAGACAGTAATGATGAAGCTGGAGGTGCTGTCCTGGGAGACAGTAATGGTGAAGCTGGAGGTGCTGTCCTGGGAGACAGTAATGGTGAAGCTGGAGGTGCTGTCCTGGGAGACAGTAATGGTGAAGCTGGAGATTTTGTCCAGGTAGTCGGGAATTATACGCAGGAAGGAATACATATAAATGACCTCGTAGGGGACAGGAGCCGTAGTGGGGAAACAAGTGTAGTCAAAGATAAGATAAAACCAATATTGCAAACTAGAAATACCACAGGAAATAGCAAACAAGAGGACTCCACTAGCAATAGTGAGGATATATTACCAAAAACAACTTGTGGGAGCTCCATTGTTGGTGCTAGGGAGGATAGGAATAAGACAGGTAAACATGCACTAACAGGGAATACAGTCACAGAAACCCAAGGCAAACGGAAACCAAGCCTGTGCACATACTATGCACTTGGTATCAACAAGTTATACGTGGGCGAAACATCAAGGGACCTCCAAACACGTATTTCAGAACACCAATACGCAAGCAGGTCTGACGACACAAGGAATGCCTGTGTACAACACCGTAATTCACACAACCACTTGATAAACTACAGAAACTCAAGACTTATCGCCACAGAAGACAACACTCAATACCGAAGAATCCTGGAATCATCACTTATTTCTATATCCGACAACTTCAACAAGAATAGTGGCTTCTATAACATAGCTGAACCACTTGCCAAGAAACTTCTTTATCGCTATCCCACATAAGAACACAAACTTATCCAATAACTTATCCAATCTCATTTACAAGCTACCCAAGATTTTAGACTCTATAACCCCACTCGGTACATCATCAGATGCAGCATTCTCCACCTGACCTCAGCATTCTGAACCTGACTATAAATACTCGCGTCCCTTCCACCCCAGGTAGATCTGTTTGTGACTTGAAAAAGCCCACTGTGTGGGCGAAACGTAGTCAATAAAGGATCACATTATACTGCATATGTGTTTATATTTCATTGTGTCGGTATTTTATACCATTTATTTCCAATTCTTGCCTTATTTCTTCTGCTAGTCAGTCCTGTCCCCTGCAACGTCTTCAAGAACTCCCGCCTCACCTTCAGTATTTAAAATTCCATTCTCATGCTTCCAGACCATGGAGGTGAACTCTTCTCCAGGCTGAATGACAGACCACATCAAATACTATTTTTCTGTGGATGCTGCTGCTAATACTGCTGACTCTGTGTTTGACTGAAGAAGTCTACTGTCTAGGCGTCTTATCAGTTAAGACACTTGTGCAACATCTGGTTATCTTTATTGTAAACGTTTCGCCAAGAATTTGTATTGATAAAGCCACTGGATGGCGAAACGTTTACAATAAAGATAACCAGATGTTGCACAAGTGTCTTAACTTTCAATTTATGGGTATTTTATACAATTTTCAACATAAGTTCGATTCTCTCATGTGCTGGTTATTTGTAAATTGTTCCTGTATTGCGCCTTTACATTCAATATTGAATATTCAGTGTACCATATATACAGTTCAATGTCAGACAAGTTCAATATATTGTATATATTGAATAAAAAAAATGATAATTTCATTTGTCTGATTAAGCAGGATTAGATTAGATTAGATTAGACAGATGTGAACAGGTTAGTATTTTCATTAGTCTTTTTTTATATGTATTTTTAACTTGTTTCATATCGATTTTTAAGTGAAAATTCCAAAAATAATATTATACTTTATTCCTCAATTGCTCTATAAACTGTAATCCATAATTGCATTTTACATAAGTCATATTATTTTACATAAGTCATTTACATACCCACAATATATTGAAAATATTTATTACATGATATCAAGAATTTTTTTTGATATATCCAAACTTAGCAAACAATCTGTAGAGTTCACACTGTCTTCCATCAACTGGAACGTCAGTTCCCATCTCACTGATACTTTCTATTTCTCTACTTCCATTGTTTACGTTACTGTTGCTCTGCATGATGTACAAAGTGTTACTTCTACTCTCGCTTGTGTCGCTACTTTCCCCATTATAAAATATAGAATTAACGCCCTCGGTGGTGCTTCGCCAGGTCAGAATTTCCTCCTTCAGATTCGGCAGACGACTGTAGGAATCGTAATCCAGAGGGATCCTGGTGAAGGGATCAGGTGAGCCTATAAGCAGCAGGTTGATCAACGTCGACTCGTCGACTACCATGTTGGAGGGATGCAGCAGCACTGGTGCATCCATCACTTTTTGTGTTACACTGTCGACGAACTTATACGGATATTCCTCTGTTGATTCTTCCAATGGTGTTGGGAAGTAGCGGAAAGTGCAAGCAGACTCTGATGACTGTTGGTTGAGGGAAACTAGATATTGGGCGTGGTCAAACAGTAAAAATCTAAAAATAGTTTTGGTCTTACGATAGATGGATATAGTTTTGAAAACGTCATCTAGTTTATTGACGAGTTGAGAGTAGCTGCTGGCATCCTCGATACACATCTTCGTTCTCAGTCCAACTAAAGACGAGGTTATCCCAACCAGTGAAGATGCAGCTGCCTGGGCCAGGCCAGGACACTCGTAAACAGTCATAGTAGGTTTTGTAGCCACCAACAGATGAAATACATTAAAAATGACCATGTATTCTTCTACAGTGTGCGAAATATCCACACGACCTATTTTATACAACTCTTGCGTCGCATCGGCCATTTCGCCCAACAGCTTCACTAGATGATTAAAGAAAATCACTTCTGGTCCAACCTGCAAATTACTAACTTGATACAATGCGTTATTAGCAACAGCCTTTAAGTGGCCGTATACATTAACACGAACCAGAACCTTGATGAGACTATAATAAAGGCGTACATATGAGTCATGGAAAGTCAAGAGTGACAATTCCATGTAAGGAGTCGTTTGCACCAATCCAGTAACTATTTGACTGCCGGAGTTACTTTCTTCAAGATAAGACATTGGCCACGTTTCAATGAAGCAGAGCATTTCGAGGCGTAGGTGCACGTTGGGACACAAAGTGGAATCATTGAACATCCTGAGTATCCATGGTTTCAAGATACTGGAGCTAAGAATTTCGAAATCTAAACAATCTTCATGACAGAGATGCTTTGCAAAGGCCACAATTTTCCAAACAACGTTTTCCCATGGCCCTGTTATCTTTGCTGACTTTTCCCCCACACAAGAGGCTAATGTTAAGGCCAAAAGATATGCAAGATGAGATCTTCGAGCGAGAAAAATAGGATCATCATCAAACTTCTTTTCGGTGTTATTTATCAATAGCAAAAGCTGATTAGCAGAGATTTTCTTGGGGTGTATCCTTGACGCTTCATGGAGAAATGCATGGAGTTTAGCCACATCGTCATCATATACTAAAGTAAGATAATGTCCACCCTCCATCGAAAAGAAAAATGTGACACGAGACTAAAGGAGATATGACACGCTATGAGGTCATAACATGAAGTACTGGTTATGTTCCCCACTTATTTATAGGTCACTGTTGCAGGTGACTCCCTAAGGTGTCAAAGAACATAAAAACAAAGTAACATCGCAACTCATTTAACGGCACGTGCTAGGTAGGTCCTTCCCATACTAAACCCTTGTCGTTCATGCATTTGTCCACTAAATATTTAAAACTATCAAACACAACTAATCCAAGATGAAATTAAGACACATGTGCAACATCTGAGTATCTTTATTGTAGACGTTTCGCCTTCCAGTGGCTTTATCAATACAAATTCCAGGACATAACTTGAAGACAGTAGAACTATGTACAAAAGATGAGGTAATCAGTCCCTCAACCTTGGAGTAGGTGCGAAGGGCACCATAGTCGTGGAGATTCTGAAGCAGAAGCAAGGCGCCTGACGCTTATATACTGGATGGCGAAACGTCTACAATAAAGATACACAGATGTTGTACATGTGTCTTAATTTCATCTTGTCGGTATTGTATAACATTCTTGTACAACTAATCCAAAATGTAATAAGTCTCTCGAAAGATATAATAACATAAGAAATGAAGAACACTGTAAAAGGCTAAATTAATACATAGCATTAGAAATCTTCCTTATGAAGAAAGATTGAAGACTCTTAAGTTACATTCACTTGTTAGACGAAGAATGAGGGGAGACATGATCGAAGTGTATAAGTGGAAGATAGGTATTGTAAAAGGACACAAGTGCAACTAGACTTAAGAAATCGTAATGACAGTGAAGGGACTTGAGCTAGAGTTCGTCACGGCCACGCTAGCTGGAGATTCGTCTGTAAAAACTTGCATTTGTGGTCACAGAGGTGCCTGTGCTAACTTTCCTATGGTGTAGAAATATACCTAGTTGGATGAATCTTATTGTGGCTAGCTGGTCTAGTGGTTAGCGCGACGGGCTGGAGTTTTGAGACTCTATGACCGCGGGTTCAATCCCGGCCGGGGGTATGGTTTTTTTTCAAGTGCAACTAATGTGACATTTTATTGTGGCAACGTTTCGCTCTCCAGGAGCTTTATCAAGCCATTACAAACATTACATGGACACAGAGGGTATATATAGGCTCAGAGTGAGGTGCAATACTAGTGGTAGTAGTAGTAGTAGCGACAAAAGTTGTAGTAGTAGTAGTGATACAAAATGGTAGAGCAATTAATTCGTACATGGGTAAAAGGATATAAAAGCTATTACTTGGGTAACATAAAAATTGGTTGGACAAATATAGACTGGATAGAGGCAGCCTGTTTCAGTGTTCACTCTCTGTAATGGAGAGGCGTAGAATGAGGGAAGATATCATTGAAGTGTGGTATAAACCTTGGTAATAAATACCGACAAGTTGTGATGAATGGTTTGAAAAACCGACAAGTTGAAGATTGAGACACTTATGCAGCATATGGGAATCTTTATTCAGGAAACGTTTCGCCACACAGTGGCTTCATCAGTCCAATACAAAGAGGAAGGCGTAAGGAGAGGAGGAGAATGAGGTAATCAGTCCCTCAACCTGGAGTCGATGTGTTCAGTCCATCAATCTTGATGGACTGAACACATCGACTCCAGGTTGAGGGACTGATTACCTCATTCTCCTCCTCTCCTTACGCCTTCCTCTTTGTATTGGACTGATGAAGCCACTGTGTGGCGAAACGTTTCCTGAATAAAGATTCCCATATGCTGCATAAGTGTCTCAATCTTCACCGACAAGTTGGTTTAGAAAGACACGTAAGCAAACACTGTAACATATTTATTCATTGTGGCAACGTTTCGCTCTCCAGGAGCATTATCAAGCCATTACAAACAATACATGGACACAGAGGGTATATAAAGGCTCAGAGTGAGGTGTAATACTAGTGAGGTACCATTTCGATGTTCACTAGTGGTAGTAGTAGTAGTAGTGGTAGTGACAAAAGTAATACAATATGGTAGAGCAATTAATAAAGCTCCTGGAGAGCGAAACGTTGCCACAATAAATGTCACATTAGTTGCACTTGTGTCCTTTTACTTTACACACTGTCGGTAATTCTACCAACTTTATTACAACATATTTATTAGGACCGAAACGTTTCTAATAAATATGTTATAGTGTTTGCTTACGTGTCTTTCTAAACCATCATAAGAACATAAGAACATAAGGATGGAGGAACACTGCAGAAGGCCTACTGGCCCATGCGAGGCAGGTCCTTATCAAAACGACCTCTACCTAAAGCTTCCCAAGAAATAACTCCCGTACCCAATGACACCAATCAAACCCAGCCCCTCCC
The DNA here is from genome assembly GCF_026875155.1 of Cherax quadricarinatus. NCBI lineage: Eukaryota > Metazoa > Arthropoda > Malacostraca > Decapoda > Parastacidae > Cherax > Cherax quadricarinatus. The sequence continues at coordinate 55,906,603 of NC_069414.1, forward strand.
ACTCATATATTTGTCCAGTCTCTTCTTGAAGCTACCCAACGTCCTAGCCTCTATCACCCCACTGGGAAGACTGTTCCACGCATCTACAACTCTGTTAGAAAACCAGTACTTACCTATGTCCTTTCTAAATCTAAATTTATCCAACTTAAATCCATTATTCCTGGTTCTTACCTGGTTAGACACCCTCAGTACTTTATTAATATCTCCCATGTTTATGCCCATCATCCACTTATACATTTCAATGATATCTCCCCTTGTTTGCTCCCGTGGACTGAACCAAGATGCCCTCCATCGAGCAACTTTACCAGCAACTTAAGGAAGAATTGAGGGCAGCGAAGATAGAGATACGGCGATTGACCGAGGAAAACAAGAGGATTCGTAGTAGTCCTCCTGTTTCGAGTCCTCAGGTCAAGAAGGGATCGTGGTCAGTGGCTGGACAGCAGGGAACGACGAAGTTGACGATCAAGAAGACGAATGGAAAGCCAGAAACGATGAAGAAGAAGATTGAGACACTTATGCAGCATATGGGAATCTTTATTCAGGAAACGTTTCGCCACACAGTGGCTTCATCAGTCCAATACAAAGAGGAAGGCGTAAGGAGAGGAGGAGAATGAGGTAATCAGTCCCTCAACCTGGAGTCGATGTGTTCAGTCCATCAATCTTCTACAAGATTGATGGACTGAACACATCGACTCCAGGTTGAGGGACTGATTACCTCATTCTCCTCCTCTCCTTACGCCTTCCTCTTTGTATTGGACTGATGAAGCCACTGTGTGGCGAAACGTTTCCTGAATAAAGATTCCCATATGCTGCATAAGTGTCTCATTCTTCAACTTGTCGGTTTTTCAAACCATTCATCACAACGATGAAGAAGAAAGAGACTGCTGTGGAAACTCCTGTGGAAACCTCCAACGCATTCTCGGTGCTACCCGACGAATGTGAGTCGACTACTGGGATCGTCACGACGAACGACAACAAGGAAGGTAAGAATATTGTTGTTGTTGGGGATAGCCAGGTTAGATACATGGATATGGCATTCTGCTTGAAGGACAGGAGTAGGAGACAGAGGGTATGCTTTCCTGGGGCTGGGATGGAGGACATTGTTAGCCGGCTTGACAACATCATGAACGGTAATGGGACAATCCTATTATTTGCCCTCAGTGCTGGAGGCAATGATGTAGGCAAGCGTAGAAGTGAGGATTTAGTTAGAAAGTTCAGGACAGCTATAGACATGATTTAGGAAGAATGGGGGGGGGGCGCCCTGTTATATGTGGCATTTTGCCAAGAAGAGGTGTTGGTAATGAATGGTTGTCCAGAGCAATTGGTATTAATTGTTGGTGGATAAACACTGTAAGGATAATGCAGTACCATTCATTGACAACTGGGACAACTTCTATGGCCGAAATGACATGTATGCCAGGGATGGGGTTCACTTATCAGGGCAGGTGTGGGTTTTCTTGCTAACTCAGTTGAGGGGTTGTTAGGACTTTAAAAATAGGATTGTTGAGGTATGGGTTTAGAAATGATTAATAATGAGTATGGATATATTGACTTATGCTCTGATATTAAGAATCTTAATGTAACTGTCTGGAGTAACTTGGGTAATGATAAATTTTAGAAATTGGTAAAAACATAAGAAATAAAAAATAAGAAAGTGGAAAACTGCAGAAGGCCTACTGGCCCCATACGAGGCAGGTCCTTATCAAAACGACATTACCTAAAAACTACTCAAGAAAAAACTCCCGCACCCCCCCTCAAACCCCCCCCTCTTGGGGGGAAAAAGGGTTTGGGGAAAAAATTGGGAATTTTTTAAAAAAAAAAAAAAAAGGGGGGGGGGGCCCCCGGGGGGGTTTTGGGAAATTTTTTTTAAAAAATTTTTTCCGGAAAATTTTTTTTTTTGGGGGAAAAAACCCTTTTTGGGGGGACAAAAAAACCCCTTTTTTTGGGTTTTAAATTTTGGGGCCGGGGGGTTTTTAAAGGGGGGGGCCCCCCTTTTTTTGGGGGGTTTTTTTTTTTCCCCTTTTAAAAAAAAAAAAAAAAAAGGGTTTTTTTTTTTTTAAAATTTTGGGCCCCAAAAAAATTTTGGGGGGGGGACAAAAACCAAAAAGGGTAAAAAATTTTTTTAAAAAAACCCGGAAAAAACCCCCTCCCCCAAAAAAGGGGGGAAAAAAATTTTTTTTGGGGAAAGGAAAAAAAGGCCCCCAAAAATAAAAAGGGGGGGAAAAATTTTTTTTCCCCCCCAAAAAAATTTCCCCCCCAAAAAAGGGGGAAAGGTTAAAAAAACCAAAAAAAAAAATTTAAAAAAAGGGGGGGGGCCCCCCTTTTTTTTTAAAATTTTTTTTTTTTTTTAAAAAATTTTTCCCCCTTTTATTAATTTTTTTAAAAAAACCCGAAAAATTTTAATCATTCCAATTTTCCCCCCCCCCAAAAAAAAAGGGAAAAGGGGGGGCCCAAAAAACTTTTTTCCCCCCTTTTTTTTTTTTTTTTTTTTTTTTTCCCCGGAAAAGGGGGTTTTGGGAAAAAAAAAAGGGGAAAATTTTTTAAAAAAAAAAAGGGTTTTTTTTTTTCCCCAAAAAAAATTTTAAAAAAGGAAAAAAAGGAAAAAAAGGGGGAAAAAAAAAAATTTTTTTTTAAAAATTAAAGTAAGGGAAAAAAAAAAAATTTGGTTTTTTGGGGGGGTTTTTAATTTTAAAAAAAATTTTTTTTTAAAAAAAAAGGGGGGGGAAAAGTGTAATATTCAGGGATTTAAGTTGTTCAATGTGGATAAAATTGAAAAGGGAAGGGGGGGGGTTTTTTTTAAAAAAATTTTTTTTTAAAAAAAAAAAAAAATTTTTTTAAAAAGGAGTCTGTTTGGGTAGAGTTCTTGGATGGGGTCAAAGAAAAACTAATTTAGGTGGAATAAAACCGACCTCCAGGTTGGTCCGATAGAGGGAGACTTCTTTGGGACGAAAATTTTAGGGCTTTTTTGGGCACGTAAAAATAGTATAGTAGGGGGGCTTTAACTTTAGCCAAAAATTTAGGGGAAATTTTTTGACAGGTTAAACTAGAGCCAGTGGGCTTTATGGAAACAGTTCAGGATGTTTTCTGAATTCAGAGTGTAATGAGGGCCCACCCGGGGTAATTTAAATTTTCTAGACCCAGTCTTGTAAAAAAGGAAAAATCGTTTAAAATTGGGGATCATGGGGAGTTGGCGCAAGGGGATCACAAAACCCTCACTTTTTTGCATTAATTGGGGGAAAGAAAAAAATAATGATTAAAACAGTAAAAATCCCTGATTTTCGTTCTGCCCATTTTTAAAAGGGGTTAGGGAAAATCTGTCTAAACCCTTTATTGGGGTTTTTTAGCTAAATGGTTTTATTGACGATAAACTTTCTTATGGAAAAATGAAGGGGATCTGCTTTTATGATTGTTTTCTTAAAAAATGTTTCAAGTGCCCGGGGTATTTACATTCCCCAGAGAGAAAATTTTGGGCTTAAAAATAAAAGATCCCCAAAAGGGGGTTAAAAGGAGGCTAAAGCATCTATTAGGGGGGGGGAAAAAGGGGGAAATTTTTAGGGGGCATTTTGAAAAGGGGGGAGGTTAAAACCCTTACTGACCAATATGTTCGTTAAAAAAATAAAAAAAAAGGGGTGAAGTGAAATGAAAGGTGTTTTGGGGGGGGAAATTTTGAATGGGGGGTTAGTCACTAGTGGCGTTTCCCAAGGATCAGTTTTAGGCCCCCTCCCGTTTATAATTTACAAATTTTTTGGGCCTTGATGAAGGGGTTACTAGTGACATGCGTAAGTTTGCTGATGATCAAAATAGGCCCTATAAAAATTTACTTGAGGAAAGGGTATCAATGAAAAATCCCGGAAAGATTTTTAACAAATTTTAAAGTCTTGGTCCGAAAAATGGCAGATGAAGTTTAATGTGGATAAGTGTAAGGTACTTGCCCTTGGTAATGAAAATAACCCTCGAAGCTATAATGTAGGTGAAGTAGAGCTTGGTCATACAGAATGTGAAAAAGACTTGGGAGTCATGGTAAGCAGAAATCTAAAGCCAAGACAGCAGTGCCTTAGTGTGCGCAACAAGGCCAACAGATTACTTGGATTTATCTCAAGAAGTATAAGTAACAGAAGTCCAAAAGTTATTTTACAGCTCTAAGAAAAAGGAGGAGTAGATGTAAAATAGAAAGAGACAGGCGCTCCCTTTACAGGCGACGGAAAAGAATAACAGAGCGGCTAAAAGAGGTCAATATATCTGAAATGCGTAGGGAGACACTGGTCAGAGAAATAGCAAGCATCGAACTTAAGCTAAAAGAATCCTTTAGGAGTCAGGAATCGCGGGAAGAACTAAAAGCCATAAATGAAATCGAAAGAAACCCAAAGTATTTCTTCCCCTATGCAAATCAAAATCGGAACAACGTCCAGTATTGGGCCCCTCTTAAACAAGATAGGTCCTACACAGATGACAGCAAGGAAATGAGTGAGCTACCAAGTCCCTATATGACTCATTTTTTAGCAAGGCCGCTAACCAGACTGAGAGTCGAAGATCAAAATGATTTTTTTATGAGAGAGCCAAAAAATTTTTGTTTAACAAAAGCCTATCCGATGTTATCCGCGCCAAATGACTTCGAACAGGCGATAATGAATGCCCATGCACTCTGCCAGGGCCAGACTCGTGGAACTTGTGTTCATCAAGAACTGCAAGAAGCCCCTATCACGAGCCTTTTCCATCCTATGGAGAGGGAGCATGGACACGGGGGTCGTCCCACAGTTACTAAAAACAAAAAGACATAGCCCCACTCCACAAAGGGGGCAAATAAAAACAACAGCAAAGAACTACAGACCAATAGCACTAACATCCCATATCAATAAAAATCTTTGAAAGGGTCCTAAGAAGCAAGATCACCAACCCATCTAGAAACCCATCAGTTACACAACCCAGGGCAACATGGGTTTGAACAGGTCGCTCCTGTCTGTCTCAACTATTGGATCACTACGACAAGGTCCTAAATGCACTAGAGACCCAAAAAAAATGCAGATGTAATATATACAGACTTTGCAAAAGCCTTCGACAAGTGTGACCCTGGCGTAATAGCGCACAAATGCGTGCTAAAGGAATAACAGGAAAAGTCGGTCGATGGATCTATAATTTCCTCACTAACAGAACAAGAAGTAGTCGTCAACAGAGTAAAGTCCGAGGCAGCTACGGTGAAAAGCTCTGTTCCACAAGGCACAGTACTCGCTCCCATCTTTTCCTCATCCTCATATCCGACATAGACAAGGATGTCAGCCACAGCACCGTGTCTTCCTTTGCAGATGACACCCGAATCTGCATGGCAGTGTCTTCCATTGCAGACACTGCAAAGCTCCAGGCGGACATCAACCAAATCTTTCAGTGGCTGCAGAAAACAATATGAAGTTCAACGATGAGAAATTTCAATTACTCAGATATGGTAAACATGAGGAAATTAAATCTTCATCAGAGTACAAAACAAATTCTGGCCACAAAATAGAGCGAAACACCAACGTCAAAGACCTGGGAGTGATCATGTCGAGGATCTCACCTTCAAGGACCATAACATTGTATCAATCGCATCTGCTAGAAAAATGACAGGATGGATAATGAGAACCTTCAAAACTAGGGAGGCCAAGCCCATGATGACACTCTTCAGGTCACTTGTTCTATCTAGGCTGGAATATTGCTGCACACTAACAGCACCTTTCAAGGCAGGTGAAATTGCCTACCTAGAAAATGTACAGAGAACTTTCACGGCGCGCATAACGGAGATAAAACACACCTCAATTATTGGGAGCGCTTGAGGTTCCTAAACCGTATTCCCTGGAACGCAGGAGGGGGAGATACATGATTATATACACCTGGAAAATCCTAGAGGGGCTAGTACCGAGCTTGCACACGAAAATCACTCACTACGAAAGCAAAAGACTTTGGGAGACGATGCACCATCCCCCCAATGAAAAGCGGGGTGTCACTAGCACGTTAGAGACATACAATAAGTGTCAGGGGCCCCAAGACTGTTCAACTGCCTCCCAGCACACATAAGGAGGATTACCAACAGACCCCTGGCAGTCTTCAAGCTGGCACTGGACAAGCACCTAAAGTCAGTTCCTGATCAGCCGGGCTGTGGCTCGTACGTTGGTTTGCGTGCAGCCAGCAGCAACAGCCTGGTTGATCAGGCTCTGATCCACCAGGCGGCCTGGTCACAGACCGGGCCGCGGGGGCGTTGATCCCCGGAACTCTCTACAGGTAAACTCCAGGTATTGATATAACAAAATTCTACTGAAATAAACCCAATCAGTTTACGGAAAAAAACATACCGACTACTAAACAAAACGTCGGAGTCAAATAAAACACATGCACATATACACATAATGTATGTGCACGTTTTTTTACAGAACAGACTGTAACACGAAAAAATATGAAAAAATACTTATCACTAAAAAACTAAATATAAACATCCAATAACAGACTGGCAGACAAAGTCGGTACACAAAAAAATACTTTTTTAACACTTTTGAATAACAAAATTCTACTGAAAACCCCCAACCAATTTATGGAAAAAAAAACATACCGACTTCCAAACAAACAGTCGGAGTCTTTTAAAAACAGTAGGAACAAGTCCTACAATCAATATATATTAAATAAAACCGCATATACACACATACGTGTGTGTGCACATGTGTTGTACAAAACAAACGGGATTTACATAAAATAAAACCAAATGATTGTCCCAAATAACTAAAAAAAATTACATCCAATAATAGAACTATACCAAACATTGATTCCCCAAAACACACCTACACACACACAAATTTAATGTTACCGTTAACACTCAGTATATAATATGACCTTCCATAAAAATAAGGGTATATAAAACCCCAAAAAATACTTGTGTTTCTCGTACAAGTTCATAATGTACCCCTTAAATACGAAAAAAAAAGACTATGACAAGGAAAAAAGCTAACATCAGATTCGAAATAAAAAAAACATATCCTCACATATCAATGAATATAAACCCCCTATAAAAAAAGGTTCTTAAACAAAAAAAAAAAAAACAAAATCACATACAATTTTTAAAACCTCTGTGGTTTTACAAAATTCAAAGGTCACATACCCCGAGCCCCCAGGGCTCCCTGCAAAAAATTTTACCCACACAAACCCTTGCAAAAAAGTCAACCTCCCATCAGGCATCCAAGCACTCCAAGGGGAACCCCACTAAAAGACCAACCCCTTGCCCTCACCCCGTCACAAAGGGGAGTAGACTTTTCAACGTAAGTCCACGATACCCTCGGGAAAACTATTACCCCCCTTCCCCCATATAATTGTTTGTTCCTACACCTGCCCTATAAAAACACACCGGAAACCCTTTTTACCAATGTTTCCCCACCCCCCTCACCCCAAAACATAAAAGTAATAAACTATTACTATCTGATAGCCCTCCCTACCTCGGGGGCATCCCCCAACAACAAAAAGCCCTAAGGGGGTGATATCGACCCCCCCCCAATAAAAGGAAAACCCTCTTCAACCCAATGAAACCACCTTCAAAGCAAAACAAAATAACAAAATGGAAAGCATTTTCAACTTCCCCAAAAAACCCCATGACTTTTCCTCACAAAACCCATTCGTCTTAGCACCTCTTCGATGCTAACGTCCCCATAAGAAATCTATAACAATTTCCCCCTCCTTTGCCTGATTTTTAGTTTACTAAATTCCACCCATATCACTCCAAACAAATGGGGATACACGCCATCCCCCGCATTGTTCCTGATGACGACCCCCACCCCCCCAACCGTTTTAAAACCTTTATTTTTTTTAAAATTTTATACCTTAACATAAACCCCAAAAAATCTTCACCTCCACTAAGTCCCTGCCACCCCACCATTTTCGGATACCCCCCTCACCTCCCCCACCCGAAGACCCCTTTCCCCCCCGTGCCCGAATTACCTCTGCTTCACAAAATACTCCTTCACCCTAGACCCTAAAGCCCCCAAACCCCAAACCCCCCGCTTACGCATCATTACCCATCTTTACCCAACCACGCCCCCATAGCCCCCACACATACCTTAATATCTTCTTTGAATTTTCCCTAATACCGACTTCGTAAGATAAAATTTCCGCCACTTCCCCCCACCTTTCTTTAAACAGCGTATTTACCACCACAAACCCTTTTATCAAGTTACTCCCCGGCCCATAGAATCCTGAGCCTACTCAAACTCTGTCCATTTCCATTTCTGAATTACCCTCCTGCTCTCCTGTGCATCTGCCAAATACAAAATCCCACAAATCTTTAGCCTTTCTACAGTTATCCAGCCAAACTCCTCCCCCAAGGTCCCGCCTACCCAAGCGCCTACCTCCAGCAACCATGATTTCTGCTTATTAACTCCATCCCAGTAGCATTCCCAAAAATCCTCAAGTACCATTCCCACTTTACTTAATCTTCTACTCATAAGTAAAACAGTTGTATCATCTACATACCAACAATATTCCCCACAAACGCCTCCACTCTCCCCCATCCTTCCCATCCCACCATCAACCAGAACATAGAAAGGATCTGCATACATGCAAAGAGTATTGGGAGAGTGGACAACCCCTGCCTAAAAACCCCTCCCCATGCTTACAGACTACCCAACCTACCATTACCTGTACTCTCAATCGATGCATCCACATACATGTCCTCACACCATCCCACCACCCTCCCTCCAAACCCCATTCTCACCATACTCTCAATCAAAAATTCCCTATCCACATAATCATAAGCTTTCCTCCAATCCAGACCTAGAATACCTCCCTTACTACTACCCTCAAGGAAATCCCTAATACGTCCATGACCTACCCGCATACTCCTCCCCGGGATTCCAAACTGTCCCCCATGTATCACCGACCCCATGACCTTCTTCAGTCTATTACCCAAAATTTTCGCAAAAACCTTGTAATCTGCGCACATCAGAGATATTGCTCGGTAAGCATTCAACTCTCTTCCCCCCCTCTGCTTTGGCACCAAAACTATGATACCCGTACTTTGCGATGTGCCCAACTTCCCACTAATTAACATATGATCCAATACCCTAACAAAGCATTGCCTAATACACCCCAATGTGCTCTATAAAAATCATTTGGTATACCGTCTATCCCTGGTGTTTTCCCGGTACTCATCCCGAAAACTGCCTCTTCCACCTCAACCTCACTTATACCATCCTCCAACTGCACTCTATCCTGCTCACTTAAAACACTATGGACCCCCCCCTCCAAAAATACCCTCCCAGGAACCCCTCTCCCTCCAACTCCATTTCTCCCTAAACCAACTATCAGCATAGAGACTCATACTTTCCATATTGGATAGGACCCGACTCTCTGGATACCCTCCCACCCCAGGGCTTGTCTCCAATTGTAGAATGGTGGTTACTCTGCCAGTCTCAAAATTTATGTAAAACAAACCCGGACGGCTTATCACCTCACAATACGTCCTCTAACCCTGCTCTAACCCTAATTGCATCAAACCTATCATTGTGTAATTCAGCTATTCTACTCCGAAGACTGGCCATGTCATCCCTCCTACCAACTCCCCCAACATAACAGTCTTGCAACTGTCCCTCCAGATAATTTTGCAACCCAAAACGCCACCTCGCCTCTTCTCGTCCCCTAACCTTAAAAAAATTCGCTATTTCAGGTTTGGCCTGCATTTCCCATCAATCTAACAGATCTATCTCCCTGTCCCTAGCCTCCCAAAAATGCAACCACCAATCACTGAAAAAAGGCCCCTCCTCCTCCTTAAGAAGCCTAACATTTAATTTACAGTACCCAGAATAAATACGCACCACTCCATCCCACATCAGATTTGCTATTACCGCCCTGTGATCAGAAAACCCCACATCGAAGGTTTGCACCCTCACAACATCTATACCCTGCTTAATATAGATTCTGTCCAATCGCGCCTCATATCCCCTACGGACGAACGTGTGCTCCACTAGGTATCCCCCCCTCCCCACCACATCAACAACCCCAATATCTCGCAATACATCCCTCAGAACACTCAACACACAACCCGCCCCTCTCGGTTCGACATCACCACTCCGAATCACACAATTCCAATCACCTCCTATTACTGTTATAGCAGGCAAACCTCTCAAGTGATACAGCAATACCTCCCTGACAAAATCTACTTTTACCCTGGTATTACTAGTTGCTGGCATGTAAACTCCTACGAAACTAGCTCGACTCTCACCCCAGACACCATCCACCCTCACGACCCTCCCACCTCCCCCCTCTTCCCAACCGATGACACGCAAGGGGCTGGTCTCCTTTACCGCCACTGCTACCCCACCTTTCAATTGCAAACCACTGGTAACATACATCCGATATCCTTTCACCCGCAACTCACATCCAGCCCTGTGATTATGCTCTTGCAAAAAGCAAATGTCAACATCAAACCGCCGTAAAAACCACTCCAACCAAACTTTCTTGACCTCAGTCTTAAGTCCATTAACATTAAGCGTGACACATCTGAAATTTATAGAAGGGGCGGCTTTTCCCTATGCCGCCACTCGAGTTTTCCTGTGCAGTCACCTCCCCCCTCCCTCTCCCACTGTGCAACTCAGGCGCACCTCTATCACTATGAGGCATCGGCTCCACCACTGCTGCCCATGACTTCTTCCCCGGCCTCTGCCCCGGGGTAATGACCTCGTCTATCTCTGATGCAGCAGTTCTTTTCCTAGAACTTCCACTTACACACATATCACCATCAGGCAAATCTTCCTGGTGTACCTCCACGACCACCACACGCTCCAGTCCTTTCTTACTCAAGTCTTCCTCCACGATTTGTTGTCCCTCCAGCACTCCGTCCTCACATAAACTGAGGAACACCTTCTGCACAGGGCTCCTCCCATCCAAAAATCCTTGATCACGATCCGCCAATGAACCATCCTGGGTCGAAGCTTCCTGCTAAACGACTCTCAGATGTCACCTTCGACTCCCCGACGCCCCTGGGAGAGTGACACACGTCTCCTGCCGCCGCCTCCTCCGTTCGACCTCACTCGCCTCCAGAGGTCAGTCCTCCGCCTCCCTAGGCACCAGAGCCAGGCACATATCACAACGGCGCTGAATCACAATTGGAGTTCCCAGAACTCGAGGAGCCTGCCTCCTAGGACACTGGGCTGCCATGTGCTCATAAGAGCTGCACAGACGACATGTTTTCCTCTGACCAGCATAGTACACATAAACCTGTGTTCTATGACCGGTCATCGTAACATAGGATGGTGTAGGCTTTGTTAAAGACATTTTAAGGGTGTAAGAACCCTCTGGCAGCCCTTCATACGGACCATCCCTCCACACCCCCATGGTTGCAGAATGCACTGTCCCATAACTGCTAAAAAACTCCTGTAGACCATATGCCGTGGCCTCGAAGGGTACATTTCATACCTTCACCCATGTGAAGTACTTAGAGACGTCATGTAAAACGACATCCATCGCTGAATTCACACTCATGCGTTGTTCCTGGTAATGCTCTACAATTCTTGTGTAGAAGCCGGCTCGTACAAATTTCACGAAGATTCTTGTCAAACCATTAAGAGCGACGCCATACAATTCCTCATTGGGAATACCATATGTATCCCTGATGATGTTAGGGAGAAGGACGTTCATCGTATCTCCACTTAACGTACCACAAACCAGCTCAATGCAGATAGTATTTATTCTCCGTCCCGTACGTTCCGCCATTTTGATATCCAAGTGAAAACAGGTAATCTGCGCAAAAGCCAACTCAATCAGGAGCGACTGCACAGCACGTCCACACGGCCCAATAGCGATGTGAACAATATTACAGTTATTGAGGCTAAAACATTGTGTAGTTTTAAAAGTAGGTTAGATAAATACACGAGTTGGTGTGGATGGGTGTGAGTTGAACCTGACTAGCTTGTGCTGCTGGGTCTGGTGGCATGCTCAATCCTTGAGTGGAGGTGGCCAGACTGGGTGGGTCATTGGGCTAATCCGAGGTGGGTTGGTCATGACAATCTGGGGGGGAGCATTGGGCTAATCGGGGGGACATTGACTGCTCTCATGGGGTCAGTAGGCCTGTGCAGTGTTCCTTCTTCTTATGGCTCTATTATGCCTACTTAGATATGATTCTTGTGTACAATCTGCGTAGACGCGATTACTTCCCCTCAATGACTTCTTGATGAACACCATCTTACCTTCTGATAAATTAATACCAAGTTTTCTATTATTTTTAATGTAACAAGAATTACAGAGAAGTAATTTGGAACTAGAGGATCAGAGGGAAAAATTTATGAGATAACAATGGATGTTAATATTATTTTAGAGAGGTAGATAAGATAATAACTTGATGAAGGTTAATAGAATATAAAACTTGGCAGCGTAGAAAATCATGTGGAAATATAAGCATTGTAACAACTGGAAGATGTGAGAGTTTATGAGGAGTTGAGGTTTAAGAGCCATTGTTGAGCCTTTCCTTTATAAGCCAATCCAAGTTTTATGTCAGCAAGTGTGGGCGGCATCACCACACTGTGTGTGGGCGGCATCACCACACTGTGTGTGGGCAGCATCACCACGCTGTGTGTGGCCAGCATCACCACACTGTGTGTGGGCGGCCAATCACCACACTGTGTGTGGGCTGCATCACCACCACTGTGTGTGGCAGATCACCACACGTGGTGTGACGGGCGGGGCTTACCACACTGGTTGTGGGCAGCATCACCACACTGTGTGTGGCCAGCATCACCACACTGTGTGTGGGCAGCATCACCACACTGTGTGTGGGCGGCATCACCACACTGTGTGTGGGCAGCATCACCACACTGTGTGTGGCCGGCATCACCACACTGTGTGTGGGCAGCATCACCACACTGTGTGTGTGGCAGCATCACCACACTGTGTGTGGGCGGCATCACCACACTGTGTGTGGGCGCATCACCACACTGTGTGTGGGCAGCATCACCACACTGTGTGTGGGCGGCATCACCACCTGTGTGTGGGCAGCATCACCACACTGTGTGTGGGCACATCACCACACTGTGTGTGGGCAGCATCACCACACTGTGTGTGGGCGGCATCACCACACTGTGTGTGGGCAGCATCACCACACTGTGTGTGGGCAGCATCACCACACTGTGTGTGGGCAGCATCACCACACTGTGTGTGGGCGGCATCACCACACTGTGTGTGGGCGGCATCACCACACTGTGTGTGGGCAGCATCACCACACTGTGTGTGGGCGGCATCACCACACCGTGTGTGGGCGGCATCACCACACTGTGTGGGCAGCATCACCACACTGTGTGTGGCAGCATCACCACACTGTGTGTGGGCAGCATCACCACACTGTGTGTGGGCGCATCACCACACTGTGTGTGGGCAGCATCACCACACTGTGTGTGGCCAGCATCACACACTGTGTGTGGGCAGCATCACCACACTGTGTGTGGGCAGCATCACCACACTGTGTGTGGGCGCATCACCAACTGTGTGTGGGCAGCATCACCACACTGTGTGTGGGCAGGCATCACCACACTGTGTGTGGGCGGCATCACCACACTGTGTGTGGGCGGCATCACCACACTGTGTGTGGGCGGCATCACCACACTGTGTGTGGGCAGCATCACCACACTGTGTGGGCAGCATCACCACACTGTGTGTGGGCAGCATCACCACACTGTGTGTGGGCAGCATCACCACACTGTGTGTGGGCGGCATCACCACACTGTGTGTGGGCGCATCACCACCTGTGTGTGGGCGGCATCACCAACTGTGTGTGGGCAGCATCACCACACTGTGTGTGGGCAGCATCACCACACTGTGTGTGGGCAGCATCACCAAGCTGTGTGTGGGCGGCATCACCACACTGTGTGTGGGCGGCATCACCACACTGTGTGTGGGCGGCATCACCACACTGTGTGTGGGCGGCATCACCACACTGTGTGTGGCGGCATCACCACACTGTGTGGGCGGCATCACCACACTGTGTGGGCGGCATCACCACACTGTGGGCGGCATCACCACACCTTTTACTAGGCAGAGGAGCCTTTGTAACTCCCTCTTGACTCACAAGATAGTAATAACACCATTGCAAACTTATCACTGTACGAGTGGGGTTAGAACCCGTGGCAAGTTAGTTCTAAAACTCCAGGCCAGTGCGTAAACCACTGGGCCAGCCTGGCTACACATCCAAGTTTTTACAAGCGAATCTCCCAGTGGCTTACGCACTGGCCTGGAGTTTTATGACTGACTTGCCATGAGTTCTAACCCCACCATACCGTGCTTTATGACACTTTGTGTATCGTGTTTTAATTTGTATGTCATTTTTCCTTGCTAATGCTACATGCTCTTCATTCGTATATCAAAAGAATGTTTAAACTTCCTTTTAAATATTGGAAATGAGTTCAGAAACTTATCGCCATTCCGCAGTGGTGAAAATCGGGAAAATATGTGAACTGTTGCATTAGAAATCAGTCTCTGGTGAGGACTCAGTGGAAAGTGTGTTGCTTGGTGCCATGGCGCCGTGAATACCATGCGTTTAGGCCACCACATACAGTGCTACTCCCGGTAAAGGGCGCCATGAAAATATTTGCAATCGTGCCAAGGTCTGAAACGTCTAACAGGATTGTGCTTTCACTGGTGTGATAGGATGGTGGTTCAGTATTTCTCTGAGTGACTGCGGTCCACAACCTGGAGTAGATTATTATTATAATCAGGGGGAAACGCTAACCTGTAGTATTATACAGCGCCTGTGGGGAGGATGTCAAGAGCCCCTCACCAGCGTCTAGGGACCTGGAGTGGAGATCTTAACTTCACGTCTGAGTTTATACCATGGTGACAAATAGGCATTATTCCTTATTTTAAGAACTTTCATGCTCATAATTAAACGGAAATATGTAAAAATACCACAGTGAAAATAGGAAATAAAGCCTGAGCACTTTCCTCTGAATATATGTGAGTAATCACATGAAAGGTTTCATGTTTTATGTATTAATATGTATGTTAGAACCAGCTGGGGACACTGCGAAAATCCCAGATAATGTTTAGTTGTCATCTTGCCTAAGGAACCGTGATCTGAGATGTGGGGAATGTAGTCGTGGAGTATCAGACGAGCGATGCATGATTCAGATTGGCTCTACTCAGACACTGAGGCCAGAGGGATCTGCTTCAGTGGCCCGTAATAAGGTAACAGTTAACCCCCAACCCTGTATCATACACGATTTTTCCTAACGAATATACCAGCAAGAGTTAATACTGAGCTGAGGTGTCGGTGTGAGGCAGAGATAAAGGTACACTGATCAAGCTGAGGTGCCGATACAAAGACGATCACATCACAACACTCTCTGTGCTCTAGGCTAATGACGAGTCCAATCCACTACTCGATGGTTAATGTAACCAGTTCTCCACGAGTCAAACCTCTCAAGGGATTCTTGATCAAGGGAATTGGATCTGTGCTCCACTTCCCAGAATTAAGCCTAAATTCCTTCCATACCCTCCCCTTCCACAGGCGCTGTATAATCCCCACGGGTTTAGCTTTCACCCACAATAATGATGATAATAATAATAATAAATACACTAGTCAAGAATACTTTAATCCTTAAAATAGAAAACAAAACTCTCTGCATTTATACATTATATGCATACGCCTCTCATTGTATGTATGCTTATACACTTAATATGTTCAGGATGCCTGTAGGGATCTCCGGGAAGTTGGAAGAGATTATTGACAAAGACAATTTATCGGGATTCTCGACTTATGTTGCTTATTTTAAATTGGTGTGAGAATCTTTATTAGTGTTCAGTTTTATTCATGCCAGTACGTTTATATTTGTCTTTATTTTTCTCAGGCGTTGTATTTACTTTCCATTAGCAAGAACGCTGAGGGATCTACATGGTCGAAGTTCTCCACCATCAAAGCTATCGCCTACCAGCTGTCACCAGCTGTCACCAGCTGTTGCTGACTGTCACTAACCCTCACCAACCCTCCCTCACCGTCACCAACTATCAACATCAACATCATTGTCTCCCTTCCTCCTTAATTTAGCACTGAAGAGATGTAAGTGATTAAGAGTGAAGCTGCAGCAAGAGCTTCACCAGCTAAAAGCTTTTATCTTATCTAAGCTCGTTGCAAATCGTTGATCCAGGAATAACGTTAAAAGAGTGTTGATTAAAATGCACTCACTCAGTTTAACGTAAAACAGCAGATGAAGACGAGTGTGTGAGAGAGGTTTTACATGTGTGTTTTGACGGATAAATGTTTATGTTGTCTCACTGTTACTGTCCACATGTTACTGCCTCACTGTTACTGCCTCACTGTTACTGTCTCACTGTTACTGTCTCACTGTTACTGTCTCACTGTTACTGCCTCACTGTTACTGTCTCACTGTTACTGTCTCACTGTTACTGCCTCACTGTTACTGTCTCACTGTTACTGCTCACTGTTACTGTCTCACTGTTACTGCCTCACTGTTACTGCCTCACTGTTACTGCCTCACTGTTACTGCCACACTGTTGCTGCCACACTGTTACTGCCTCACTGTTACTGTCACACTGTTACTGTCTCACTGTTACTGTCTCACTGTTACTGCCTCACTGTTACTGCCACACTGTTACTGCCTCACTGTTACTGCCACACTGTTGCTGCCTCACTGTTACTGCCTCACTGTTACTGCCTCATTGTTACTGCCTCATTGTTACTGCCACACTGTTGCTGCCTCACTGTTACTGCCACACTGTTGCTGCCTCACTGTTACTGCCTCACTGTTACTGCCTCATTGTTACTGCCACACTGTTGCTGCCTCACTGTTACTGCCTCACTGTTACTGCCTCATTGTTACTGCCACACTGTTGCTGCCTCACTGTTACTGCCACACTGTTGCTGCCTCACTGTTACTGCCTCACTGTTACTGCCTCACTGTTACTGCCTCACTGTTACTGCCACACTGTTGCTGCCTCACTGTTACTGCCTCACTGTTACTGCCTCATTGTTACTGCCACACTGTTGCTGCCTCACTGTTACTGCCACACTGTTGCTGCCTCACTGTTACTGCCTCACTGTTACTGCCTCACTGTTACTGCCAACTGTTTGCTCCGTGCCTCACTGTTACTGCCTCACTGTTACTGCCACACTGTTGCTGCCTCACTGTTACTGCACACTGTTGCTGCCTCACATTTATGCCTCACGTTACTGCCACACTGTTACTGCCCACTGTTGCTGCCTCACTGTTGCTGGCCCAGTGTGCATGACGCACACTAGTTTGACACTGTAACTGACACGTGAGCTCACTGTTATGTACAGTATTCTTCAGCCACACGTGTACATCAGCTAAGTGCAACTGTTACTGCTCACGATGTTATGCAGCAGGATCCATCTTATGCTTTAGCAATACGTACTACAACTCACTGCCTCAGGCTAACTGTTACGCACACTGTAGCGACAGTGTAATGAGCTCAGCGCTGCTCACTGTACCCCACGCAAGCCTCACCGTGGTCACTGTACTGTCATGTACTGCTACACCTGTTACTGCTCACTGTTACTGCCTCACTGTTACTGCCTCACTGTTACTGCCACGCTGTTACTGCCTCACTGTTACTGCCTCACCGTTACTGCCTCACTGTTACTTCCTGACCGTCCCTCCCAGAATTTACAAAATATATTCAGCCTTAAAGTAAGCATAAAGTTGCCAGTCTCCCTCACAGTCTCCCTCACAGTCTCCCTCACAGTCTCCCTCACAGTCTCCCTCACAGTCTCCCTCACAGTCTCCCTCACATTATATCCGACCAAGGAAACAAATTGTTTTTTCTCCCCTAACGTGTACAGTTTTTACTGCATTAAAGTAAAGAAAGTAATTAACTATTTATTGATGAACTTATTGATCAATTTATTTATCAATTTGGGCAAAATTAATGCATTTTAAGATTTTTCAAGAAAGTTGAATATCATGGATGAAAACGTTAAATGATAATATATTATAATATAATATATATAAATATAATATATATATATATATATATATAATATATATATATATAATATTATGTGTGTGTGTGTGTGTGTGTGTGTGTGTGTGTGTGTGTGTGTGGTGTGTGTGTGTGTGTGTGTGTGTGTGTGTGTGTGTGTGTGTGTGTGTGTGTGTGTGCAAGACAAGCCACGGGCGGTGGAAATCTTTAGATCAAGTACTTTCACACTTCTCAGTGCGTCATCAGGAGCTGTGCAATGTTGCAAAGGTAACAACAGGAGAAGTAGGGTAAGTTTTCAGAGAACTGTAGTGAGAATGGTAGTGTGGCACTAGCCAGTCAGAGACTGGCTGGTGCCACACTACTACCACTACTACCACTACTACTACTACCACTACTACTTTAACACTACTATTTCTATCTCTCAGATCAACCTATAGTAGTGCTCTGACTCCAGTATATAGTTAAATGCATTTAATTCTAAATATGTAACTAAAAGTTGTACATTCCTGAGTACGCTGTGACACTGTCTAGTAGAGTCTGACTGGAGTCACCTGTAACTGACTGCTACTGGAACACCCGGATATAACGAGACTCAATGATCTCCGGATAATCTGTCCTCGGATATTAATACAAGTTGCGGCAGGAATTTTTGAAAATAAAAGCTTTATAGGTGAAATTTTCACATGGATGTGACTTTATCCAACCCAAGATATGAGATGGTATGTGCATTTCTTAATAAAGGTTTGCAACAAATTTCTCAACTTTCGTTATTTAAGATAGGTTAGGTTAGGTTATTTTATGTTATGTTATGCTAGGTTAGGTTAGGTTAGGTTAGGTTATGTGAAAAATTACATTTACATGGATGTAACTCATAATGTACATACCAGTAAATGGTAACAAAGATAATTATTATTTATCGAAGTTATATAGACAAGTAGGAATTTGGGACACTTAGGTCACAAAAATGTCCCCCTTCGACACCTACAACTGTCATGTCCACAAGTTGCTCTAGACCTATAATTACAAATGAAATGTACATACACACCAGGAATTCTGGTAAATATAAAAATTGGTGGACTGTATATTAAAATTAATGATACTTATATATAAACACTTTTATATAACAGAAGGAATTTTTTGGTTAAAAACACTAACCAATTGACGGGAGTTTTATGGTAAAATACTAAAAAAAAAAACCTCATTCTAACCAAATTTATATGATAATACGCCAGAATTACAACAAAATTTTAGAAGCTTATCTGGGGTTTTCTGGAGCTGCCCCCTTGCCCCCCATTTGCCTGATATCTCAACGCGAACACATCCAACAATTTCAGCTCCTATTTTGAGAGGGTCGCCCAAATTTAACCTCTAGACCCACGAAAATTCTTCCTTTTTTTCAAACTTTGTGTTGCTAGTTCAAAAGGCGACCCCCTCCTCTGCCGGGGGCCCAAAAATTCCCTTTTTTTTTTATAACATAATTTTTTTTAAAACAAATAGGCCATCTATTTACCTAAAAAATTACGTATTTCTGGAAAATATACAGTATTTTTCCACACGCGGCTGCCTAGTTCGTTACTAAACGACTCAAAATTGCTCATTTGACAATGGTGGGGGGACCGGGGGTACAAAAGGGATCGGGCATCCACAGGCGACTTTAAACACAAGATTTAATCACCCTTTTTACCTTTGCCATCCTTGGGAATCCCAGAAATTTCCCCTAATAAAATTTTAAAAAGGTATTTTGTACCCCCCCCATGCTTTACATTTTTAGGGGCTTTTTAAAACAATTAAATTTGTTAGATATTTTTTGGGCATAACCCCCCCAATCACATTTTTTTTAAAACCCACCTCTGCCCTAATTAAATTGTTTCCCCTAAATACAGCCCCCCAATTTTTTTCTATTAAAGGAACCTTTCACAATTTTTCTTTCCATTATCAATTTAATTCATTTTTTATAGATTTCTTCCCCTTTTTAAAACCCTTTTTATCCAAAATTCAAGAGGTGGAAAAAATTATTGAATATTCTCTTGTTTAGAAAAATTTAAACACCCAACTTGTTACAATTTAAATTTTTTGGGTAAAGAAGAATACCTATTATTTCAATGGCTAAGAAGGACAAAATTTTGGGGGGGTGGTCACAGTAATTTCAACAGGACATATACCCTTTTGTACAGGCCAATTTAGCTTTATTTACCAACCAGCTCAGTCCCCCCCCCAAAACCATGAACAGCATTTACAAATTTAGCAAAGGAAAAAATCGAGAAAAAATTAGCTGGATTCCCTCACCATAAAATGATTAAATTTAACAATGCACCCAAACATTTTTACTTCTCTTTCACTGATTAATTTTCGCGACTTTTCCCCCTTTGTAAGGGGGGAAACAAAACCTATGGGATCAAAACTTTGGAAACTTCAGAAGCAAAACTCTCTTAGCTAATTTATTGGGGCATACCTGTAATTATTGGGTTTTTAAAACATTAACAAATTCTCTCATAACTCAAGTTAACCCAAATACATTACACATTTTGCATTTCATCTCCAGGGAAATATTTATTATTTTGTCCTTTAATTTGGGACGAATTACTACCTTTCCCCTCAAGGATTTTTGCATTTCATTATTTTATTAGCCTCTCCATAAGTCATTAGCTTTCCTCTTAGTTTGATGTCACCCCAGGAAATTGTCCATATAAAATTGTTTGCTCATTACTTTATCAAGGGACTTCCTATACTTTAAGGTTGCTTTTATTGTCGCTTGAAGTAGGAACGGACTGATTAGCACAAATAATACGCCCCAAAAACGAAAGGTTTTCAGAGGGCTAAGTGGGTCACTAAATTCTCAGCCATAAGAACCCCGGGTACAACCCCGGTCACCCTCTTGTAACCCCCCTTTGGGAAAAGTTTTACTTATTCAGCCAAAAGGCAAATTCTTCATCCCTGAAATTTAATAAAATATCTCCAATTTTTTTCGTCAACACGGACCTGTCATAAAACGTCATTTAAACTACGTACATTTTTTTTTTACTCCGGGCACTAAAATTTTAAACACAATCCTCAAGGAGGGTCTTAGAACCTTCTTCCTCCGTGATTGGCAAATAGTACCATAAATTTTGGCTTCTCGGGGGGACCTCTTCTATAAATTTATTAATTAATTGTTCAGTAATTATATCATTATAGCATAAAACAATTCGGTTCTTACTCAGTTCCGGGGAGGGCCCTTTAATTTGCCAATCCCATCTGTAATTAGGGGGAAATCTAGAGGGTCAGTCTCCACGGAAGTCGTCCCAGTATTGTCCAGATTCAAATTTTACATCTCTCGGGTATTGTTCCTGATAAAAGAATCGTCTGGACTTTCTTCTTTTTCATTTATTCCAATGCTGTCTAACCCACAATTTATGCACTGGCTCAACCCCATCCCTAGGGAAGAATTATACGGGGGAAAACGTTTTCATGAGTAAACACACAGTTATATATTTAATTTCCTCTAGTCATGCATTTTTATTACGAGGGTGACCCACATTTCTTTACCATACCCTTTACAAAGGAGGCAAATGTCATTACCTATCAAAAATTTATTGGGCCAAACAGAATCATCATTTCCAAAAAAGGTGCTAAATTTTCATCAGTGATTCTTCCCTTTGCTTTACTAAGCTTATTTGGATATTTTCCTGGGAATCTACTACAAATTTCTGCATTGACACGTTTTTTTTTCATTGCCCAAATGAAGTTACATAAACAGTGCATACAATTTACCCTTTTTCTGAGAGAAAACCAGATAATTTTAGAGTTGAGGTCCCCATCTGTACTTTCAACCACAAACATTTACGTTTTTTGAAAGTACGCTGGGACCCTGTCAAAAATGCTTTACATTTTTTTGATTTATGTCTTTTATCATCAATTTTTACCGTAACACGGGAAGGCTACTTTCAGCAAAAACCCTCATTATTAACATTAGCAGCCATTTTTACATTAGCCACTGTTGTGTCTGGATTGTCAAATTTTCATTATTTTGAAAATAAATGGTACAAAATACCGACACAATGGGAAAAACAAAAACAAATTTAGTTTAATGTGATCCTTTATTGACAAAGTTTTTGCCCATACTGGGCTTTTTTCAAGTCACAACAAAATTAACCCGGGGTGAAAAGGGACGGGGGTATTTTATACAGGTTCAGAATGTTGAGGTCAGGGGGAGAATGCTGCATCTGATGATCAAACCGGGGGGGTTATTAGTCATGGGTGCTTGGCAGGAGTATTTGGGAAAAATTTTTATAGAAAATTCGCAGTGTTTTTATGTTCTTATTGGGATAGCGAGAAGAAGTTTCTTTTGGGGAGTGGTTCAGCATGTTATAAAGCCTTTTTCTGGTTGAAATTTTTGGGTTTTAGAGAAAAAACGATGATTTCCCGGATTTTTTCGGGAATTTGGGGTTGTCTTCTGTGGGGATAATCTTATTTTTGTATTAAATTTAAAAGGTTGTGTGAATTGCGATGTTTTTACACAGGGATTCCTTTATCGCAGTCCTCTTGCGTATTGGTGTTCTGAAATACTGTTTGGAGTCTCTTAGTTTCGCCACTATAAATTTTTTGCAGTCATTACAAAAGGGGTTAGTTACCCCCGCGAGGATGGAAGCTTGCCTGTCTACACGGTGATGTCCTTTATGGGCGTGGTTGTGGAGGTAGATACCCTTGGGAATATGTATTGAAAAGATGTTGGAAACAGTTTGGCAATGGAGTTGGGGGGGAGGCTATGTATCTTCTTTGGCAGTGTCTTTTCTGGGGGGTTGAAGATGTTTAATGCCCGCCTTCTGCAGTCTCTGAGAAGTGGGGAGGAAGTATTTAGAAAATACTTGCACTAAATAGTATTGTACTACCTACTAGTTTATATATTACTACGTACCACTACTAACTTATCACTTCAATATTTCCACCTCTCAGATCCACCTATAGTAGTCTCACATCATTACATATTAAACTTAAAAAGTTCCTGGTTGCTTCGTATCTGTCAAATAAAAATACCCAAGTGTTGCATTAGTGACATGTTCATCCATTAACTTACCAGTATTAAATACCGCTATTTCACTACCAGTCATTAATTTAACTTATTCCTTGTTCAGTGAGAAGGGTTTAGTATCTTACATGTTTTCTCTTGGGTGATTTTCATTGAATTACTTTAGTTAGTGCTGATTAGTTGTCTTGTGTATGTGTCAGAGTCGAACTCATCCTCGTTAATTATTTGTTGATTTCTCACATACGGTTTGCAATAAATTTAAGGTTACATCAGGATAGGTTTAGTTAGTGTAGATTGTCCTCTGTCAAATAGAAATAATCAATTATAACATACTAAAATGGCAATAAATGAAGTACAAGATAATGAAAATGATTTTCTAAATATGAGAACAGAAAACGGGGAACCAACGAGAGCTGTAGAAAAAAGAATAATACAAATATTTGGTGTCAGGGCTCGTTAAATAACAGTCTGACTGTCTTGGCAACAGTGACATGCTGTCTGTTATAAAGAGGATGGACCGAGACAGGTAGCTGTGTCCCGCATTCATCACCACACTCTTCCAAAGTCAGGTAATATTTATGATAACATAATATTCTCTTCTCACCACTTCCTTTCTTTTCCCCTTTCTCTTCTCTCCTATTTTTTTTTTTTGCACAGGGTTTTACAAGGTTTGGTTAAGGATTCGTAAGTTTATTTACAAGGTAAGAGGTGTTACCTACATAAGCTCATTTTCAAGCCTTTTTGTTGTTATGAGACATACAAATAAGGAATAACAAGAAGTTGGAGCCATCTGTGGGCCAGCAATTTCACTTGGTCAACTGACTTTACTTCTTTGATGTCATTATGCTGTATGAATAAGTTCCAGACACGAGCCATCCTAGGAATAAATGATCTCAGATGAAGTGATGTTCTTGAGAAGGTTACACTCAGAGTGTAGTTGCTGCTGGCTGCCCGTCTTGTTGTGTAGAAGCTCACTTCTTGCTGTCCTCGGAGTGGAGCCAAGGGTGGTACTCTGACAATATTGGCCTTGTATATGACAGTAAGGTCACCCACATCCATTTGGTGTTCAAAGCTCTGCTGATATGACAGATTTATCTAGGCTGGATCCAGCAAGAGACGAGTCATCTTGCTCTGTTCTCTATTCTGTCAAGAAGTCGCAGATGAGACGGGAGGGGGGGGGGAGAAGGGACGTACTGAAGGTGTGAGCATACTTTTGCACTGCACAGAATCATGCGACCTCTACTGTTGAGCAGATGCGAGATACGTCAAAGTGCTGTAAGTTTCTTGGCCAAATTGCAACATTTACAACGTGGTTCTTCATTGTCAGTTTGGAGTCAAATATCACCCCAAGGAAACCAACTTCATTTCAGGTACCAATACTATCCCATTCATTCTTACCACTACTCCATAATTACCATCATGATACCTTGAGACCATTATTCTTACCACTGTTGCAGCATTACCATCATGGTACCTAGAGACCATTATTCTTACCACAGTTCCAGCATTACCATCATGGTACCTAGAGACCATTATTCTTACCACAGTTCCAGCATTACCATCATGGTGCCTTGAGACCATCATTCATACCACTGTTTCAGTATTACTACCATGGTACCTAGAGACCATCATTCTTACCACAGTTCCAGCATTACCATCATTGTGCCTAGAGACCATCATTATTTGTATTCTCAGAAGCAAATGTGACCTGCCATGGTTTTCCCCAGTCTAATATAGCTGTAAGCTGGTGATTGATGTAACTTCTCTCTTCTTCTCTTCTCCCCTTTTCTCTTTTCTTTTCCAATCTTCTCTTCTCTTTTCTCCTCTTCTGTCCTTTTCTCTTCTCTCTTCTATCAGTAATATGAGTTCCTTCACACGAGTTATCCCTCGTGGATCTGGTTCTTCAAGTTAGTGTCACGTGACTCCCATTTGAACACCGCCGGCTGGTCATAGGTCGAGTCAGCCTAGTCAAGGCAGGTATACACAGCAGACGTGTATAACTGTATTAGTGTTTATTGCTCCCTTTATTCTCCCCTCACATCGAGCCCAGCACCTCTTATGTCTTCTCCTCTGCTCCATTCTTCTCTGTTCTTTTCTTCTTTTCTCTTCTTTTCTCTCACTAACTTTTCTTCTCGGTTCTTCTCTCTTCTTCTCCCCTCTTCTCTTTTCCTTTCTTTTTTCCACTTCTCTTTTCTTCTCCCGCTTTCTCTTCTCTCTTCTCTTCTCTCCCCTTCTCTTCTATCTTCTCCTCTTCTCTGGTCTGGTATTATTCTCATTAGCTTCACGTAACAAGAAAACAAAGACTGGTTCAACTACCTGCCTCGCTACGATATTTATAATGAAGAGTTGAGGTCACAAGAACACTTACACTCGCTCACTCATTTGACCATAAACAGAAATATTAATCTCAGTCTTAAAATAATGAATCCTGTGATACTCCAATACTGAAACCATATACTGTGCCAAAACAAAAGCATTCACATTGCTAAACTCACAAACTAGTATTTAGTCACTTAGCCATAATACCAACTTACCTCATAATTTGTAATATTTTACAGTTAAGAATAAAACTAAGTATGCCCGAAATGCCTAGCCATGCTAAGCGTTCTAGTGGTACACTCTGTAATCACAATTTTACTACATGTAAACCAAACAATAACCAAATTTCTGTAAACTCAGCACTGTAATCCTTATAGAGAATAAACTTTGAAACAAGCAGGAACCTTGCTGGACACCGCTGCCAATATTGGCTATTACGACCTATGGCTTCCCGTCAATACTCACTTTTCCGACACATTATTTCCCATCACAACTCTCTCTTTCTGCTTAGATATTAAATGATGCGGAGAAGTACAATTGTAGTTATCTATGTATTAATGATACTGAATACAGTCTAACGATATTATAACTGGAGAAAATGTAAAGGCGTTAATGTAAACAACTCGACCCATTCCTTCAAAGACTAGTTCCTAGGCCTTTTGTGTATCCATATGCTCTTGCGCTACCGTCCACAGGATGGATATGAGGTACACAGTAAACTAGCCACTACCATCCACAGGATGGATATGAGGTACACAATAAACTAGCCACTACCATCCACAGGATGGATATGAGGTACACAATAAACTAGCCACTACCATCCACAGAATGGATATGAGGTGCACTACTATCCACAGAATGGATATGAGGTGCACAATAAACTAGCCACTACCATCAACAGGATGGATATGAGGTACACAATAAACTAGCCACTTCGAGGAGTAAGAATCTAAAAATCACTGAAGAGAGCACTTGAAGCCATTGCAAACTGGTTCTTAATGCATTATAAAAAATGGAGGAAATGTGCGCTTGGAAGGACAGAGGAAGAGCTGAAACAGACTCAGCTGCCAGGGTCTGAGAGAGTTTTTATCCTTGTTGTAAACTTTACGAAGAGGTATTGTGCCGTGTGTCTCTCTGTCCAGCAAGTGGTGCCATGTCTCTGACCAGCAAGTGGTGCCGTGTCTCTGTCCAGCAAGTGGTGCCGTGTCTCTGTCCAGCAAGTGGTGCCGTGTCTCTGTCCAGCAAGTAGTGCCGTGTCTCTGTCCAGCAAGTGGAGCCGTGTCTCTGACCAGCAAGTGGTGCCGTGTCTCTGTCCAGCAAGTGGTGCCGTGTCTCTGTCCAGCAAGTGGTGCCGTGTCTCTGTCCAGCAAGTGGAGCCGTGTCTCTGTCCAGCAAGTGGAGCCGTGTCTCTGTCCAGCAAGTGGAGCCGTGTCTCTGTCCAGCAAGTGGTGCCGTGTCTCTGTCCAGCAAGTGGTGCCGTGTCTCTGTCCAGCAAGTAGTGCCGTGTCTCTGTCCAGCAAGTAGTGCCGTGTCTCTGTCCAGCAAGTGGTGCCGTGTCTCTGTCCAGCAAGTAGTGCCGTGTCTCTGTCCAGCAAGTAGTGCCGTGTCTCTGTCCAGCAAGTGGTGCCGTGTCTCTGTCCAGCAAGTGGTGCCGTGTCTCTGTCCAGCAAGTGGTGCCGTGTCTCTGTCCAGCAAGTGGTGCCGTGTCTCTGTCCAGCAAGTGGTGCCGTGTCTCTGTCCAGCAAATGGCGCCGTGTCTTCACCCAGCAAGTGAGACGGAAGCAGTTTTCAACACAGAGGAACCATACTTTCCCAGGAAGCGTGATAAATTGTCGGTCGTTGTTCAGGAACTTGTTTATGTATGAAATTGATTGGAAAGATCTCCCTGTTTGTTGAGCTGTTGTTTATTTTCACCGATGTCTTGCTGTTTGTCTTTTGTTTATTTTCACCATTGTTTCGGACCTTTATCTTTTGTTCACTCTTTTTACTTATAGTGCCCGGACAGAATGTGTCAGAATATTGTTAACTGGAAAATAATCCAAGTTGGTGAGCACTACACATGTGCAGGCTAGGGGACTGATCACCTCCAAGTGACGAGCCTGGCCTAAGGCCGGGCTCTGGGAGAAGAAAAATTCATCAGTGGTACGTCCAAGGTATATATCTCCACTTGTCCTGTCTCCAGTGTTATAACTGTCTGCATTTGACTGAAGAAGCTCTCTGAGGAGGTGAGATCTTCCACTTTCAGAAATTTTGATATCGTCTTAGAGTTATCAGTATTTATAATGACTAAATTAATGTGGCTGCTAAGTTCCTCTACAATATATTAATTGCTACGGATAATTAATATACAAATAAAAATAATATGAATAATCAGGCATACAATATAGATCATTTTAACTACTCGCTAAATTAATAGGTAGGATTGAAACCTTTGGCGGGTCAATATTAAACTATAAGGTCAGATACTGTGTATTGTTTATCATCTAAATCAGTGTCACTGCTGCAGTGTACGTGCCATTACACACACAAATGCCCCTTTGATCATTGTCGCTACTGCAATGTAAACACCATCACACACACACACACACACACACACACACACACAGGCCAGGAGCTATGAATCGACCCCTGCAACCGCAATTAGGTGAATACACACACACATCAAGTCAGTAAACCATCACATATATCAGTATCTTGCATCAGTCTGGTATTGCAAATATGGTAGTGACTAGACTCACTCAAACCGTCTACCCAACACACTTCAACTTGTTCCTCTTGTTGGACTAACTTGTACTTGAGACAGAGTGACTTCTGTATATCTGATATATTATATATTAAGCCACCTATATATATATATATATATATATATATATATATATATATATATATATATATATATATAATATATATATATATATATATATATATATATATATATATATATAATATATATATATATATATATATACATATTGTGTAGTGCCGAATAGGTAAAACTTGTGTTTTTGGCTTAAATAGTAGCGCACTTCTTGCCGAATAGGGCAAGTGAAAATTTGTGTATGCAATAATTTCGCAAAAATCGTTCTGAACCTAACGAAAAAAATATATTTCAATGTGTTTGTCTGTTATTAAATTACTGTAAACTTATCTAAAATGCATTTAGTTGGATTAGGGTAAATTAAATTGCGCTTGTTATAATAAGGTTAGGTAAGTTTTCTAAGGTTCTTTTGGTACAAAATTATTACTTTTTACATTAACTCTGTACCACCTGATAATTGGACCATGGGGTGAAGATAACTTAAGTTTATGAGTATAAATTAATCACTTTCTAAAAGTTCTCTCAAAGTGGTGAGGCCAATTAATGTTTGGTACTTCTCTTGTCGTATCTCCTGGTATTCTAATCTCTCTCTTGGTGTCTATTCGCAATCTCTCTCTCTCTCTCTCTCCCTTTACACTGGCGTTTACATGGTTAGGTTAATGATTCCTAACTTTATTAACAAGCTACGAGCTGTTACCTATATCAGCTCACTTTCAAGCCTTTTTATTGTTATGAAACATACAAGTATGGAACAGGATGAAGTTGGAGTCATCTGTGGGCCAGCAGTTTCATTTGATCACCTGACTTTATTTAGTTGACGTTATTATGTAGTACGAACATGTTCCAGACACGAGTCATTCTAGGAATAAATGATCTCAGATGAAGTTATGCTCTGGAGAAGGGTGCAGTTAGAGTGAAATTGCTGCTTGCTGCCCGTCTTGTGGTGTAGAAGCTCACTTCTCGCTGTCCTCAGAGTGGAGCCAAGTGTGGCAATTAGACAATATTGGTTTGTACATAACAATAAGGCCACCCGCATCTCTCTCTCCCTCTCTCTCTCTCTCTCTCTCTCTCTCTCTCTCTCTCTCTCTCTCTCTCTCTCTCTCTCTCTCTCTCTCTCTCTCTCTCTCTCTCTCCTCTCTCTCTCCCCTCTCTCTCTCTCTCTCCTCTCTCTCTCTCTCTCTCTCTCTCCTCTCTGTGTGTCTGTCTGTCTCTGTCTCTTAAGAGGCCCAAGACTCTCCAACAGCTTCCCGGCCCTCATGAGGGGGATTACCAACAGACTCATGGCTGGTCTTTAATAAGAGGAACCTTAACAAGCTTCTCAAGTCTGTTCTTGATCAGCCTGGCTGTGGCTCATATGTTCAACTGCCCGCATTCAGGAGTAACAGCCTGGCTGATCAGGCCCTGATCCGCCAAGACTAGGAATGGACCGCGGAGGCGTTGACCCATGGAACCATCCTCTAGGTATCTGGTACCATGGATGGAACATATACCAAGTATACATACGGTGTGAGTATTCAACACTTACGGTATACATATGTTGTCATTAACACGCCCAGTATATATACCTGGTGATAATGTTTGATATACCTAATGTATATACTTGGTGTTTATTTAGTACAGTATATACACCAGGTATTTATATTTAATACACAGTATATATACATGGTGTCAGCTGGTCAACACATTAACCACTAACATAACGCTAATTTATGCTGCCGTGGGTGGGTAGGTGAAGCGGGTGGGTGGGTAGGTGAAGCGGGTGGGTGGGTAGGTGAGGCGGGTGGGTGGGTAGGTGAGGCGGGTGGGTGGGTAGGTGAGGCGTAGGTGAGGCGGTGGGTGGGTAGGTGAAGGGGTGGGCGGGTAGGTGAGGCGGGTGAGTGGGCAGATAAAGCGAGTGGGTGGGTAGATGAGGCGGGTGAGTGGGTAGGTGAAGCGGGTGGGCGGGTAGATGAAGCGGGTGGGTGGGTAGGTGAAGCGGGTGGGCGGGTAGATGAAGCGGGTGAGTGGGTAGGTGAAGCGGGTGGGCGGGTAGATGAAGCGGGTGGGTGGGTAGATGAGGCGGGTGGGCGGGTAGATGAAGCGGGTGAGTGGGTAGATGAAGCGGGTGAGTGGGTAGATGAAGCGGGTGAGTGGGTAGTAAGGCGGGTGGGAGGGTAGATAAAGCGGGTGAGTGGGTAGGTGAAGCGGGTGGGTGGGTAGGTGAAGCGCGTGGGTGGGTAGGTGAAGCGCGTGGGTGGGTAGGTGAAGCGGGTGGGTGGGTAGGTGAAGCGCGTGGGTGGGTAGGTGAAACGGGTTAGTGGGTAGGTGAAGCGGGTGGGCCGGTAGGTGAGGCGGGTAAGTGGGTAGGTGAGGACTGTGAGATACTGGAATGGTGAGGTATTGGGATGGTGAGATACTGAGATGGTGAGGTACTGGGATGGTGAGATAGTGGGATGGTGAGATACTGGGATGATGAGATAAAGAGATGGTGAGATACTGGGATGGAGAGATACTGAGATGGTGAGGTACTGGGATGGTGAGATAGTGGGATGGTGAGATACTGGGATGGTGACATACTGGGATGATGAGATACCGGGATGGTGATGTACTGGGATGGTGAGATACTGGGATGGTGAGATAGTGTGATGGTGAGATACTGGGATGGTTAGATACTGGGATGGTGAGATACTGGGATGGTGAAATACTGGGATGGTGAGATAGTGGGATGGTGAGATACTGGGATGGTGAGATAATGGAATGGTGAGATACTGGGATGGTGATATACTGGGATGGTGAGATACTGGGATGGTGAGATGCTGGGATGGTGAGATACTGGGATGGTGAAATACTGGGAAGGTGAAATAATGAAATGGTGAGATACTGGGATGGTGAGATACTGGGATAGTGAGATACTGGGATGGTGAGATACTGGGATGGTGAGATAGTGGGATGGTGAGACACTGGGATGGTGAGATACTGGGATGGTGAGACACTGGGATGGTGAGATACTGGGATGGTGAGATAGTGTTATGGTGAGATAGAGGGATGGTGAGATACTGGGATGGTGAGATGCAGGGATGGTGTGATACTGGGATGGTGAGATACTGGGATGGTGATGTACAGGGATGGTGAGATACTGGGATGGTGATATAGTGTGATGGTGAAGTAATGGGATGGTGAGATACAGGGATGGTGAGATACTGGGATGGTGAGATAGTGTGATGGTGAGATACTGGGATGAAGAGATACTGGGATGGTGAGATACAGGGATGGTGAGACACTGGGATGGTGATATACGGGGATGGTGAGATACTGGGATGGTGAGATACTGGGATGGTGAGATACTGGGATGATGAGATACTGGGATGGTGAGATAGTGTGATGGTGAGATACTGAGATGGTGAGATACTGGGATGGTGAGATACTGGGATGGTGAGGTACTGGGATGGTGAGACAGTGGGATGGTGAGATAGTGGGATGGTGAGATACTGGGATGGTGAGATAGTGGGATGGTGAGATACTGGGATGGTGAGATAGTGGAATGGTGAGATACTGGGATGGTGAGATAGTGGGATGGTGAGATACTGAGATGGTGAGATACTGGGATGGTGAGATACTGGGATGGTGAGATAGTGGGATGGTGAGATACTGGGATGGTAAGATAGTGGGATGGTGAAATAGTGGGATGGTGAGATACTGGGATGGTGAGATGCAGGGATGGTGTGATACTGGGATGGTGAGATACTGGGATGGTGATGTACAGGGATGGTGAGATACTGGGATGGTGATATAGTGTGATGGTGAGGTAATGGGATGGTGAGATACAGGGATGGTGAGATACTGGGATGGTGAGACAGTGTGATGGTGAGATACTGGGATGATGAGATACTGGGATGGTGAGATACAGGGATGGTGAGACACTGGGATGGTGATATACTGGGATGGTGAGATACTGGGATGGTGAGATACTGGGATGGTGAGATACTGGGATGATGAGATACTGGGATGGTGAGATAGTGTGATGGTGAGATACTGAGATGGTGAGATACTGGGATGGTGAGATACTGGGATGGTGAGGTACTGGGATGGTGAGACAGTGGGATGGTGAGATAGTGGGATGGTGAGATAGTGGGATGGTGAGATAGTGGGATGGTGAGATAGTGGCATGGTGAGATAGTGGGATGGTGAGATAGTGGGATGGTGAGATACTGGGATGGTGAGATACTGGGATGGTGAGACAGTGGGATGGTGAGATAGTGGGGTGGTGAGATAGTGGGATGGTGAGATACTGGGATGGTGAGATACTGGGATGGTGAGATAGTGGGATGGTGAAATAGTGGGGTGGTGATATAGTGGGATGGTGAGATACTGGGATGGTGAGATACTGGCATGGTGAAATACTGGGATGGTGATGTACTGGGATGGTGAGATACTGGGATGGTGAGATACTGGGATGGTGTGATACTGGGATGGTGATGCTCTGGGATGGAGAGATACTGGGATGGTGAGATACTGGGATGGTGAGATACTGGGATGGTGATGCGCTGGGATGGAGAGATACTTGGATGGTGAGATACTGGGATGGTGAGATACTGGGATGGTGAGACACTGGGATGGTGAGATACTGGGATGGTGATGCACTGGGATGGAGAGATACTGGGATTGTGAGGTAATGGGATGGTGAGGCACTGGAATGGTGAAATACTGGGATGGTGAGTTACTGGGATGGTGAGATACTGGGGTGGTGAGATACTTGGATGGTGAGATACTGGGATGGTGAGATACTGGGATAGTGAGATACTGGGTGGTGAGATACTGGGATGGTGAGTTACTGGATGGTGAGATACTGGGATGGTGAGATACTGGGATGGTGAGATACTGGGATGGTGAGATACTGGGATGGTGAGTTACTGGGATGGTGAGATACGGGGATGGTGAGTTACTGGGATGGTGAGATACTGGGATGGTGAGATACTGGGATGGTGAGATACTGGGATGGTGAGATACTGGGATGGTGAGATACTGGGATGGTGAGATACTGGGATGGTGAGATACTGGGATGGTGAGATACTGGGGTGGTGAGATACTGGGATGGTGAGATACTGGGATGGTGAGATACTGGGTTGGTGAGATACTGGGATGGTGAGATACTGGGATGGTGAGATACTGGGGTGGTGAGATACTGGGATGGTGAGACAGTCAAGTTTTTGAGCTATCAATACGAAGTTTTTGGAATACCTCAAAGACAGAATACCAGTCATGTATACCCAGATTATAATGAATACCAGTCATGTATACCCAGATTATAATGAATACCAGTCATGTATACCCAGATTATAATGAATACCAGTCATATATACCCAGATTATAGTGAATACCAGTCATATATACCCAGATTATAATGAATACCAGTCATATATACCCAGATTATAATGAATACCAGTCATATATACCCAGATTATAATGAATACCAGTCATATATACCCAGATTATAATGAATACCAGTCATATATACCCAGATTATAATGAATACCAGTCATATATACCCAGACTATAATGAATACCAGCCATATATACCCAGACTAATGAATACCAGTTATATATGCCCAGACTATAATGAATACCAGTTGTATATACCCAGACTAATGAATACCAGCCATATATACCCAGACTAATGAATACCAGCCATATATACCCAGACTAATGAATACCAGCCATATATACCCAGACTAATGAATACCAATTATATATACCCAGACTAATGAATACCAGCCATATATACCCAGACTAATGAATACCAGCCATATATACCCAGACTAATGAATACCAGCCATATATACCCAGACTAATGAATACCAGCCATATATACCCAGACTAATGAATACCAGTTATATATACCCAGACTAATGAATACCAGCCATATATACCCAGACTAATGAATACCAGCCATATATACCCAGACTAATGAATACCAGCCATATATACCCAGACTAATGAATACCAGCCATATATACCCAGACTAATGAATACCAGTTATATATACCCAGACTATAATGTTTACTAGACACATATACCCAGACTATAATGAATACCAATCATATATATCCAGACTATAATGAATACCAATCATATATACCCAGACCATAATGAATACCAGTCATATGTATACTCAGACTATAATGAATACCAGTCATATACACCCAGACTATAACGAACACCAATAATATATACCCAGACTATAATGAATACCAGTCATATATACCCAGACTATAATGAATACCAGTCATATATACCCAGACTATAATGAATACCAATCACATATACCCATACTATAATGAATACCAGTCATATATACCTGGACTATAATGGATACCAATCATATACACCCAGACTATAATGAATACCAGTCATATATACCCAGACTTTAATGAATACCAATCGTATATACCCAGACTATAATGAATACCAGTCATATATACCCAGACTACAAAATATCTTTGACTCTTCTTATCTTGGTGAAGCAGCGCACAAAATGCCGGGAAAAAACTAAGTGGAAAAGTTTTGAAATGGATTTTTAACTTCAAGATCAATCTCATTTATAAATTAAAAAGTGAGTTAATTAAAATTCCTGACCTCCACAGTGATACGAAAACAAATGCATTGTAAGAACGTAAGTGATCCCAGACTGTTGAACATCTTACCAGAAGATATCAGAAACACTGCTGGAATAAGTGTAGAAGCGTTCATTAATTATGGAACATATCTTTAAGTCTCAGAAAGCAATGTGTTCAACATGAATGTTTTTTTTTTAATTTATACTGGAAGAAAGTAAAAGACAGACTCTACATATAACCGAGTAGAGGAGGCATGAGAAAGACTTACAAGTAACAATGTCGGGAGCTTTTACGTTCATTGGTCGTAATAATGCTATTACTACGACTACAATGATGGACTGGATAATACCAAACTTCATTATCGATGTCAAGCGAATAATAACCCAGAGACACTTGTCCTCTCACTCTGCAACAACAACTCCTTTTAAGACAGAAGAACTTGTAGAACTGGGAAACATGCAATAGACTTTCACTGCTTAAAGTTTTCCAAATTATACTTCCCTGAATTCTGGACAGATACATCGCAATCCATTATTGAAAAATAATAAAAGGACTGGCTCCATATCCGAAAACTGTATGACAGATAAAGGCACTGTAGATGATGCATAGTGACCCACCGTATAATAACGGGTACTACTAATCCTCAAATGCTGTATACTAACTGTATACATCAACAGTCTTGTAGATAAATGGTTCAGAAAACTAACAAGTTAATAAATGAGACACTTGTGCAACAATCGGGTATTTTTAGTGTGGAGAAGTTTCACCAGCCAGTGACTTCTTCAGTCCAATGCAAAGAAAGGTGGAGGATGAGAATTTGAGATCATCGGTCCCTTAGCCTGGAGTCGTATTCAGTCCGTCCATCCTGATTAAAGTTAATCAGGACTGGTGGACTGATTACACTGACTCCAGACTGAGGGACTGATTACCTCAAACTCCTCATCTTTCACCATTCTCCTCTGTATTGGACGGAAAAAGCCACTAACTGATGAAACGTTTCCCCAGTAAAGATACCCAAGTGTTGGCACTAGTGTCTCATTCATCATCAACAGTCTTGTTTCAAGCCGAATTACAGAACGGGTGGTGTCTGAACCCATGACAGGAAAGCCCTAAAACCTGCCGGCCAGTGTGTTAACCACGGGTTCAAAGCTCCACCAGTTCTGTGGTTTGTTTACCAATGTGTTATCACGATTTCGTGAGTCTAGTTTCCCCGCGATAAACTCAAAATGCCTTTTCGGATAATCCTAAAACATCCATAAGCCAGTATTTCCTATCAATATAGAGACTAGTACTGTAACTGGGCTCTAGTGCTCCCAACTCACATATTGTGCGAACAGATTGAAGGGTGTTATCAGTTTATTGGCCAGAAGGATTAATACGGGTGACGCTATACCATGTACCATGCACCATTCTTTTTGGCACACATGATGCTGTATGTATTCCTAAATCAAAGTACTGGTTGATGTCATTTATATGTTATGTTATTAGTGTTTTTTTTATATTAAACTGAATAACTAATTAGACACATGTGCAACATCTGGGTATCTTTATTTGTAGATGTTTCGGTAAACAGTGGCATTTTCAGTACAAATTCAAGGAGATAACTAGAAGACAAGATATGTAGATGTTGCACATAAATCCGAGTCTTCATCTTATAAGTATTTTATACTATGCATGTACATCTTTGTGATTAATAAGACGTTGAGTGTAGGAACCTATTTAAGGGAGAGAGGAGAGAGAGAGAGAGAGAGAAAGAGAGAGGAGAGAGAAGAGAAGAACAGCGGAAACAAGCTTTTAGCCACAAACGGGCAAAAGCACAACTTCATCTGGTTGTACCTTCCCCCAAATTTCCCACTCCACGAGATCCAATACCCGATGCCCGAAAAAGGGAAACACATTCGTAAGCATAAGTTTGTCAACGAATAAAGTCTTGATCAAAGAAAATCGGCCCACAGGGCTCCAGCTTCTCCTGTCCCTACTTGTATGTCTCATACCCAATAAAAATGTTTCAAAAGTGATTGGGAAACAGCTCTTAGCTTGAAATAATTGGGATCCTTAACCTGAAATAGTTTTTTTTGTCAAAAAAGCTAGGGATCCTTAACCTTGTCAAACCCTGGGGAAAAAAAAAAGGAGAGAGAGAGAGAGGGGAGAGAGAGAGAGAAGGAGGGGAAAGAGAGAGAGAGAGGAAAGAGGGGGAAAAGAGAGGGGAGAGGGGAAAGGGGGGAGGACGGCAGGGGGGGAGGGAGAGGTAAAATTTTAGTTAGATGTTCAAAAAATAACATATATACTACCCAAGATAAAGAAATTTGATAACCCCCAAACCCCCAGACCCTTCAGCAGATACTTGGCAAACATACTGAAAAAAAATTTTTGGGATGGCCTTGGAAAAATTTTGCACAAATACTTGAGGGGAACGATAAGTAAAACCATATACAACATACATGATGGGAATAATTTTTTTTTCAGATGGGCCCCCTTGAAGGGTCGTGGGTCGCTTCATTTTTCCCCATTCTTTTTTTTTAAATATGTGATTCACATTTCTAAAAGTGGTTTTTTTTTCACTTTTTTCCCTTTTATCAGTACCTATCGTGTTTGGGGGCTGATGACACTTTGGGGAGGGGGAGGGTAATGCGTTACAGTAGTCGAAAGGCAAATATCTCTGCAGATAGGGGATAAGTCCAGGAAGTCATCATTAAGTTGTCTGATAAAGCCCCTTCGTCATGAGGAATGCGGAACATACGCTTAAAATATTAAACTAGAACAATGTAATATTAAACAAGGGACAGGTCATATTAAGAATGGGAAGTGTAAAAATTAAACATAGGACAGTGAAACATTAAGACGTAGGAACAGTGTCAACATTAAGACAAAAACATGTCAGCTTTAAAGACATAGGGGCAGTTCAACTTAAGACGGGGACAGTGTAAACTTAAAAGACATGGGGACAGGTCACTTTAAGACGTAGAACTGTCAACTTTAAACAAGAAACATGTCAGCATTAAGACAAAAGGGGCAGTGTCAACTTAAACAAAAAGACATAGGGACAGTGCCCTTGAACGGGTTTTTTTTTGAAGGGACTGAACACAGGGGGAAACGGCAAGCAAACCACTAAACCGACACTGAAAAATGCTGTACTATTTTTTCCTTCAATACAGACGTTATTTGATTTTGTTCACTAACAGCAATTGTCACAGCAACCAACACTACTTGCTCACTGCCTCTCTCTCTCTTTTTTCCTCCCCCTCTCTCTCTCTTCTCTCTCTCTCTTCTCCTTCCCTTCTCTCTCTTTCTCTCTCTTTCTCTCTCCTTCCTCTTCTCCTCCTCCTCTCTCTCTCTCTCTCTCTCTCCCCTTCCTCCTTCTCCCTCTCTCTCCTTCCTTTCTCTCTCCTTCCCCTCTCTCTCTCTTCTCTCTCCCCTCTCTCCCCTCTCCTCTCCCCTCCCCTCTCTCTCCCTCACCCCCTTCTCCTTCCCTCTCTCTTTTTTCCTCCTCCTTCTCTTCTCTCTCTATCATTTTTTTTTAATTTTAAGAAAACTTTTTGTCTTTTTAAAGCATTGTCCTTTATTTTTTAATTAAAAAAGATTAAAGTCAATCCCCCCTTTCCCCCTCCTCCTCCCTCTCTCCTCTCTCTCTCTCTTCTCTCCCCCTCTTTTCCTCTCTTCTCTCTTCTCTCTCCATCTAAGGTACCTTACTAGGAATCGCAGAAAACGGGGAACTGGTAGCACCCAAAGCGTTTAAATCGTCCGACGAACTGGTAAGGGTTTGGGGCTGTGGTGGGAAATTTTGAAGATGAGTTTCAATAAAACATGTGTAAAGTAGTGCATCATGACTACAGTGCCTAAACACAGTGAAAGAGATATTGGTAAAAAATTTAACGAAACAAAAAGGAGAACTTGAGGGGAATCTTTGGGCAGCGCCCCCCCTTCAATGTTCCAGTTACTAAGCTCATATATTATTTTATATTATTATTATTATTATTATTATTTTATTATTATTATTATTTTTAAAATTATTTTTAATTATTATTATAGTGTAAAAGGGGAAAACAATGAAATTCACCCCCTAATCTTTGGAGACGTATTTTAAGGGTCAGCCCTCAAGAAGAGTTCTGCTCCATAACTGGAACAATATAACGAAACAATAAAAGGGAAATTATATAATGTTGACTCGGGGTCCAGGAGGGAAGGTATTTGTGGCGTAGGGGAGAACGGTCTTGAAAGTAAAAGACACAGTGCAGCTAATGCACTTTTTATTGTGGCATTAGCTGTACATGTGTCCTCTTCCCAATATATGTTTTTAATTTTCTAAAAATATTATTTACAGAAGAGACAATGAAAATTTATTATAACTCATCTTAAAAATAAAAAAGGGAGGAACACCAGGAAAAGACGTGTGTCGCGATTGCGAATGTGTCCAGCAAAATCGTAAGTCCCGGGCAAAACGCACAAATTTCCACCAAAATTCGCGTGGAGAGAGTTGAAGAATGACAATAAAACAGGGAAATGATCATATTTTGGAAATCATTTACTCCAAACAAGTCTAATTCCAAACGGGGAAGAGGAACAGAGGGGAATCATGCGGAAAAGGGTAAAAGCCCCCTGATCCAGATATGTTGGAACACCGACATTGAAGGGAGAGGAAGATATTTTTTTTTCTCTGGCCTCCGTGAGGGGTCACAGGTATCTCTTCCCAGGTGTGAATCAAAAATATTTGCAGCATCTTTTCTTTAACTGTAGACGTTTCTCATCCAGGGCTTCATCAATTACGTTACTGGCCTAATAGGGGATTTAAAAAACTAAAAAAATAAATGGGTAGGTAAAGACAAAATAAAAATTGAATGTTAGATAAAGCGGGGGGGAAAGGGGGAGGGAAAAGAAAAATATCGTTCCACAAAGGGGACGGAAATTTGTTATGAGGGCCATCATAACAACAAAGTGCAATTACATTACATTTTGGGAAGAGTCACTAGGAAACATTTGGGAAACCTTTGTTTGGGAAAACTTTATCACCAGTATTTCTCAGTCCAAACGAGAAAATGGGGGAAGGTGAGGAGGAGTTTGGGGTAATCAGCCCTCACCTGGAGTCTTTTTCATGCATCAACCTTGAAAAAAAGAAACATATTTTTGGGAAAAGGGAGGTGATAAAGCAGCGGGAGGGGGAAAGGGTTTTTGTGTATGTGTGTGTGTGTTTTTGGGTGGTGTGTGTTTTTGGGGTGTTGTGGTGTGTGTGTGTGTGTGTGTGTGTGTGTGTGTTGTTGGTGTTAAAAGGGTTGAATACTGAAGGGAAATGGATGGTCACAGCAGTGCCAAATCTTATATTCGGCGTTTTTGTTTGGGAATACAATCATGCTGATGCTCCCCTTTTGTTTTGGGAGTTTGTGGTGGTTTATTTGAGGCTGTGTCTCTTCGGTATAACCATAGGGCCCCAGTATTCCTGGATCTGGGAAGGGAGATAACGTAATAAAGGGGGACAAGAAAAATTTTGAGTAAAAACAAAGGGGCGTTGATAGTTACCTAGATTGGAAAGGTCTTTAAAGTCCCCGGGAGAGGGGTCGGTGTTGCAAAAGGGGAAAAGTGCAGGTGTGGTGGGGAAAATGTATTTTGTAACTGCCCACAGATTAAGAGAGAGGGGTTTGGGGTTTCAATGATGAACTGGACAAGTGAGAACGGATCCTATAAAAATTTTCTGGGTTCTGAGGAAGTCGAGGGCCCCTGCTGGCCACTTGTAACAAAGGAGGTGAGTCTGTCCCATTTTTCACAAAAGGTAACTGGGTAACTTAAGGCTAAAAAAAAGAAACCGGTACCCATCCAAAAATACGTTACGAGGGCAGTGTTGTCTTTTCCCCCTGACTGCTGCCGTATCCCCAACCTGATTACATACCGAGAGAAACAAAAACAAAATTGAAATAAAGGTTTGTTGGCAGCTCAGCGCCAACTCCAGGGTTTTTGGAAAAGATTTTAAATTTATTCGCTCGTAAAAGCATATTAATCCAATAAACACAAACTCTAAATCATCACATGTCGTGTTAACAATACCATGTTGCATAAATCATAAAGCCAAAAAAAATTTACCCAGATTAATGTATTAAAAAGGGCTGAAAATTTGGAATGATGGACATTTTTCTCCAATCTCGACTCGGGAAAATTTTGTTTAATTATTGCAGAACACCGAGAATTTACCATAGTCCCTACCCGGGAGCCTACCGGGAGTCTCCCTGGAGTCTCCTGGAGCCCTATCTGGAGTTTTTGGGAGTCTACCGGGATCAACCGGGAGTCTACCTTGTCAGCATGTTGCTGAATCCCTTACTTTTTTGTATAGATTAACTGAGCATTAAACCACCATGGTTTTATATGGGCATTATATACCATCCATGTGCTTTATATAGAAACCCCTGGGCCTTGACGATGACGTCACGGGATGGGGCATGAGTGGGGGGTCGCTCTGCCCGCTCTCCGTTTTTAGACATCCAGGCAATAACCGCAGGCGGGCCCTCCCTTCCTTACCACAGTCGACAATATATACGTTACCACCCAAAAATCTTCCCTTTCAACCCTCGTTATCTCCGTAAAAACCCCCCACGACCCTGGATCACCGGGAGCCCTACCGGATCTACCTATCTACCTGGAGTCTACCGGGAGGTGTTTCCGGGGTCAACGTCGCCACTTCCATCCTTTAAACCCCCCCTGACCCGGGGCCCGATCAACCAAGCTGTTATTTTCTGGACTCACATAGTACAACGTACAAACCCTGCCGGTGATCACGACGACTTTGGTGTCTTCCAGCTCCCTCTTGAAGGCAGCTAGGGGGTCTACTGGTAATTCCCCTTATCCCTAGGAAAGGCTGTTAAACAGTCCTGGGCCCCGGCATTATTGTGGAGCCACTATTTTTAATTTGAGGGTATTTTGCATATCGGGCCCAATTTTTTCGCCGTGGGGAGTGAATTCTGGGGGCAATTTAGCCCGGGTCCCCTAGGATTTCCGGGTTACAAATGATGTATCTCTCGCCTTCGCTCCAGTGAGTACAAGCAATGAACAAGCTTTCCACAATTAAAGTTTTGATGGAACTGAAATATCTAAAAAGGGTTCTCTGACATTCTCTAGACTGCGATTTCCC
Source organism: Cherax quadricarinatus (assembly GCF_026875155.1). NCBI lineage: Eukaryota > Metazoa > Arthropoda > Malacostraca > Decapoda > Parastacidae > Cherax > Cherax quadricarinatus. Next base: position 55,948,398 of record NC_069414.1, read on the forward strand.
CTTTCCCTTTAAAATGGAGCTGTTAGTGTACATCAATTCCAGCGTGGGGAAAAAAAAAGGGATTTAAAAAATAAACATCAATGGCATGACACCCTTTTTTTTGAAAGTTCCTTTAAACAAAACAATGATTCACCCAAATAATGATTTTTTTTAAATCACTTTTTCTTCAGGCTGGAATACATTAACAGCCCCCATTAAAGGCAGGTGACATCGCAGATCTAGAAAAAGTCAAGAACCTTCACTTCACATATCAGTTCCGTTAAAAAATTTTCTTCACTGATGGGACACAGCTTATTTAAACAAAACTTTTGTCTCGAAGCACCAGAGCTAAAAGTTCTCAAGCCCGCAGTGTTTATGACCACTTCGCAGTCGGAATCACAACTTTTTGGCCTCACACTTTTGTATCAGCAAAAACAATAAAGGCAAAAAATTGCTCCGTGACTCAGGTTTAAAATGGCCAAACTACCCAAGGTAGAGACTTTTTTTTTACCCCCCAACAACATAGGGGGGTTTGTCGTGTTTTGGGTCGTCAAGGGGGGTCGCTGTACTCAAAGGGAATAGCCTGAACTCGCTTCATAGCGACAATTCCAACAAATGCCAGTTTTGCGGGTTTACACCCCAATACCAAAAAAATAATTTGACAAAGTGAATGAGAATACACAAAAATAGAAAAAAAAGGATAAAGCTGGAGTGATCACTGGTCCTCAGTGGATGTTCCCGGCTGCAAGAACTTTCAAGGGAAAACGCTTTTTTCAAGCATGGTTGAAAAAGGGCTACCTTAATGAAAGCACCCCATTATTTGAAACGCCCAAGATTAATTACATTTTCAGCCCCTAAAACGGGTCCCGAACCTCAATGTCGGGATGTGGCCACCAGAGCTGGGCCACATATTATAAATATCCCTTGCGCAAGATAGAGCAAAACGGCACCTCCTTATTGTATTAATAATAATAATAATAATATAATAATAATAATATTAAAATAATAAAAATAAAATAATAATAAAATGATGATGAAAAAATAAAATAAAAATAATAATAAAAAATAATAATAATAATAATAATAAAAAAATTATAAAATAATAATAAAATAAAAATATAAAAATAAAAAATAATAATAATAAAAAATAATAAAAATAATAATAAAAAAGGGGGGTTTTTGTGGCAGAGACAAGGTTAAAGTGTCTGAGATGAGGTTAATACAATGAGATGGGGTATATTGGCTAATAGGGGTTAACTATAATTAAGATGTTTTTATGTGTCCTAAATGAGGTTATGTGGCTAAAGGGGGGATATATTGGCTGGGATGGGGGTTATGTGGCAGAAGGGGTTTATTTGGCTGAGAGGGGGTTAATTGTTTAATCACTAAGGTTTTAGTTATTGCGGGAGGACATGACAAGAAACTGGGTTGGAGAGCCTCGCGACCTGTGGAAAAAATATAGCACGTGACTTTTTTTTTGAAGCATGACTACGGTCGAAAGCTTAAAAAAAAAATGGTGACGTAGACATACCGGGGATACTTCCAAAGGTGAGACTGAAAATTTTCCCTTGGGGATACCTGAAATTTTGGGGCAGTTGAAGAACTGCAAAAACCCATTTCACTCCCAAAAATTTTCTATGGAGATGAAGCATAGAACAATGGTCACCCCACATCACTAAAAACAACAGACAAGCCCCACCCACAAAGGGGCATAAAGCAATTGCAGTAAATTACAAGCAGATAGCACAAACGTCCCAACATCAAAAGAATCATTAAAAGGGGGTTTCTAAAACAAGATCGCCATCACCTGACACCCAACAATTAAACAACCCAGGCACAGGGTTTTAGAGCGGGGCACTCCTTTCCTCCACAACACGACCACTATGACTGGCTTCGATGTACTGGAGGAAAAACAAAATGCAGATTTAATACACAACTTTGCGAAAGCCTTCGACAAGTGCGACCGTGGTGTAAACACACAAAATGTAGATAAGGGAATAACAGAAAAGTGGGTAGATGTCTATACTCCAAACAAATAGAAGAAAAAGATAATATAATCAAGTAAAAAGTCGAGCGACTAGTGAAAAGCTCTTTCCCAAGCATCTACTCCCCCCATCCTTATCCCATCCTCATACGTCGATGTAACTGTCTTATCAAGACTGATAGACTGTTTACATTGAGTCCAGGGGTTTAGGGACTGATTCCCCCAAAATCCTTCTTTTTTTATTGGGCTGATGAGGCACTATTTTCAAAACTTTCCTCAATAAAAAACCCAAATGTTTCACAGTGTCTTTTTTCAAACGATTTTAAAAATTCCACCTGAGGGACAGATTTTTCTACCTACTTTTTCGTACCAATAGTCTTTAAAAACTGCTGTTTAAAAAAAAAAAATACCAAATAAAATAAATCTATGGCCCTTTGGGAAAAAAACCCATTGATTAATACCTAATATTTACACTCTCAGTGGCACATAAAATATGGGGGGAGAGTAAGGCCTACATCTACAATATAGTAAATTATTGTATTGATAGGCCTCATTTCGTGGAGATGCCCAGTTAAAATTTGGGGCCAGCTTTACTTCAAAAAATTATGAACGCTTATTTTTGTAATAATGGGGGTCCTTTAAGATATCTACATCCTGTCGTGGTCTCCAACTAGGCTTCAATATTTCATCACCTAAGTATAAGGCATGATGTGTTGGGTGAGACAAGGGGAACCAGTTAGCTTTCTTGTCCACACTCAGGGAAAATCCAGGTGACGGGAATTTATATATGAAAATTAACAAGTGTGGTTGGAAGGGGAGTTTCTAGAGTTTAAGCGCCACTTCCGGGAACAGTATTCAATTTTTTCCCACACTTCATTACAACTCTCACTTGCTCTTAAGACACTTTTTGGGTTTTTTTTCGGTATCCGTGACTGTATTGACGCAAAGTCAGGTGCACAAATTCAAACCCATTAAGGGACCTAGCCCAATTTTTTTGCACTTCCTATACGCATTTTAAAATCTTTCCTATATTCCTCAGGTCTGCCCCAGTTGCTTGGTCAGCTTTTACAGCAAAACAAACCGCATGTACAGTTAATTTAATTACTTAATTGACAGAGTGTTGGCGCATCTTCGGAGCGCTCCAAATACTCGTACCCCAGCTGTTGCCCCACCTGCGTGGCCGAGCCAATAATCTCTCTGACTAGGGGGAATCTCCTAATAGGGTTTCAAGCCATTGGGAGGTGTGACCATCCCCCAGCACCCCCAAGTGACACGACCAACTCGTCACTAAGCAAAAGCCGTACGGCCTTCACTGAACAAAATTTCCCGCATCCACCAATCTACTGGGCACACAATCTCCACCAACAAAACCTCTCCACGCTTTTCTAGTAAAACAAATAAACCCCACATACAGAGAGAACTAGGATGACGTTTTGATATTTTGGGCATGTAAAGTCACACTTTACTTTCAAAGGGTTTTTTGTGTACTGTTCCAGTCACGGTATTGGCCTTTTTATCCTTTACTAGATACGTGGGACCTCTCTGGGTGGTTCGTCTACCCCCTACGCCCAGACGGTAGTACCTCCCGGGGGGTTGCTGTCTACCAGCCTACTGCCACAGGACGAGTACCTCCCGGGGGGTTGCTGTCTACCACCACTGCCACAGGGCGGTATACCTCCCTGGGTGGGTTCTTCTACCAGCCACGCCACAGGGCGGTAACCCCTCCCGGGGGTTGCGTCTACCCCTACTGCCACAGGACGGATACCTCCCGGATGTTGCGCTAAACCCGCCACTGCCACAGGGCGAAATACCTCCCTGGAATTCTGTCTACCAGCCTATCCACAAACGGTATACCTCCCTGGGTGGGTTTCTGTCTACCACCTACTGCCACAGGGCGTAGTACCTCCGTGGGTGGGACTGTCTACCACCTACTGCCACAGGACGGGAGTACCTCCCTGGGTGGGTTTCTGTCTACCAGCCTACTGCCCAGGACAGTAGTCCTCCGCGTGGTTGCTGTCCACCAGCCTATGCCACAGAACGGGAACCTCCCTAGGTGGTTGCGCACCACCACGCCCCGGACGTGACCTCCCTGGGTTTTTTGTGTTACCAGCCAAAGCCAAGGACGGAGTACCTCCCCGGGGTGTTGCGTCACTACCTACTGCCACAGGACGGAGTACTCCCTGGGGGGTTGCTGTTACCACCTACTGCCAAGACGGGATACCTCCCTGGGTGGTTTTCTGTCTACCACCTACGCCACAGGACGGTAGTACCTCCCTGGGGGATTGTGCTAACCCCGCCTACTGCCACGGGCGGTAGACCTCCCTGGGGGGTAGCTGTTAAACCCTTTACTGCCACAGGACGTAATACTTCCCTGGGTGGTTCTTATACCATTTTTCGCCCAACGGTATTTCCCCCTGTGTGGTTGCTGTTACCAGACTGCTACGGGCGGTAACCTCCCTGGGTGGTTGCGTATCCAGTTTCGCCCCAAACGGTAGTACCCCCCCGGGGGGTTGCGTCTACTATTTTTCTGCCAAAAGGGCGGAAAATACCCCCCCCCTGGGTGGTTGTTGTCTACCATTTTTCTGCCCCAGGGCGGGAACACCTCCCGGATGGGTTTTGGGATACCAGTTTACGCCACAGGACGGGAGTACCTCCCCGGTGGGAGCTGTAAAAACCCGTTTACTGCCACAGGGCGGGAGTACCCCCCCCGGGGGGTTCTGTATACCATTTTTTCTGCCACAGGACGGAGTACCCCCCCCGGGTGGTTGCTGTCAACCCTTTTTCTGCCTAGGCTATTTTACACAGATTAAAAAAAATTTTATAAGTTGGTTACAGATTACGAGGGGCTTTTGACAATATTTTTGAAGTAGGTGGCTAAAGGGGAACTTTTTTTTTTTCATCTTTCTGGGAAAAGGAGCTGCAAAGTTTAGATACCCAAGGTTGTACAGTGTCAATTTATCATCTATATTAGGTGCCTTAGCCCTAGGCAATGGAACCCAAAGCCAACCCCGTTCTTCGGTTTCAAAAGTCCACTTTTTTTTTTAACCAATATGCAAATTTTAAAATTTAAACCTTGGGGAGTTTTGTCGGTCTCGAACCATTCAACTACATACTTCGGAAGCTTTAAAGAGATTAACAGCACAAAAGGGGTGGGGTGATTATACCTGGGGATTGAACCCAAAGCCCCGTGTACTTTAGGAAATTGTTTTACAAAATGCGGGTGGAATGGTTGGGTTTGAGAAGAACTTTCTTATAGGCCCCGAGGGCCTGCGCATGTTCCCTTATTTTTTATGTTATTATTAACCGTTGTACCACAGCGTATTAAAAGAAAGTAAAAGAAGGATAACTTTTTTAAGATTGTTCAGTGGAGAGTCCAATGTTGTAAAAAATGTTTTAGTGGGGATGTCCAGGTTGAAGTTTTTTTCAGGGAGAGGTCCAATGGGCCAATGGTTTTAAATTGTTTATACAGAGGTCCATCACCACCATCACACACCACCAAAAGACAACCCTCACACTCCACCATTACCACCATCATTTGGATCTGGCTGCTGAGGAGAGGGAGTGTGGCCAATGTTCGGTACAATGGTGACGTGTTTCCGCTTCCTATTTTATTAACTTAATTTTTTTAAAAAGGCTGGCCCCGAGGGTCCAACTCTTGGGCCTCGATCATCCTTAAGGGTTTACATCTAACAAGATTATTTCTAACTTTCTTTCAATTGAATACTTTCCCCAAGAAAATTTCAGGTATTCCTCCATCAGTAGGGAAGGAAAATGGGAAAGGAAGGGGGGAGGGGGGGGGATTGACAGAGAATGGGGAGAAAAGGGAAGCAAAGGGGAAACATGCCCCTTTTTTTGTACTGTCATGGACCTATTTTTTGGGGGCGCTCAATACGTCACATCTTGGGTAAAAATGTTTTCATGCGTCACTTGTTATTTCTGTCACTTGTCATGTCTGTCACTTGTTAGTCTGCACTTTTATTCGCCCCTTGTTATTCTTCACTTGTTTTTGACGTCACTTGTTATGTCTGTCACTTTTCATCATATTCGTAGGTTCACCAGACTCCAAAATCGTAAAAACAAAGCTGATAATTTTATCAAAAGGGTGAACCTTTTTGTCCCCCAGCTGGCCATTATTTAAACAAATTGGGCCCCATTTTTTAGCTCTCACTTCCCTGGTTTTAAACCCCACCCTTTCCCCGATTTTTTACGTACGTAGATAAGAAACAATACTTACTTTGTAGACTTTTTCTAAATACTTTTTCAAAGGAATATACACAGGGTTTGGGTTTGGGGAAATTCTCGAAACAGGACAATATTTCCCACCGAGCTTATCACATGATACCCGCACGGAGCTTTTGGGCATCTACCGAGGCCTTCTACTGGCTCTATATATATAATATATAAATATATATATTAATATAAAAAATATTAAAAATTTTTAATAAATAATAAATATATATTATATATATTAAAATAATATATATATATATATACATTATTAATATAACATATATATATATAAAACATATAAATAAATATACATATAAATATATACATATATTATAAACATAATATATATATAAAATATATATATAATAATATATATAAATAATATATATATATATATATATATATTATAATGTCTGCCCCAATAGGAAACTTGCGATCTTGGCTTAAATAGCAAAGTTCTCTTGCCAAAATAGGACAAATGAAAATTTGTGTATGCAATAATTTCCCAAAAACATTCTGAACCTAACGAAAAAAAAATTTCACGTGTTTGTTTTGTATTAAATTATTTTTAAAAAAATCTAAATTATTTAGTTGGAGTTGGGCTAAAATAAAATTTTTCTTGTTAAAAAGGGTTTGGTAAGTTTTCTAAGTTCCTTAAAGGGGCAAAATTATAAATTTTTACTTTTAAAATTAATGAAAAAAATATATCTTTAAACGTATAAGAGAAAATTTTAGAAAGGGCTAAATTTTAAATGTTCTGCTAATTCCAGTTTTTCATATTCGCACGACATTTATATAAAATATAAATAATATATAATATAAATTAAATATATATATTATATAATATATAATTTTTAATTGTGCCAAAAGTAAAACTGTCAAATTTGCAAAACTCATTTAAAATTAAGTTTTTTTTTCTAAAATTTTCTCTTATACTTTAAAAAAAATTTTTTTTCATTAACGTTAAGTAAAAAATTTTTAATTTTGGGTCCAAAAAAATCTTTGAAAATTTACCTAACCCTTAAATTTTTTTCAAAACAATTTATTTAGCCTAACCCAACTAAATTTAAAATTTTTGATTTTTACAGAATTTAATACTAAAAAAAGACATGAAAAATTTTTTTTCGTTAAGTTCAAAAGATTTTGGCGAAATTTTGCATACACAAATTTTCACTTGTCCTATATGGCAAAATGACGTTGCATTAAGCCCAAAATCGCAAGTTCTGCTATTTGGGACGACTATATATATATATAAATATAAATATAATAATATAATATAATAATATTAAAAATATATATATATATAATATATCTTGGGGGATCTTTTCAAAACATGTAAAACATCAAAGGGGCCAAATATACTGGGGTTTTTCAAAAAAATTTAAAGTCGTCATTTTCATGAGTGAAAACTTGTGTTTTCGTGAATATAAGAACTTTTAGGGTTAGTTTGTATCTAACATGCGCCGCCTCCCCCTCCTGTGTTTGTAGCCATAGATTTCAAGGGATATAAGGGCCAGGGATGTACCCAACATTACAGAGGAATGTAATAACCGGGACTAGGCCCCCATAATTCTGATGGCTAAACAAGTTTCAGTAGTAATGAATTATTTTCATGTTTTTATCTGGTTACAATCGAAACCCGATATAAACGAATTAGGTCAAACTCACAAAAAATTAATTACAAAATTTTTAATTAGCAAGGTAAGTTTAAAAAAAAAAAAAAAGAAAAAAAAGTTAGTGAGGGTTTTGGTTTTTTTTTTCATGGAAAAGTCAGGTATTTTTAAATAATGGTTCGAAAAACCACTCGGTAAAATACTTGAAGCTATTTCTTTTTGAGGAGTTGTCTTTTTTCTTTCTTTCTTTGTTGGGTTTTTCAGGGGCCCCTGACATAAACCCGTATCGAGCCCGGTTTCTCGATGGGGCGAAGAAAATTGTTGTCCAAGGTTGGGGGGTGAGAGAAAAGAACAAAAGTTTTTCCCTTTTTAAATGGAGATGGAACTTTAAGTTTCCATTAGATCCGGTGGGCGCCCTTGCCAACCCCCCGCAGAGAGGGACGCCAACACCCCCACCTGAGTTCAGTAACCGGCTTCCCCCCCAAAAACCGTTAAAGAATTTTTCCCCCAACGGAAAAAAAAGGAGCGGGTAAAATAAGCCGATAAAAAGGGGCCCCCGTAGAGTTCCCGGGGGCCAAAAAAAGATAGGGCAACGCCCAGTGAGAACGGTGGAAAATTTGTCACTGATACTCAGGTGAGAGAGAGACTCCACACACGAAAAGAAGGGTGGCGCATTATCCCCACTCGGTGGTTTTTCTGAAAACATTCAGTTATCACATTCCGCACATGACGCAAGATGTACGCAATCTAACACATAAAGACGCAAAGTGTACACTTTTCCCTCTTGCACACTTTATATTTAAGATTTTTTTTTCAACAATCGGCCCTCCCCAGGCAGGTGACCCAAAGAGAAAGAAAACCCAAAAAAAAAAAAAATTCATCATCAATCACACTTCACCTCATTTTACCAAATCACTGTTTTTTCAGAGGTGCCAGAACAAACATTTAGAGGGAATTAAAGAAAAAAAAGCAACATACTCCCAAACGCCCAAAACTCAAATCCCCCCTTTAGGTGCAGGCATTGTACTTCCCATTTCCAGGGCCAAACCGGCATATAAAATAACCGTTTCCCTGAAACCCTTCACTAAAAATTACCCGCTCAACTCCAACAATCGTCGATCCCAAAAACCATTTTTCTCCATTCACCCTATCTAACACGCTCATGCACGCTTTTCTGAAAGTCCAAACACCTCGCCCCAACAACCTCCTTTACCCCCTCCCCCAACCTTTCGAGCGACCCCACCCCGCCTTCCTTCCCCTACAGGTTTTTTTACGCTCTCCATGTCATCTACTTTTTATCCATTCTCTCTAAAAGACCAAACCACCCAAAAACCCCTCCAGCCCCCTGACTACTTTATTAACTCCACCCCCTCCTAATTTCCACACCCCAATTTTTTCTGCATAATATTACACCCACTTCCCTAACAGGCATCTCCACGCCTCCAACCGCCTCCTCGCTTCCATTTACAACCCAAGTTTCACACCCAATAAGAGTTTGGGACGGCTTACATTTAACATTTCCCCTTTTTGCCCCAAGAAAAATTTTTGCCTCCACATTTATCTCAACAAACCACTACCTTTTTCCTTCATCAATTCTAGGATTAATCTCATCCTTATAATCCATTTGCTGCTGTCACTCCCAAATATCTGAAAAAAATTCACTTCTTCCCTACTCCCCTCCCCAATTTGTATCCAATTTTTCTTTATCTAAATCATTTTAGCTCTCATCACCTACTCTTTTTTATGCTCACTTTCAACTTTTTACCTTTACACACATTCCATATTCGTCCACTAACCTTTGCAATTTTTCTTTAGAATCTCCCATAAGCACAGTATCATCAGCAAAAAGTAACTGTGTCACTTCCCATTTTGTTTTTAATTCCCCATAATTTAATCCCACCCCTCTCCCGAACACCCTAGCATTTACTTCTTTTACAACCCCATCTATAAATATATTAAACAACCATGGTGACATTACACATCCCTGTCTAAGACCTACTTTTACCGGGAAGTAGTCTCCCTCTCTTCTACACACCCTAACCTGAGCCTCACTATCCTCATAAAAACTCTTTACAGCATTTAGTAACTTACCACCTATTCCATACACTTGCAACATCTGCCACATTGCTCCCCTATCCACTCTATCATATGCATTTTCTAAATCCATAAATGCAATAAAAACTTCCTTACCTTTATCTAAATACTGTTCACATATATGCTTCAATGTAAACACTTGATCTACACATCCCCTACCCGCTCTAAAACCTCCTTGCTCATCCGCAATTCTACATTCTGTCTTACCTCTAATTCTTTCAATAATAACCCTACCGTACACTTTTCCTGGTATACTCAGTAAACTTATTCCTCTATAATTTTTACAATCTCTTTTGTCCCCCTTCCCTTTATATAAAGGGACTATATATTCTTAAAAACTTTATGCATACGTATAATTTTTTCACACTCCTAAAGAATTGCTAAACATAACAAGAACTTTTAGCAACATTATCTAAATGGGACAAAAGAGAGTGCAGGAATTATAGGGGAATAAGTCTGTTGGGTATACCTGGTAAAGTGATGGTAGAGTTATTTAATTGAAAGAATAAGAGTGATAGCACTTGAACAAGGAGGCTTTAGGAAGGGTAGCGGGTGTGTAGATCAAGTGTTTACAGTGAAACATATAGGTGAATAGTAATTAGATAAGGGTAAAGAGGTTTTAGTGGCATTTATCGATTTGGGAAAGGCATATGATCGGGTGGATAGGGGGGCAATGTGGCAGATGTTGCAAATGTAGGAAAGGAGGTAGGTTACTGAAAGCAGCGAAGAGTTTTTACAAGGATAGTGAGGCTCAGGTTAGAGTATGTAGGAGAGAGGGAGATTATTTCCCAGCAGAAGTAGACCTTAGACAAGGATGTGTGATGTCACCGTGGTTGTTCAATATATTTATAGATGGGGTTGTAAGAGAAGTGAATGCTTGGGTGTTGGCAAGATGTGTGGGATTAAAAGATAAAGAATCTAACACAAAGTGGGAGTTGTCACAGTTGCTCTTTGCTGATGACACTGCTTTTGGGAGATCCTGAAGAGAAGTTGCAGAGATTGGTTGATTAGTTTGGTAGGGTATGTAAACAAAGAAATTTAAAAGTGAATACAGGAAAGAGTAAGGTGATGAGGATAACAAAAAAATTAGGTGACGAAAGACTGGATGATGATTGTAGGGAGAGAGTAGGAGGAGGTGAATGTTATTCAGATATTTAGGAGTGGACGTGTCAGCAGATGGGTCTATGAAGGATGAGGTGAATCACAGAATTGAAGGGAAAAAGGTGAGTGGTGCACTTAGGAGTTTGTGGAGACAAAGAACTTTGTCCAATGGAAGCAAATAGGAAAAGTATGAGAGTATATTTATAACCAACACGTATATGGGTGTAAAGCTTGGGTGGTGAAGGGTGAAACAAGGAATGGCTGAGGCAGTGGAGATGTTAGTCCTGAGGGCAATGTGTGGGGGTGAATATAATGCAGATAATTTCGTGAGTTTGGACAATGGAGGAGGTGCGGGATTACCAAAAACTTTAACGGGGAGGCTGAGGAGGTTGTTGAGGTGGGCTCAGACATGACAGAAGGATGGAACAAATAAATGACTTCGAGAGTGTATAAATCTGTAGTGGAGGGATGGCAGGGTAGGGGTCGGCCTAGGAAAGGTTGGAGAGAGGGGATAAAGAAGGTTTTGTGTACGAGGGGCTTGGGTTTCCAGCAAGCATGCATGAGTGTGTTTGATAGGAGGGAACAGAGACAAATGGTTTTTAGGACTCGACGTGCTGTTGGAGTGTGAGCAAGGCAACATTTGTGAAGGGATTCAGGGAAACCGGTTACTCAGACTTGAGTCCTGGAGATGGAAAGTACAGTGTCGGCACTCTGAAGGAGGGGTGTTAATGTTGCAGTTTTATAACTGCAGTGTAAGTGCTCCTCTGGCAAGACAGTGATGGAGTGAATGATGATGAAAGTGTTTCTTTTTTTTGGGGGGCCACCCTGCCTTGTGAGGACAGCGATGTGTTATAATATTAATAATATAATTATATTAATATATATATATATTATATATAGTATAATTTTAATATATATATAAAAATGCATATTTTGAAATCACCTGTTTACTGTGAATCTTATTCATATATATATATATATATATATATATATATATATATATATATATAATATATATATTATATATATATATATATATATATGGATTACATTGCGCAGAAATACAAAAATGATCATAACTGTAAGTCATATTGCATTTTGAGGGAAGAATTGAAAATAATCTTTATATTTTACATGAGATATTTTGATCTGTGATGAGCATTATTTATAACGACTGAATTTTTATGCTGTTCCGTTAGTATCTGTATGCAAATTATATATACGGAACGTGTCTTAATGCTACTGTACATACACGTAGATGGACTAAACGAGACACTAACTCTCTTGTTGCCTCTTCCACCTACACGTCTATCACGAGAGGTGGTGACAGAAAGGAGATACAAGGGTCAACAGCAGCATCAACAGCCACTTGGCTCGCCTCTCACTCCCTCCTGATACTTGCATGGCCGCTGGAGCCTCACCTGAGCAAGAAAGAAAGAAAGCTTAATTATGCATCACTGAAATTTTAATAACCAACACGGATAGACTTTTCTGCCAGTGGGTTAGCACAGGTCTTAAAAAGGGTTACTTTCTAACACTCCTCATAATGTAGCAACTGTAGACTTGCAGTGATCACCAATTGTGTTACAACACTGCCGTTTGTAAAGAGAGCAACCCACTATATGTAATTAAGGATGGGAGGGCACTTGCAGGCACACAGTAGTAGCGTGATGGAGGAGGATGACGTACCATCTATAATGTGTAGCGTGATGGAGGCTGGGATGGCGTTGGCAGGTACACAGGTGTAGTTACCAGAGTGGCTGCGTACTACACCCTCTAGCGTCAACACACTTCCGTCCTTCGTCTTATGCACGGACACCTGCAAAATAAACACTTGTCGGTGTGGGCACATGTTGCTTGCATCCACCTACCAGGGTGGGCATCTATTGTTTATGTACTGAGAGAGATACAGTGCATTATGCTAGACACGAATATTTGAGACAATATCTGAGATAATATCTCAGATAATACGTGGGTTGATGAAGTATTTCTTAAGTTTAGATTTCGTCAGATGGTTCTCCTGGCGTAACGTTTTCTTACTCTGTGCACACATTAAACCACAACTTGTCGGTGTTTACAAAAACAAAGTTCATTGTGGAGAAAATTTCTCCAGGAGGGGGGTATCAGCCCCTTTCAGCCCCTTCAGCCCCTTTCAGCCCTGAGGGGCCCAGCCCTCTCAGAAGGGGCAAATATCTTGTTTACTGCTACAGTGAGTAATTGACCCCAGATGCAGTACCAGTATGTGACGTGGCTCGACGCTCCGTGCGGTCCTGTGTTGCAAAGTGTAGCTTAATAAAAGACAGTTCATCTCTTACCTTAGCAGGACAATTAAGGAAAATCCTGCTCCCACTTTATTACCATAGTAAAGATAGTGGACATTGTTGTCTATGCTTAAGACAGCAAGAATCAAACATTCTGCTTTGCTTCATCGAGGAAGTGGCAAGGAAGCAAAAGTACTAGGTCAGCTTTTCCTTTGTGCTAGGGGAGTAACGGCGTGGGGCGTTGTGGCGTCTTCAGATTACTTTTGACTCTACTGAGAGTGACACTGACGTCAGGATAAACAGCAAAGAACACTGATCTGTGCATTAGTGTGAACAAAGTGTCTCATAAAACACAATAAACACTTAAGAGAAGTGTGATCAGCTTCTTTAGTGATAAGTTTGTGAACAATAAAGAAAAATCTTGTGGAACATAGTGTACCAGTGTGCGTATTCCTAGACTATGGAAGACGTGGACATCCAAGGACACTTCAGCTTCCATCAAGTCACCGATATCTGTGTGAAGAACACCATAGCTCACGCTACAAGAGCAAGGTAGGTTACGAATTTCTTGTAGTACGGGGGACTGCGCAGTTCTTGAGTCGCAAGGAGTTTGTAATCAACCTATAGTCGGCAGTTAGGTGCGGACTTTTGAGTCCACACAAGTAAGTTTGTCAGCCATCAGTGAATGAAATATGCTGACATAACACCCCCTAGGGGTAATTTATAATCTTACGAATTATAACTCATTTATAGCCCGTTGAGAGATGACTTCGACAGCTTCTCAAGACCTCGTCTGCAGGGGCGGCTGTGCAGGCGATGAGCTGTCTTTCTAAGTTAAGTACAAACTCTTTAAACTTAACTGGTAATGCCATTTCTCAACATTCATTGTTTTCATGCAATAATTTCCGAGTGCCTTATCCAACTGACTTCACTCTCCAACATTAATTACTTGATAGAGCAATTCCTGACCTGCTTGATGTGCTGGTGTGTTTTAGAAATATCTCTTCAGCCTGGAGTCATACCTGGTGTTTCTTACTGTAGGGTTTAAATTAGTTTCGATCTGTGCTTGTCCTGATTTGCTATTTTTTTTAATTGGAGATATTAGTGTCCATGTGATAGCTTGCAAATACCTATTCTGTTTGGTTCAACTCTTCGATACTGATATATAACTCTGTACTATTCCTTCCGTGTGCACTTACAGGAATACTTTCCTTGGATTATGCAGTGACCGAAACTTACCTACTTCTTCAAGTCTTTGCCATTTTCAGTATTTTCTGTCTAGGATCCACAGAGAGAATAATACTTTGGCTTTGTGAGTCAACATTTTTAGCGTTGTTGAGAAACCAAAACAGATCAAGTCTCAAAACACATTGAGCATGGTATTCCTTGTGCAGTTGTTAAGGTTATCCCTCGAGTTAATGAGCTGGTTGTCAAAAAAAAAAAAAAAAAAAAAAGAAAAGAAAACAGGCTGAGGCAACTCTTTATTATTAGTATTTAGTGTTCGGTAAATAATTTTGACAAATTTTGTATTTTATAAATATCCTGAGTTAAAGTTGTCGATGTTATCATTAGTTTAAAATCTATAATCTATAATCTATAATCTCTACACATAAAATAAAATCAATATTTTATAAGTGTACAGAGAAGCAACAAGGTTGGGAACCCCTGTGTTCTATACGGATAAAACAAGTGATTCTTGAAACATTTCCGCAATAAAGATACCTAGATATTGCCGGCATATCATTAAAATATCTAATATTATTCTATGGACTTATATTTGCAGATCAGCAGAGGCAGGAAGACACCTGGTTGCCTCTCTATACCGAAGGTTCAATATCATAAGTTCCCCACTTTTATTAATACCAGGTATTCCCAGGGGTTTGTTTACATTCAACACTCGCATTATCCTGATTTGAAATTCCAGTGTTTTCCTAAAGAGGTTCTCAACCAATACCCTGAAAAGCTTTGGGTCGTAAGATATCCTTAGGGTACGTATATTCTTTTTCTAGTATAATGGCGCCTCAACACCTCGGCTGGAAGCCGTGACTCACACCTCCTCTTGTGTCTTAATGGTCCCATAATCTTAAATAATCTTGCTATTTTTTTTACCCACACGCATTCGGTTGACAGACGCAGGTAATATTATGTTGAGGAAAGTTACATGATCACTTAGTGGTGTTATCAAGAGTATTAGAAATGATAAGTGAGGTGAATAATTTTTAATTGAGACGATAAGCTTGTTTAATCTTGTTTTACTAAAAGTTATGACACAGATTTTTCGGATCCATTGTAAAAAGATAACTAGAAGGTCTGTAGAAGAAGGAGGATGATGTAGACGGAGTGGGAAAAGAGGGGAAGGGTGTTGTATAAGTGAATGAATGAGGGTCGTGTACTTCAATGGAAAAGAGATAATAGGGAGAAGGTTGTAAGTAGTACATAGGGAGAAGAGAGAGGTAGTGGTTTAAGAGAAGAGGTGAAAGAAGAAGAGAGTTGGAGAGGAGAGAGAGGGGGGAGGAAGAAAGAAAAAGTAGACGATGGGCAGATGGAGAGTGAAGGGACCAGAGGGAGGAAGAGAGAATAGAGCTTAGGAAGGTAGAGGAAGGAGAGATGGGTATGTGGAGAGAGGAATATGATTGGTTAGGTACAGTGAAGCACTACACTGTCCATTGGGTGGTACAAGTGAAGACTAACTGATGCTGTCATGAGACTAACTGTAACTGTGTTACTAGAAGCATTACAACTGTTATGGGCTGGTACAGTGAAGCATAACTGTCATGGGCTGGTGAACAGTGAAGCACTACTGTCACGGGCTGGTACAGTGAGCATCACGTCAGGGGTGGTAAGTGAAGCAAACTGTCAGGGTGTACAGTGAAAGCATACACTGCAAGGATGGTACAGTGAAGCACTAAACTGCAATGGGCGGGTACAGTGGGAAGCACACGGCATGGGCTGGTAAGGAAGCACTACACTGTATGGGCTGGTACAGTGAAGCAACACTGCATGGGCTGGTAGACAGTGAAGCCTACAATGAATGGGCTGGTACAGTGAAGCACTACACTTGTAGGGGAGGTACAGATGAATGCACTACAACTGTCATGGGTGGTACGTGAATGCACTACACTTCTATGGGCTGGTACAGTGAAGCACTACACTGTCATGGGCTGGTACAGTGAAGCACTACACTGTCATGGGGCTGGTACAAGTGAAGCACTACACTGTCATGGGCTGGTACAGTGAAGCACTACACTGTCATGGGCTGGTACAGTGAAGCACTACACTGCAGGGCTGGTACAGTGAAGCACACACTGCATGGGCTGGTACAGTGAAGCACTAACACTGTCATGGGCTGGTACAGTGAAGCACTACACTGTCATGGGCTGGTACAGTGAAGCACTACACTGTCATGGGCTGGTACAGTGAAGCACTACACTGTCATGGGCTGGTACAGTGAAGCACTACACTGTCATGGGCTGGTACAGTGAAGCACTACACTGTCATGGGCTGTACAGTGAAGCACTACACTGTCATGGGCTGGTACAGTGAAGCACTACACTGTCATGGGCTGGTACAGTGAGCACTACACTGTCATGGGCTGGTACAGTGAAGCACTACACTGTCCATGGGCTGGTACAGTGAAGCACTACACTGTCATGGGCTGGTACAGTGAAGCACTACACTGTCATGGGCTGGTACAGTGAAGCACTACACTGTCATGGGCTGGTGCAGTGAAGCACTACACTGTCATGGGCTGGTACAGTGAAGCACTACACTGTCATGGGCTGGTACAGTGAAGCACTACACTGTCATGGGCTGGACAGTGAAGCACTACACTGTCATGGGCTGGTACAGTGAAGCACTACACTGTCATGGGCTGGTGCAGTGAAGCACTACACTGTCATGGGCTGGTACAGTGAAGCACTACACTGTCATGGACTGGCAGTTCATTATTGTTACATTCTCTCGTCTGATGCTGTTTCTTGTCTTCAGAAGGTCAATCAAGACCTTGAAAAACATGTAAGTTTATGTATGATGTCTGGAGTGCTGTTTTAAGTATATGTCTGGTGCTGTTTTATGTTGATGTCTGGAAGGCTGTTTTAGTATGATGTCTGGAGTGCGTTATTAGTATGATGGCTGGTAGTGCTGTTTTACATGTATGATGTCTGGAGTGCTGTTTTATGTATGATGTCTGGAGTGCTGTTTTATGTATGATGTCTGGAGTGCTGTTTTATGTATGATGTCTGGAGTGCTGTTTTATGTATGATGTCTGGAGTGCTGTTTTATGTATGATGTTGGATGCTGTTTTTTGTATGATGTCTGGAGTGCTGGTATTATGTATATGTCTGGGGCTGCAGTGTTATGTATGTGTCTGGAGTGCTGTTTTATGTATGAATGTACTGAGAGTGCTGTTTTATGTATGCAGTCTGAGTGCTTTTTTTGTATGATGTCTGGTCTGTTTTTTTAGAATGGTCTGCCGTGCTGTTTTATGTATGATGTCTGGAGTGCTGTTTTATGTATGATGTCTGGAGTGCTGTTTTATGTATGATGTCTGGAGTGCTGTTTTATGTATGATGTCTGGAGTGCTGTTTTATGTATGATGTCTGGAGTGCTGTTTTATGTATGATGTTTGGAGTGCTGTTTTATGTATGATGTCTGGAGTGCTGTTTTTTGTATGATGTCGGAGTGCTGTTTTATGTATGATGTCTGGAGTGCTGTTTTATGTATGATGTCTGGAGTGCTGTTTTTGTATGATGTTTGGAGTGCTGTTTTTATGTATGATGTCTGCAGTGCTGTTTTATGTATGATGTCTGGAGTGCTGTTTTATGTATGATGTCTGGAGTGCTGTTTTATGTATGATGTCTGGAGTGCTGTTTTATGTATGATGTCTGGAGTGCTGTTTTATGTATGATGTCTGGAGTGCTGTTTTTATGTATGTGTCTGGAGTGCTGTTTTATGTATGATGTTGGAGTGCTGTTTTATGTATGATGTCTGGAGTGCTGTTTTATGTATGATGTTGGAGTGCTGTTTTTTGTATGATGTCTGGAGTGCTGTTTTATGTATGATGTCTGGAGTGCTGTTTTATGTATGATGTCTGGAGTGCTGTTTATGTTATGATGTCTGGAGTGCTGTTTTATGTATGATGTCTGGAGTGCTGTTTTATGTATGATGTCTGGAGTGCTGTTTTATGTATGATGTCTGGAGTGCTGTTTTATGTATGATGTCTGGAGTGTGTTTTTTGTATGATGTCCGGAGTGCTGTTTTATGTATGATGTCTGGAGTGCTGTTTTATGTATGATGTCTGGAGTGCTGTTTTATGTATGATGTCTGGAGTGCTGTTTTATGTATGATGTCTGCAGTGCTGTTTTATGTATGATGTTGGAGTGCTGTTTTATGTATGATGTCTGGAGTGCTGTTTTATGTATGATGTCTGGAGTGCTGTTTTATGTATGATGTCTGGAGTGCTGTTTTATGTATGATGTCTGGAGTGCTGTTTATTGTATGATGTCTGGAGTGCTGTTTTATGTATGATGTCTGGAGTGCTGTTTTTTGTATGATGTCTGGAGTGCTGTTTTATGTATGATGTCTGAGTGCTGTTTTATGTATGATGTTGGAGTGCTGTTTTATGTATGATGTCTGGAGTGCTGTTTTATGTATGATGTCTGGAGTGCTGTTTTATGTATGATGTCTGGAGTGCTGTTTTATGTATGATGTCTGCAGTGCTGTTTTATGTATGATGTCTGGAGTGCTGTTTTATGTATGATGTCTGGAGTGCTGTTTATGTATGATGTCTGCAGTGCTTTTTTATGTATGATGTCTGGAGTGCTGTTTTATGTATGATGTCTGGAGTGTCTGTTTTATGTATGATGTCTGCAGTGCTGTTTTATGTATGATGTCTGCAGTGCTGTTTTATGTATGATGTCTGGAGTGCTGTTTTATGTATGAAATGAATCTTATCCATCATGATGGTCATATTATCATGATGATCATATTATTATGATGGCCATATCATGATGATGATCACATCATCATCATGATCATATTATCATGATGGTCATATTATCAAGGCGATCTGATGGTTTCACAAGCCACCCCTGTTACTACCATCATGAGAGTGTGATCCACCTGTCTGTGTACAGAACTGTCATTCACCTGTCTATGTACAGGACTTTCATCCACCTGCCTGTGGCCAGGAGTGTCATCCACTTGTCTGTGGCCAGGACTGTCACCCCCCTGTCTTGCTCGTGTCTCTTACCCACCTCTCTGGTTCTCTTAGGTGTCACTCACCTGTCTGTTGGTGTCAAAGTTGATCATGGTGCGATTGTGGTACCAGAAGACGTAGAGAGGTGGCTGTGTGTGGTGACGGAGGGTACAGTTGAGTACCACTGAGCTGCCCTCCTCAACATACCTCTCTGCTCCACCTGGGATCTCTGCTGAGGCTTCTGTGTGTGGTGAAGCAAAGACCTGGATTATACTGTCTCTCACGTACATGTTCTCTCTCTCTCTCTCTCTCTCTCTCTCTCTCTCTCCCACACACACATACACACATATCTCATCCCTGTATAGCTCATAGCGTACAGTTGGCTGTGGAACATATTTTAACAATTTATCCTCAGATTGGGTCTGTCCGCCATCCTCATGACTTGTACAATTACCGAGGTACCTGTAGGGACCTCGGGGGAACTTTCTGAAATACATAATTTAATGGAGTTATTATCTAATGCTGGTTATTTTAAATTGGAATGATAGTATTTATTTGTTAAGCGTTCATTTCATTTCTTCTTTTTGTTAATTTTTTCCTTGTTCTAGTGTAATGATTATATTTTGTCATGGCTGTAAGAGTTGAGAGAAGCCACAGTGCTAGTGAAATGTTACTATTACTACTACTACTACTATTACTACTACTACTTCTCTTACTACTACTCTCTCATACCTGTGATAGAGAGTGTAGATATAAACACCATGGGAGGATGAGTGGACAGTTGACAAACATACTGGCCGGCGTCCCTGGCCTGGGCGTACCGCAGGTGGAGTCTCCACTCCTGTCCGAACATAACCGGTGTTAACACATGGAGGGTCTAGCAAAGTTCACTTTATCCTCTGTCATCGGGATGATTTTCGTTCAAAGAGCGTCATTTTACAGTAAAAATGCCATTTTTATATATGTAAAAGGAGACTAACACCCAGGTACCTACTTACTGCTAGGTGAACAGTGACAGCAGTTGTCTGTCCTAATACACACCAAGACTGAGGGACTGACCACCTCAAACTTCTTCAAGGCTGAGGGACTGACTCCCCTCAAATTTCTTCAAGGATATGGAACTGACCCCCCCCCCCTCAAACTTACTACCTCAAGACTGAGGGACTGACCCCCCTCAAATTTCTTGAAGGATGAGGGACTGACGCCCCACAAATTTCTTCAAGGCTGAGGGACTGACTCCCCTCAAATTTCTTCAAGGATATGGAACTGACCCCCCCCCCCCAACTTTACCTCAAGACTGAGGACTTGACCCCACTCAATTTCTTGAAGGATGAGGGACTGACGCCACTCAAACTTTAAGGTAGGACTGACCCCCTCAAACTTACTACTTCAAGACTGAGGACTGACCACTCAAGCTTTTCCAAGGCTGAAGGACTTTCTACCTCCATCTCACTTTTCCAAGGCTGAGAGACTACCTGGTAAAAAAAAAACTTTAAGGCTAAGGATTGACCACCTCAATTTTTCATTCTCTTCGAAGACTGATCATATATACCAACAACCTCACTGTTCTTATGTTCATCTGATTTCGACTGTAAAATCCTTTACGTGCAGGCGAACCTCTCCAATAAAGCTACAAACTGTTGCACGTGTCTACTCATGTAATTTTTAATTTATTTCGTACCATAATAAAAAAAAAGGGTGTACTTATTGTAGAGTAGTGGAAATAAGATTTGTCACTTGACTAATGGATGTGATTTCTGAAAAAAAAATAAGATGTGAAACAGTTTACTAGAGATTTAAGATAATGCAGTAGGTAGAGACAGAAGGAATGAGAAGGAAAATAATGCGATATTCTTACGTCTGCCAATAAAAGCAGCAGTTACTGTTTGCACATAATAGTAATCTTACTGTCTGAATATAATAGCAGTAGCTTATTCTCGCATATAATAGTTATATTTTACTGTTCGCCACAGTAATTGCTAATGTCTTCCACGATAACAGCTTCAACTGTCTGCCACAGTATTAGCTTACTGTCTGCCACATAGCACAGACGTACGGACTTGGAGAAGTAATCTCGCTGGGAGATTACCCGTAAGACATAGTCGCAAGAAAAGCGAGAAAATGAAGGCTAACTACTAATCATGGGAGACTTTGTTGATAATTATAATTACTGGTGAGAATTTAAATTACAGAATGGAGAGGAAACGCGAAGAGAAAACTGATTTCAGGCAGTAATGGGAAGATTTTTGGCACAGCTATTAGAGGAGGTTCGAAGTTATTATGAGGATGGACCAGTATGTTTACTGGTGAGGATGTACCAGTATGTTTACTGGTTAGGATGGACCAGTATGTTTACTGGTGAGGATGTACCAGTATGTTTACTGGTTAGGATGGACCAGTATGTTTACTGGTGAGGATGTACCAGTATGTTTACTGGTGAGGATGGACCAGCATGTTTACTGGTGAGGATGGACCAGTATGTTTATTGGTGAGGATGTACCAGTATGTTTACTGGTGAGGATGGACCAGCATATTTACTGGTGAGGATGTACCAGAATGTTTACTGGTGAGGATGTACCAGTATGTTTACTGGTGAGGATGTGCCAGTATGTTTACTGGTGAGGATGGACCAGTATTTTTACTGGTGAGGATGTACCAGTATGTTTTACTGGTGAGGATGGTACTCAGTATATTTACTGGTGAGGATGTACTAGAATGTTTACTGTGAGGATGTACCAGTATGTTTACTGGTGAGGATGGTACCAGTATGTTTACTGGTGAGGATGGACAGTATGTTTACTGGTGAGATGTACAGTATGTTTACTGGTGAGGATGTACCAGTATGTTTTACTGGTGAGGATGACCAGTATGTTTACTGGTGAGGATGGACCAGTATGTTTACTGGTGAGGATGTACCAGTATGTTTACTGGTGAGGATGTACCAGTATGTTTACTGGTGAGGATGTACCAGCATGTTTACTGGTGAGGATGTACCAGTATGTTTACTGGTGAGGATGGACCAGTATGTTTACTGGTGAGTATGTACCAGTATGTTTACTGGTGAGGATGTACCAGTATGTTTAATGGTGAGGATGGACCAGTATGTTTACTGGTGAGGATGTACCAGTATGTTTACTGGTGTGGATAGACCAGTATGTTTACTGGTGAGGATGTACCAGTATGTTTACTGGTGAGGATGTACCAGCATGTTTACTGGTGAGGATGTACCAGTATGTTTACTGGTGAGGATGGACCAGTATGTTTACTGGTGAGTATGTACCAGTATGTTTACTGGTGAGGATGTACCAGTATGTTTAATGGTGAGGATGGACCAGTATGTTTACTGGTGAGGATGTACCAGTATGTTTACTGGTGTGGATAGACCAGTATGTTTACTGGTGAGGATGTACCAGTATGTTTACTGGTGAGGATGAACCAGTATGTTTACTGGTGAGTATGGACCAGTATGTTTACTGGTGAGTATGGACCAGTATGTTTACTGGTGAGGATGGACCAGTATGTTTACTGGTGAGGATGGACCAGTATGTTTACTGGTGAGGATGTACCAGTATGGTTACTGGTGAGGATGGACCAGTATGTTTACTGGTGAGGATGTACCAGTATGTTTGCTGGTGAGGATGTACCAGCATGTTTACTGGTGAGGATGTACCAGTATGTTTACTGGTGAGGATGGACCAGTATGTTTACTGGAGAGTATGGACCAGTATGGCTACTGGTGAGGATGGACCAGTATGTTTACTGGTGAGGATGGACCAGTATGTTTACTGGTTAGGATGGACCAGTTGCTTTACTGGTGAGGATGGACCAGTATGTTTACTGATGACGATGGACCAGTATGTTTACTGGTGAGGATGTACCAATATGGTTACTGGTGAGGACGGACCAGTATGTTTACTGGTGAGAATGTACCAGTATGTTTACTGGTGAGGATGGACCAGTATGTTTACTGGTGAGGATGGACCAGTATGTTTACTGTTGAGGATGGACCAGTATGGTTACTGGTGAGGTGTAACCAGTATTTACTGGTGAGGAGTATCCGTATGGTTACTGTTGAGGATGTGACCAGTATGTTTACTGGTGAGATGGACTAGTATGTTGTATCTGGGAGGATGTTGACCAGTATGTTACTTGTGAGGAGTGTACCAGTATGTTTACTGGTGAGGATGTACCAGTAATGTTACTGGTGAGATGGACCTTGTTTTACTGGTGAGGATGACCAGTATGTTTACGGTGGAGGATGGACCAGTATGTTTACTGGTGAGGATGGACAGTATGGTTTACTGGTGAGGATGTACCAGTACTGTTTACTGGTGAGGATGACCAGTATGTTTACTATGAGGATGGGAACCAGTATGGCTACTGTGAGGTTGTACCAGTATGTTACTGGTGAGGATGGACAGTATGGTTACTGGTGAGGATGACCAGTATGTTTACTGGTGAGGACTGGTAGAGGTTATTATGGTGGAGATGTACCAGTATTACTGGTGAGGATGACGTAATGTTACTGGAGAGGATGGACCAGTATGGTTACGGTAAGGATGACCAGTAGTTTACTGGTAGGAAAGGACCATGTATGTTTTCTGGTGAGGATGGACTAGTATGGTTACTGTGAGGATGGACCAGTATGTTTACTGGTGAGGAGTGATCCAGTATGTTTACTGTGAGGATGGACCTGTATGTTTCTGGGTGGATGGACCATGTATGTGTTACTGTGAGGATGTACCAGTCATGTTTACTGGTTGAGATGGACCAGTATGTTACTGGTGAGGATGGACCAGTATGTTTACTGTGAGAGTATACCTAGGTTTACTGGTGAGGATGACCAGTATGTTACTGGTGAGTGACCAGTATATTTACTGGTGAGGATGGACCAGTATGTTTTCTGGTGAGGATGAATTATGTTTACTGTGAGGATGGACTAGTAGTTTACTGAAGTTAGATGGATTGATCATTATTTTTACTGGCAGGTTTGACCCACCGTCACCTCGTCTAGCGTAAGGAGCAGAGCCACTAGGGTTCACTGCGTTAGGATATTGTACTTATTTATTTTCAAGAGGGAGAGATTGCAGACTAGTTTGATTACTAGTGAGGTTTAGGTACCAGATATGTGTTAACTGGTGAGATGGTCATGTTTACTGGGGAGGGTATGGTTTTTGGTGATGGAATATGTATGTACGGGAATGTTTTTAAATGTTTGATGGAAATGGAAGGTATGGTTATGGGGATGGGAGGTTACTGAGATTACCAAAGGTTATGGTGAGGATGTCCTGTTTTGGGGGATGTTTAAATTCGGTGTGGGAAGCGAATTTTTTTAGGGTTTCTTGTTAGTGGGGGAGGACCGTTGTTTTTTGGTGAGGGGTGGAAGTATTTTGGGGGAAATGACCATTTTGTTTACTGGTGATGGTGTAAGGGACTGGGGGGTTTGGAAAGGGAAAAAAGGGGGACCTTGAAAAAAAAATTTTTTGTGGGGTGGTTTAGGAAAAAAGTTTTTACATTGTCAAAAAAAGGACCCCTTTGTTTGAGGGCCCTAAATCCCGGTGACCCTTGGTGTTCTAGGGTTTAAATTTCTGGAGGGGGAAGTTTGGGACTGTTTTTAAACAATGGTATTTTTCCTTACCAGTTATTTTAAATACAGTGTTCCCCTTGGGGGAAAAATTTTGGGGGTAAATTTAAAATTTTTTGGGGGGGGATTGGGGGGTGAAGAAAAAAAGTTTTAAAAGGGGGGAAAAAAAAAACATGGTTTGGTAGGGAAAATTTTTGTTAAAATTTTTTTAGATATAAAGTTGTAAGTAAAACCAATGTGAAAAATTTAAACCAAAAAAATAAAATCCCAATTTAAAAAAAAGGAAAAATTTTGGGGAACCCAAATTTTTGCAAGGTTAACAAAAGTACTCATTTTGCCCGTCCCTTTCCCGGGGGATATTCCGAGGGCCCCCAAACCCTGGGTTTTCGTACACACCAGGTAAAAAAAGTGGTTTAAAAAGGGGATTCCCTGGGGTAATTTAATTTTTGTTTTGGAATTTTTACAAAAAAATTTTTTTAAATTAAAGGTGGTTTTAATTTTTTGGTTTTTTCTAGGATTAAGGTAAAAACCCTTTTAAGTTACGTTTAAAAAATTCAATAAAAAAAAAATTTTGTGAAAGGGGTAACATGCTTTATGTGGCATGTTAAATTGGGTAACAAGCTGAAAAAGTTTGGGAACCACTGAACTAGGGTATATTCCATTGCGATCTGTGTTGTCTGTGAATTGTATTGAAATCTTTGTGCATATGTAAATATTGTACATAGTGATTTAGTAAATGATGAATATACATTACACAACTTGTTTCCTTGTTGAATGATATTTGTGATAGTGTTACAAGTCGTTGCTTATAATACAAGCCAGTTATGTAGGCCTACAACACAAGTAATGAAATTCATGACATTGAAGGTTATCCTTACGGTGATTAATGGACCTTGGTATCGGTTCTAATTGTTGTGTTGTTGCTGTGAAAGGGAAGATCATCACTGACTTTTGTAGGATATGCCAGGTATGTGACTATGCAATATTTTCTGAAGGGTAACTACCACATACTCCAAAATCGAAGATCTCTCTGCATTAGGTGCACCAGAGTATCACTGCCAATACTGTGCAACTCCATTAAGAACGCAGAATGCACCAGCCATATTCCTACACCTAATTCACAATGTCATAGAAAGGAGGTAGGGACTTGAATCCTATTTTCATGCCCAGGAAAGTGTTGCTGGCTTCTGTAATGAATATGTGCAGATATTAGAGTTTTTTTTTATATATATTACAGATGGATAATTGTAAATATCTCTAAATCAAAATTCTGAAAATCATCAAAAATCTTTTTGATCACTTAATGGGACAGGAAATATTGGTATATAGAAATGTTAAAATTCACTCATTTCTAGATTTTAAACCATGCCACGATAAAAAAAATATCAGGAATTGTGCCATAATTTCCGATACTGCAGCCCAGTTAACTTCCCTTACTGTGGCATGTGCTAGGTGCAGCTTTGCAATTGAACTGCATCACACATAACCACATTCCTGCACATCATCTTAAGCTGGCACAATATGTGTAGAGGGTCATTGTCTGCCTAGATGTGTGCAGCATCTACACCCAGGAGGCTGCGTACTTATCTCAGGATGAGGGAGAGGGACCCAGGTGAAGCTATCGTACATGCGAAGGTGGTGGGAATAAATGTTAATCCTAAACTACCTTCTGATGTATAATTTATTCTCTCTGTCTACTGACTGTGCTATGAGCTTGTGTCTAACACAGTGAAGTACTGATGGCCCCCTTGAAAGAAACTGTGTTCCTGATACCAGTAAGAAAATATAGTCCATGTGGTCAGTTGTCAGGAAGATATTACGAAGATAGAGGCTGTTGTGTGTAGCTCCAGCACTCACGTCGCCGGATTATGCAAAGCAGTTTGCATTGCAGGTTCTTGCAATAATGGAGCCCCATTATTGCAAGAATCAGACGATGGTGTCTTTCACCTGGTGTCATTCTTATTACCAAAACTTAAGAAGCACCAACAGGTATTTACTAATATTAAGGAAGCATTGGTTCTAGTATTATCAGTAGAGCACTACCAAGTTAACCTCTCATCCATACTGTATACAAGTCAACAGTAACCACATTTGTTCACCTTAGCTTATAGAACAAATTTTTTGTACGCATTGAGCATTTTGCCAGAAGCTATGTATTTTTCATATTTTTCAATGGATGATACATTGTGCTTCTACAAGCAGTGTCTTAGACCTTTGTAAGCCATACTATCCATTGCCTGGTTAGCTCTACTATCCATTATGGTTAATTTTACTATCCATTTTCTGATTAGCTCCACTATCCATTTTCTGGATAGCTCTACTATCCATTTTTGGTATTTATTATTATTATTTTTTTTTACGCAGATCGCTTACATAGGTTAAGAGCTGTTATCGTACCTCAGCTCATTTCAAAGCCCCAGGATGCCACCCACACCAGTCGACTAACACCCCGGTACCTACTTACTACTAGGTGAACAGGACAGCAGGTGTAAGGAATCATGTTCAATGTTTCCACCTGTGCCTAGGATCGAACCACGAACAGTTAGTATAGGAGGTGAGTACGCTACCAAACGAGCCACATAGAATGACGTCTGTAGGTGTGTCATTTTATATGTATCTCCTGTAAATCATTGTCAACTGAGGGAAAGAGGAAGACAATTTCACTATCTTTTATGTTTATGCAATGGAGACATCTTACTCTGTTGTGGGAACCAATGGAATAACAGAGCTCTGAGTGTGGTGGTGTAGTGCGTGTGTGTAGAGTATGTTATATATTTTTATCACCCTAAAGGTCATCCACAAATACTCTTCTATCTATACCAGCTGTAAGTATAGAAAATCAAAGACAGTTAGTGGTGGAATGCAGCCCTAGATCTTCTAGTGGCCATTAGATGTGCTATGGTGCTTTGACTTGTCACTCGATCACCTTGTATATGGGAAGTGTTCTAGCTAACTTACAATGCCAGGCCACCAGCTTGTGAATATTCCATTGTGTTATGAGTGACGTAGAGTAGGTGCTTACGTTGATGTATCTGTTATGAATAATGGAAGTACTTACGTTGATGTAAATGTTATGACTGAGGTACTTACGTTAAGGTGTCTGTTGTAGGTAAGGGAGAAGCGGTCGTCCTTGCTGTAGGTCTGGCGACCCACCGTAATGATGTGGTGGTCCCGAAGTCTGATCCATGACACCTGCAAGAAACACAATGTCACAAGTGAGTGAAGTCACACCCGAGTGAATTCACACCTGAGTGAAGTCACACCTGAGTGAAGTCACACCTGAGTGAAGTCACACCTGAGTGAAGTCACACCTGAGTGAAGCCACACCAGTTGTAGGTATCATGGCCTCTTGCTACAGAAGATATCTACCACAGCCTGTCTGCTAACCTATGACCCAACACTTAGGCAAGACCTGCTTCCACTAGTGGGCCCCACCCACTGACAACGATGCCTTCAACAGCAAGACAAAGGCAGTGAACACCTTCAAGGCTGAGGAACTAATTGCTTCATCTACTGTCTCCAGTTTCAACACCAAGGCTACAGTTAATAAGCGGTACATGTGTCTAATTCAACAAACAGGGATATAACTGACTGAGAATCTCCACAGTCTGAAAAAAAAAAAATGCCACACAGAACATCATATCGTTCAGAAATGTTTCTTCTTGAATGAACAATACTGCGAGTGACATTACCAGTCCGTCTCTACCCACCTCTCTCCAGTATACATATATAGTCCCCAGTATCCTCATACTGGAGACTATTCTCCTGTTAACCATTTCTGTGAGAATCCCTAAAGTCCTGATGGATGGAACGTCTTCTGAGTAAAATGTCTTAACCCGCATTTTGTGTCTTCTTAACGTACTCGTCGTTATTAGACCATTGATATATACGTACGCATGTTATTGGAAGGAGTGTAATATGAAAAATTGCTGCTTTAATTAACACGTTTGGTCCCACGCACGTTCAGTTACAAGTGACAGCACAAAACAAAGGTTCCTCCATCTCTCGCCTCGCGAGCGAAACAGGTGCCTAATGAATGAAGGTACAGAAAGGTACCTAATGAATGAAGCTACAGAAAGGGAGGAGAGTGATTTTTTGTATAGCAAACATTCATGTACCTATTACTGTGAGCTGATCCTCCCTTTAATGTTAATGTAAATAGCTCACTTTACCTTATTCCTAGTACACTTCCTTCACTGTAATTGATTTTAACCTTTAAAGTTTAAATAATAAGATATTACAAGGACCCCAATGAAAATAAGTCACTTTGACTTTTTTGGTTATCCTGGTGGGTAATTTACACATATGTTGCCATGCATGATAACTGTGCTTATGTGTACCTGTGGCTGAATAAACTTACCTCGAGGGTCACAGGCGATGCCACAAATTAGCTTTAACTAGAAGTGCTGATGTGAAATTGTTATTGGCTAATAAAACACGATATGCGGTTTATGAGGATTTATTGAGCTTTAATAAAGTTTCAGGTGGACGAAGCGTCACCACAATAAAACCCCATCAACTGCATATTGTCAAATCTTTACAACATAATTGTGCATATATAACTGTGAGGGAAAAGTTCATTAAATAAGGGTGGAAGACTGAATGACTGGTGGAGGAGGTATGACTGGTAGTATGACTGTTTAGAAAGGGGTATGTGAGCAGTTACCTTACCCACCCCCTCACCCATCGGGTGAGAGGCAACAAGGGATCCTAGTGGACTGAGTAGTGTCACTTGGCTTCCTGCTCTCATCAAGTCTGTAAATATAGAGCTCCACTCTTGAATATTTAATGTTTAGTTATCTTTCTTAATTCAATAAACAAGAGTTATACTTTTGTTAGGATTTTTAAGTTTTATCCAGACTTCGATACAGTTACGCTTATAATGTAATATTTAGTCATCATCATTTCTTTTAAAAGTCTTCAGCCTATCATGTGAATGACTCCTGGTGTCAGCCCGCACTGTGCTACTCTGAGGAATTACCCCTTACTCCTTTGGTTGCTGCCTTGCAACTTTGCATAGCTCCTGATGATGCATTGAGAAGTGTGAAAGTACCTGAGCTAAAGCTTTCCACCCCCCATGGAATGTCTTGCATTGTTAAGATCGCCTGTCTGTGAGGATTGTTCCAGGAACAATGACTGGTGCTGGAACTAAAGGGACGATGCTGAAGCTGAAGAAGGTCCAGGAGACTGCTGTGAAAACCATTAACTCTTATTCCTTGTTATCAGACGAATGTGAATCGACCTTCCAAGACCTTCCAATAAAGATAATTTCAATGAGGGCTAGTGTTAACCACACAGTGAAACCAGCCAGTGAAGATATCCCTGCGAAGACCATCTTTACAAAGAAAGTCGAGAATGTCAGGAATGTAGAAACATTGTTTTAGTTGGGGACAGTCAGGTCAGGTTTATGGATATGGCATTATGTCTTAGAGGTAGGAAGAGAAAGAAGAGGGTGTGTTTCCCTAGGTCTGGGAGGGAGAATATTGTTAGCTGCCTGCACATCATAAGACGTAATGGGAACAATCTTATTATCTGTCTCAGTGCTGGAGGCAACAATGTTGGCAGACGTAGGAGTGAGGTCCTGATTAGCAGAAACAGATCAGTGATACACATAATTAGGAAGAAGGGAGGGTACCCTGTGATATATGGCATTTTGCCAAGGAGAGGAGTTGGAAATATATGGTTGTCCAGGGCAACTGATGTCAATTGCTGCCTGGACAAGCACTGCAAGGAAAATGCACTAATGTTCATAGACAACTGGGACCTCTTCTATGACAGAAATGGCATGTATACCAGAGATGGGATTCACTTGTTTAGGCCTGGGGTGGGGGCCCTGGCCAATGCAGTGGAGGGAGTTGTTAGGGCTTTAAACTAAAAAATAGTGGTATGGCTTTTTGTGGGAAAGAACTGAAATCTCACTGTAGTGATATTAAGAATTTTATGGAAACCAGTTATAGGCAGAATGAAGTAGACTTATTGGTTGATATTGGAAAGTCAGTGGCACTGGGTGAAAAGTACAGTAATAGAGATAGTGGAAGAACAGAAATGAGCAGGAAGGGAAAAAAGAAGGGTTTCTAAATCAGGTCCTCACTCCTACGTCTGCCAACATCGTTGCCTCCCACATTGAGACAGATAATAGGATTGTTCTCATTACCTCTCATAATAATGTCGAGACGTCTAACAATATCCTCCATCCCAGTCCCAGGAAAACATACCCTCTGCCTCCTCTTCCTGTCTCTAAGACAAAAGGTCCTATCCATAAACTTGACTATTCTCAACTAAAACAATGTTCTTACCGTCACTGACGGTGATTGTCATGACGTTCTCAACAGTGTTTGTTGGGATGCTCTTCAATGGGATGGTCTTCGCTGGGGTGTCTAGGGTCAACTCACACTCCTGTGCCGATGCTGAGAAGGTATTTCTGGCCCCCACAGTAGTCTCCTGGACCTTTCTTAGCTTCAGCTTTGTTCCGTCCTTTCCAACCATCCAGTCATTGGTTTGATCATTTACACAGCGGCTCACGACAATGTTGTTCCGAGGATAATTATTGCATATTCCCTTCAGTCGTTGAATCTCTCTTCTAGCTTCCATTAATTAACTCTTCCTTAAGCTGAAGATATAGCTGCACGTAGTCGAGGGAAGCCATCATCACACTCTCAGTAAGCTAGGAACGCAGAGCATGCTAGAAATGTGCTCACAGGAGCGAGGTCAACATCCACAGTAAGATCACAGTAAACAGGTGATACCACAATATGCAGAACAACAACTGTGAACAAATAGTGAACTTCCAAGTGCTTTCGTGATTTCTCACATTATCAAGAAATTGTAAAATAAGAAGATCAGCAGAAGGCTTATAAGGACGAGACTTCACCTCACGATCAACTTACAGCTCAACCTTTATGATGATGTAGGTCAGGTGGTCAGGGACCTGGCAGACACACTTACATTCTACCCAAGCTTTAAGAGATTAACTTGTCGAATATATCTCAATGTCTTCCCAAATTTTATTAATTATAAATGACTCCAATTTGTATAATCCTACAGCAATATTCATATTAATTTCAAAACTATTTTTTGATGAACCTTGATTCTATTATATATCTCTCAACCATGGATCTGTTTGACATAACTTTCTCGGCTTTTTGAAAATTAATTGGATGGTTAAAATCTCTCAAATGAATAAACAGAGCATTAGACTCTTGTCCACTTCTAATGCTATATTTATGTTATTGAAATCTTAGTTCAACACTTTTTTCAGTTTGACCATTATAAACTTTATCACATTTTTTTTTTTACCCGGAATCTTGTAGATACATCAATCAGCATTTTTAAGGGAATTTTTTTTACTGTATCAAGATTTTTAAATACAACTTTGATATTGAAATTCTTAAGTAAAGAAGGAATATCAAGAAAGTTTTCATGGTGAGGGAGAACCAAAATATTTTTAGTTGAATAAGGTTGTTTATCCTCATTTGAATTGTAAAAAGTATTTCTAGCAATTTTAAAAGATTTATCAATTAAGAATTTTGGTTAATTTAGATCATTAGCTATTTTATAAATTTTCAAAATTTCTTCGTCTATGAACTCTGGGCTGCAAATAGGTAAAGCTCTCGAAAACATTGATGAGAATACAGTAAGTTTAACTCTATCATGATGTGAAGAATAATAGTGCATATAAAAAGTTATTTCTTGGTTTTCTGTAAATTTTAAATTTCAAGTCGTGGTTCCCCTTAATAATTAAAACGTATAGAAAATACAATAAGTTATTTTGTTCAAGCTCAACAGTAAAATTTATTGAATGAGCTAGACTATTTAATTTAACAACGATTAAAGGTTTATATCTGTATTCTTAAGCATTAGATATAAACCATCAACATATCTGTACTACCACTTATCCTTATTAGGAAGGAATTTGTTTGTTAAGCATATATATATATATATATATATATATATATATATATATATAAAATATATATATATGTATGTATATAATTACTTATTGTATTGTGTGGAAGATACTCACTGTTTCATGGTCTGCCCTGTTGATGATGACACAAGGAAGGTTGGCAGTTGTACCTGCCTGGACGTTCACTACACTGCCGTTCACACCTCTGGTGGTGACTCAGTATTAGTACATTCCTCCTGCACCTGTTGAAACTTTATTAAATGCTTCATTTAGCTCTGATTGTAAACTAATTCAGAGAGTCTCCTGTACAAAATGTTAACTTCTACTGTTTCCCAGATTGCATAGTGTTAGAAGATTTATTGGATAAATCTTAAAATTAACCAGGAAGCCTTTCGAGTATTTTTCTTCTACCGCTAGACGACACTACTGAAGACAAGTATCAAACCATTGTTCACCATTGTTCACTGAAGACAAGTGTCAAACCATTGTTCAAAATGAGTGAATAAATGGATGAGAGGTAACGGAAAATGTCATGAAGAGCTCTGAGCACAACATCACTTTTAACTGAATTAAAAGGATGTGGAAGGTCCAGTTTTATCAGAGATTTTGTGCAACCGAGGTCAGTGATACATGCAAGAACTGCATGACTCACAAAATCGTAATAACACGGCAGAAAACAAACCACGGTACGGATGGGGTTAGTACTCATGGCAAGTGAGTCGTAACACTCCAGGCCAGTGCGTAAGCCACTGGGCCAGCTGGCTATAATAAGATTCATCCAACTAAGTATATTTATGTACCATATTTATACACATGCATTTGTGGCCACAGACGGGTCCTTGCTAACCTTCTTATGATGTATAAATATACCTAGTTGGATGACTCTTATTGTAGCCAGCTGGCCCAGTGGCTTACACGCTGGCCTGCAGTTTTACGACTCACTTGCCATGAGTTCTAACCCCACCTGTATCATGGTCTGGTTTAAGAACTGCATGAGTTGTTGTTTTAAATATTTGTGAAATCCCAAACCTTGTGTGTGTGTGTGTGTGTGTGTGTGTGTGTGTGTGTGTGTGTGTGTGTACTCACCTAGTTGTACTCACCTAGTTGAGGTTGCGGGGGTCGAGTCCGAGCTCCTGGCCCCGCCTCTTCACTGATCGCTACTAGGTCACTCTCCCTGAGCCGTGAGCTTTATCATACCTCTGCTTAAAGCTATGTATGGATCCTGCCTCCACTACATCGCTTCCCAAACTATTCCACTTACTGACTACTCTGTGGCTGAAGAAATACTTCCTAACATCCCTGTGATTCATCTGTGTCTTCAGCTTCCAACTGTGCCCCCTTGTTACTGTGTCCAGTCTCTGGAACATCCTGTCTTTGTCCACCTTGTCAATTCCTCTCAGTATTTTGTATGTCGTTATCATGTCCCCCCTATCTCTCCTGTCCTCCAGTGTCGTCAGGTTGATTTCCCTTAACCTCTCCTCGTAGGACATACCTCTTAGCTCTGGGACTAGTCTTGTTGCAAACCTTTGCACTTTCTCTAGTTTATTCACGTGCTTGGCTAGGTGTGGGTTCCAAACTGGTGCCGCATACTCCAATATGGGCCTAACGTACACGGTGTACAGGGTCCTGAATGATTCCTTATTAAGATGTCGGAATGCTGTTCTGAGGTTTGCTAGGCGCCCATATGCTGCAGCAGTTATTTGGTTGATGTGCACTTCAGGAGATGTGCCTGGTGTTATACTCACCCCAAGATCTTTTTTCTTGAGTGAGGTTTGTAGTCTCTGACCCCCTAGACTGTACTCCGTCTGCGGCCTTCTTTGCCCTTCCCCAATCTTCATGACTTTGCACTTGGTGGGATTGAACTCCAGGAGCCAATTGCTGGACCAGGTCTGCAGCCTGTCCAGATCCCTTTGTAGTTCTGCCTGGTCTTCGATCGAGTGAATTCTTCTCATCAACTTCACGTCATCTGCAAACAGGGACACCTCAGAGTCTATTCCTTCCGTCATGTCGTTCACAAATACCAGAAACAGCACTGGTCCTAGGACTGACCCCTGCGGGACCCCGCTGGTCACAGGTGCCCACTCTGACACCTCGCCACGTACCATGACTCGCTGCTGTCTTCCTGACAAGTATTCCCTGATCCATTGTAGTGCCTTCCCTGTTATCCCTGCTTGGTCCTCCAGTTTTTGCACCAATCTCTTGTGTGGAACTGTGTCAAACGCCTTCTTGCAGTCCAAGAAAATGCAATCCACCCACCCCTCTCTCTCTCTTGTCTTACTGCTGTCTTACTGCTTGTCTTACTGTGTGTGTGTGTGTGTGTGTGTGTGTGTGTGTGTGTGTGTGTGTGTGTGTGTGTGTGTGTGTGTGTGTGTGTGCGTGTGTGTGTACTCATTTATTTATACGGACTAACCTATTTGTGGTTACAAGGGTCGATCACAGCTAGTGGCCTAATCTCTTTGCTGATCGATATTAGGTCCAGTCTCTCCCTGCTATAAGAGCCTTACCATATCTCTTATAAGGCTATGCATGGATCCTGTGTCCACTACTTGACACTTCCTGACAACTGTTCCACTTCCTGACAACTCTTTGACTAAAGAAATACTTCCTGACATCCTTGTGGCTCATCTGAGTTTCCAACTTTCAGTTGTGACCCCTCGTTCCTGTGTCCCATCTCTGAAACACTTTGTCCCTTTCCACCGAGTGAATTCATCTCAGTATTTTATACGCCGTTACCATATTTTTCCTATCCCTCCAGTCCTCCAGTGTCGTCAGGTTGATTTCCCTTAACCTCTCCTCGTAAGACTTACCTTCTCTAGCTCCGGGACTAGTCTTGTTGCCAACCTTTGCATTTTCTCGGAATTTCTTTTTTGATCAGGTGTGGGTTCAATACTGGTGCTGCATACTCCAATATGGGCTTGACATACATGGTGTACAGTGTCTTGAATAACTCCTTACTTAGGTGTCAAAACGCTCTTCTTAGGTTTGCCAGGTGCCCATATGCTGCAGCCTCAGGCGATGTACTCCGTATGATACTCACCCCAAGATCCCTTTTCTTGAGTGAGATTTGCAACCTTTGACCTCCCGACCCCTAGAATGTGCTCTGTCTGCGGTCTTCTTTGATCTTCTGTAAGCTTCATGACTTTGCACTTAGTGGGGTTAAACTCCAGAGACCAGTGGCTGGACCAGGTTTGCAACCTGCCCAGATCTCTTTGTAGTCCTATCTGATCCTCGTCCACTTGAATTTTCATCATTAACTTTACATCGTCTGCGAACAGGGACACCTATGAGTCTGTCCTTCTGTCATTTCATTCACATATACCAGAAACAGCACTGGCCCTAGGACTGACCCTAGTGGAACTCCGCTCGCCACATGCACCCATTCTAACATCTCGTCATGTACCATTACTCGTTGTTTCCTTCTTGTCAGTTATTCTCTGATCAATTGCAATGCCTTTCCTGGTATTCCCGTCTGCACCTCAAGCTTTTTCAATAGTCTCTTATGCAGAACTGTGT
Organism: Cherax quadricarinatus; assembly: GCF_026875155.1. NCBI lineage: Eukaryota > Metazoa > Arthropoda > Malacostraca > Decapoda > Parastacidae > Cherax > Cherax quadricarinatus. The sequence continues at coordinate 55,984,859 of NC_069414.1, forward strand.
CGAAATCCTTCTTACAATCCATAAAAATAGTCTACCCACCCCTTTCTCTCCTGCCTTGCTTCTGTCACTTTGTTGTAAAACTCCAGTAGGTATGTGACACAGAATTTTCTCTCTGAAACCATGCTGGTTATCGTGTATAAGCTCATTTCTTTCTAGGTGCTCCACCAGTTTTTCCCTGATAATCTTGATTATCATAACTTTACATACTATACATGTCAGTGACACTGGCCTGTAGTTTAATGCTGTCTTGTCTGCCCCCTTCTTAAAAACTACATGTGTGCGAGCAAGTAAGAACATAAGAACATAAGAAAGGAGGAACACTGCAGTAGGCCTGTTGGCCCATACTAGGCAGGTCCTTCACAATCCATCCCACTAACAAAATATTTGCCCAACCCAATTTTCAATGCTACCCAAAAAATAAGCTTTTATAATTCTATTTACCCATGTGCAAGTCCCACTCAAATCCAACCCCTCTCACTCATGTATTTATCCAACCCAAATTTGAAATTACCCTGTGTGTGAGTGTGTACTCACCTATATGTGGTTGTAGTTGTCGAGTCATAGCTTCTGTGTGTATGTGACTGCATACTCACCTATTTGTGGTTGCAGGGGTCGATTCACAGCTCATGGCACCGCCTCTCTGCTGGTCGCTTCTAGGTTCCCTCTGTCCCTGTTCAATGAGCCTTATCGTACCTCTTAAAGTTATGAATGGATCTTGCCTCCACTACATGCTGATGAACATTGATGGTTCTGAAATATACTGATGGCACTGACGTATACTGATGGATCTAAAGTATACAAGTGGTCTTGAAGTATATTAATGGTTCTGAAGCACACTGATGGAGTATTATTATGGTTGTGAGGTATGCTGATGGAGTCTTCTCATGGTTCTGGTGTGGTGCTCCTCTAGTTACAGGTTGTTAATGGTGTAATATTGTTAAGTAACTGTGACGGTCATAGACGATGCTTGGCGGAAGTGCTTCCTCAAGTGAGTGACTCCAGAGCTACTTATATACTGCTTAACAGTATTTCTTATATGTGCTGTTAGCAGGCTGAAGAATCTTGGTGCCAGAATGTTGATACAGCGATCTCTTACTAGCCTATAGTACCCCTGCTTTAAACTGGGTGTTTCAGGTATTTTTGTTTTCTTTGTTCCATAGAGCATATTCCAAGTTCTTTAAGGCATTCCCAGTAGTTTTAGGGATGTATTGGCTACAAGCGGGAAGAAAAGATTTGTGTTCATTTTCCAGCTCTGATAGCTCTCCCGCTTTGTGTGGAGCCATCAACACTGAATAGTATTCTACACGAGAGGCTAAAGTGGCTTAGTGTCGCGGCATTAACTGTCTTGATGAAGACTTAGACAAATGTGCAACATCTGGGTATCTTTAATTTATAGACGTTTCGCCATCCAGTGGCTTTATCAATACAAAGATATAATATGAAGACCGTAGAAATGTGTACAAAAGACGAAACATTGAGTCCCTCAGCCTAGGAGTAGTTAATGAGCACTGTAGTCTTGAATTATCTATTGTTTCATAAGCTCTCAGTATTACACTCTGTTATTTCACCGGCTTTGGTACAGTTCTCAAAGTGATTAAGAGTCATCCGACATTATTATTCCCAAGTCTTTTACGCATATCTTTCACTGTAGGAAGTGGTACTCCTCTGTGTTTTGTATCCAGTGCTTCTTTGCAGGTCTTCATTCTTTTCATAATAAAACAGTTGTAATATATCGCCATTAGTTTTTATTGCTGCTGGAAAGCTTTGTTAGTATGTATTTGTAAATTTTTCGTTTCTTTTACAGTGGCGACTTTCATGATTATTTTGGTATTGAGAGAAAAAGTTCACAAATGCATAGTTTTGTGTGTGTGATTGACCCAGTGTTATGTGAATTGTGTGCAGACTCACTTGTTTCTTAGTTATGAGAATGAGACACTTGTGTGGCATTTGGTAATCTTTATTGTGAAAACGTTTCGCCAACCAACTGGCTTCTTCAGTCCAATACGAAGAACAATGGAAGATGTAGACTTCAGCGCCACCTGCCAGCCATTCTAAACACTGCTCATTGGGTTGGCAGGCGAGCTTAGCTTCCTGACAGTTGTAAATATTCCTCAGGGCGTTTTTGCTTCATCATAGTACTTGTTTAGTATTTCTTGCAGCTGCTACTCGTCTTGATTTTGTGGTACCTTGATTTCAAGGTTGTCTTGGAAATTCTTCTGCCTCTTGTCTTGATGGTAACTGTTGTTGGTATCTTCACCACGAGTGTTTTGAGCAAGCCACCGGATTCCTGGAAGAGCGTAATGGGATGCTTTGGTAAGAAATCTATGTTTATTCTGCGCCACTTGCGTTTACTTGACTGTAAAAGTCATTTCTCCTTAAATTTGCGATTTTCTCGTTGCTTCATCTCTTTTAACTCTCCATTTCCTTGAACCACAGAGACCTCTGTCTCCTGGGTTCACTTTTTTAACCCGTGGGAGGGTTAAGCACCCACTATAACCAAAAACAGCCAGTGAGTCATCAAGGACTGTCTTATTGCCATTATGGTATTTCTATCTTGTCCCCCAGAATGCCCCACACACCTGTTCACTGACACCCAGGTACCTACCAACTGCTAGGAGAATAGGGGTAGTAGGTGTAAGAAAATATCTCATCGTTTCCACCCATACCGGGGATTGAGCCACGGACACTCATTATGTGAGGGAAGTGCTTTGCTAACTGAACCACGGGACACTAAGACTTAAGCCATTGTTTTACTGCCTTTCACTTATTATTAACATGAGTTGTTCTTTAGGGCTCATGATTATTCTTCCATGGATGTAACAATCTCTGTCTTCAGTACGAGGTGCTTGACTCTTCTGTGTCTATCCTCGCGTCTCTACCGGTGACTATACAAGTCATAGTGGATCATAGCCATACTTAACGTTAATAATTCGTGAATAAATAGAAAGATGGACGGGAGGCTCGAACCGTGGTTTCAAGATTAACAGTATACTCTCCAGGTAGGCAGTCCTGAGATTACCACCGTCACATAAACTACTGGCTACACAGTTATGAGGTAATGCTTAAAGTCACCCAGTAGCAGGACTTACCTAGCGACGGTGTCTGCATACATCTCTCGCTTCATTCCATACATGGCTACATCCTGACGACCCTCTGTTTAACTCAGGTCGTTAGGTAAAAGGGCACAAATGCAATAAATGTGACTTTTTATTGTGGCAACGTTTCACTCTCCAGGAGTTTTGTCAAGCCATCAGAGTTCCAGGAGAGAGAAACGTTGTCACAATAATATGTCACATTAGTTGCGTCTGTCATTTTACCTAACATTTTGTAGGTAATTCTGCCATTATTACTAACTCAAGCTGCACAGTAATAGTGGGGTTGTAAAAATACGATTGAAAATAAACCAGGGTACTGGTGGGGCTAGAACCCATGGCTACAGTCACGCTGGCAGGAGATTCATCTGTAAACACTTGCATTTGTGGTCACAGTGGTGGTCCATGCCAACCTGCCTATAGTGTATAAATATACCTAGTTGGTCCAGTGGCTTATGCATTGGCCTGGAATTTTACGAGTCACTCTCCATGGGTTCAAACCTCACCCGTTCCGTGGTTTATAGTAGGGTTTATAAAGCGGATAATTACTTACCTAAACACTGCGTTGGTGACCCTGATAGTGGGCTCTTCTTCCCAAGGACCTACTAGGAGGGAAGGATTCTTAAGACCTTCAGGATTATCAGGGATGGCTGGGTCCCTGGTGGTGACATCGTCGAAGTCCAGCCGAGGTCTAGCTGTCCATGTTCTCTGTGGCTGCTGCTTCTGGTATGACTGATACGGATCATGCAGCTGTTGGTACGGCTGCTGAGACTGTTGGTACGGCTTCGGCAACTGCTGGTAGAGCGGCTGCTCGTCCCCTAACCCTCGGGACTTGGACAGCACATAAGAATCTTCCGCCGGAGGTTGATGGTAAACTGATAACGATGATGAATTTGTAACTTGGATGGCTGCTGCAGGGTTGGAGAACGACACCCTGAACCTGGGCGAGTCTTGAAGGACGTCAGAGATTCGGATGGGAGGAGGTCGATGAAACAGCTCTTGCTGGTGTCGAACCCTGAAAGCCGAGCCTGCGAGACAAGATACCCTGGTGAATATTACAACACCTAAACGCTGGATACACATCAATTCTATTCTTAAACTGCTAAAATTTTTCTTGACATCTCTCATCCTCTGGGACTTGTGTGGGGAAAACAATGTGAATACATTTACTTTGGACATTTATTGAAGACGTTTCGGTCCTTGGAAGTTGATCACCTCAAATAAATGTCCATTTCTCCTAAAGTTGTCGGCAGTCATTTCACTTCTTACTATAGTACATTGCTGGGGCTCTATAAAGGACAGCGGTTTCAATACCATACAACCTGAGAACCACTAATCACCAGTCACATATATCTCTACCATACTTCAGTACCATATTGTATTGAGGATTTATATCTTCAGTGCAATAAATCCTCACGGTCGTGTATCACACTACCACACAATCTCAGCAACATATATCAGTACCACTCATTAGCACTATATAACCCTAATGCCTTACAGCCACTATCTCATAACAATCCTGAAGAATGAAAAGCCACAGTATTGTGACTGGAACGATACATGACTAACCCGTAAATAGAGAGGAACTCAAGACGACGTGTCGGTCAGATTGGCTCCCTTCCCTTCGCACTTCTGTGTGACTAGTTAATGGCCCAAGTCGGACCGAAATACCGTCAATAATTTTATTTCTCCTATATACGGGTTATTTGTGTATAACGATTATAAGATTTATCATTCTCAAAATATACAGTTTTGCAATTGCTGTCAGTTGAGGCTGATACTTCAGCACAATCTTAGTACCAAAGTTAAATCACAGCGATCACAGCAGTGTCTGTGAAATATAATTCACACAATTGAAAAATTATAACTTTAGCATTTACACAATTACCTGGTCTCTTAATGTGAGTTTTGTCTCAGAAATCATAAGTAACAGAAACAAGATCACAATTAATCCGACTGTTATTAAGCACCGGGCTTACCTTCCAAAAAAAAAAAATCATGAAAGCAAATTTGAGAAAGAAACAAATAGACACTGGAAAGATTGGCAAATGATTGAATGAGATGATGAAACGAGATTGAATGAAATCTTCATGTACGACATTTCGCCTAAGCAGTGGGCCTTATCGAGCTACAAACATAATCCGATAAGAGAAAGTCAGCATATGAAGGGTGAGTAGCGGTGAGATGGACAGTGTGGTGAGCGTCATGTTATCTTAATGCCCAAAAATTGACTTACTTTGGTTGACGCGTCTCAGCTAAGATGTAGAAACCGTTCTTCTTGTTGAAATTGCTGGAGATATTGATGAGTGCAGAGTCAAGGCATTTTCTTCAACGGGCGTCATCGTTAGCACAGTGTGCCACTGCAGTTATCAGGAAGATGTACGGGTCATGGCGTACTATGTAGTAATTAAGGCAGTCTATACTGCTGACGTACTTGTGGAGTTCTCTGGATGTCTGTCATATGTAGAGTCTATCACAGTTGTTCCATGGGATTGTATATATACCTGCAGTTATACTGGTGTTGTCGTCGTTGTCGTTGTTGCTGTCTGGTGTCGTCTCTGGCTGTAGTAGAGGCGCTGCTGGTTATGCCAATTTCACAGTTGGTGATCATGGGGATGTGTTTTGTACTTGAGTTTTTAAGAAGGTTTACGTGTCTCTGTGAGCTCTCTAATACCTGTATATACGCCCTCTGTGTCCCTGCATTGTTGGTAATGGATTGACGAAGCTCCTGGAGAGCGAAACGTTGCCATAATAAAATAACACATTAGTTGCACTTGTGTCCTTTTACCTAACATATGGCTAGATGGCTCAGTCCACGGTGCTTACAGCTGGCAAAAACAACTTACAGGATTATTGTTAGTCTTATTGCTTTGAATAAAAATATACGCACTAGTGCGCCCAACACCGCATAGAATTGTGGTGTCGCAGTGTGAGTGGAAGTGAAGATCGTGTTGGTCGGTGGGTTTACGGTACACTGCGGAGAGATATATACCGGATCCCTTCCCTTCGTGCTTTCGTGTGTGACTAGTTAATGATTCAAGTCTGACCGGAACGTTGTTGCATGTTTCATTATCCTATGTGCCGGTTATGTGTGTATATAGTGTACCTCTCATATACAGAATTAGAGTTTACTATCATGTGGGTATTACAGTAAAGTCGGTAAAGTATTTTTTGACTGGTGGTGTACATTTGGCATGCAGCCTTAATAAGTTGTATGCAAGTGCTAGTGACTTACTAGAAGCAGATAAAATAACTAGCCAAGCTCTGGTGGTATACTAGAAGCAGATATATTAACTAAGCAGGTGCTAGTGGTATACTAGGTGCAGAAATATTAACTAGCCAAGTGCTGCTGGTATGCTAGACGCAGATATGCTAACCAAGTGCTACTTGTATACTAGAAGCAGATATGTTAACTAAACAAGTGCTAGTGGTATACTGGTGCTATCCTGGCCGTAAGCTGCATCGGTTGGTAACACACTCAACTTACAGTGTCCTTAATTCTATCCCCGGTACTGTTCCACACCAGAGGCTATTGAGAAAACTTAGGGCACACGGAATAGGAGAAATTTTTTCCTGGGTAGAGGCATGGCTGACAAATAGACAGCAGAGAGTTTGCATAAATGGGGAGAAATCAGAATGGGGGCACGTCACAAGCGGTGTTCCTCAGGGGTCAGTGTTGGGCCCGTTGTTGTTCACAATTTACATAAACGATATAGATGAGGGAATAAATAGCGACATAAGCAAATTTGCTGATGACACCAAAATAGGCCGTCCAATTCATTCTAATGAGGACATTAGAGCACTCCAGGATGATTTGAATAGACTGACGCAATGGTCGGAGAAGTGGCAGATGCAGTTTAATATTGACAAATGCAAAGTTCTAAATGTTGGACAGTTAAATAACCATGCCACATATAAACTAAATAATGTAGATCTTAATACTACTGATTACGAAAAGGATTTAGGAGTTCTGGTTAGCAGTAATCTAAAACCAAGACAATAGTGCTATAGTGTTCGCAATAAAGCTAACAGAATTCTTGGCGTCATATCTAGAAGTATAAATAATAGAAGTCCTCAGGTTATTCTTCAACTCTATAAATCCTTGGTTAGGCCTCATTTAGACTATGCTGCTCAGTTCTGGTCACCGTATTACAGAATGGATATAAATGCTCTGGAAAACGTACAAAGGAGGATGACAAAGATGATCCCATGTATCAGAAATCTTCCCTATGAGGATAGACTGAAGGCCCTGAATCTGCACTCTCTCGAAAGGCGTAGAATTAGGGGTGATATGATCGAGGTGTATAAATGGAAGACAGGAATAAATAAAGGGAATGTAAATAGCGTGCTGAAAATTTCCAGCCAAGACAGGACTCGCAGCATTGGTTTCAAGTTGGAAAAATTCAGATTCAGGAAGGATATAGGAAAGCACTGGTTTGGTAATAGAGTTGTGGATGAGTGGACAAACTCCGAGTACAGTTATTCAGGCTAAACGTTGTGTAGTTTTAAAAGTAGGTTAGATAATACATGAGTGGGTGTGGGTGGGTGTGAGCTGGATCCGACTAGCTTGTGCTGCTGGGTCTGGTACAGTGCTCCATCCTTGAGTGGGGATGACCAGACTGGGTGGGTCATTGGGATAATCCGGGGGGGGGGGGTCATTGGTCTAATCCGGGGGGGACATGGACCTGCTCCGTATGGGTCAGTAGGCCTGTTGCAATGTTCCTTCTTTCTTATGTTCTTATGTTCTTATGTACTTAAATGTTACAGCACAAACTGCCAGACATCATTTGAAAAGTACCAGAGGGTACAAATCACACAAACCTTAGGAAACAAACCATAGTAGTTACAACCATTAAGATACCTGCTGACCATGTTCATCTAGCAGTAAATACATACCTGGGTACTAGCCGACTGGTGTGGGTCGCATCCTGGGGACAAAATTAACTTAAGTTGCCCGAAATGCTCTGCATAACCAGAGGACTTTCTATACAGTATGGTCTGTATAAGTTGTATCACGTACTTGTAGAAATAAACGTTATTTTATTGAAGCCAATCAGAAGAGCTGGACTCAAAATTTTCGTTGTTTTGCACATATAATTGGTAGACGTGCAGCTACACTCTTAACTATCACTCTCCTCCGTCGTCAGATTATGAGACATCTTTCTTCGAATGTTTGAAACTACGCCACTGAGGATTTTGGAAGTTATCCCGGCCATTCTATGATGTTGGGAATGGGTTCAGTAACTTTGGTCAAAGGGACGAGAACATTGTTCCAAGAATTTGGTCCTCGTTACCGTACACAAGTGTTGAAAATTTGAAGCCGATTGGACGAGGCGTTCTCGAGTTATGAGGGAATTATATAAGAAAGTTGGGGAAGAAAAAAAAATTCAGGCGTTACCTTAAAAGTCCCCCTCCAGGATTACCTAATTACCTCTCAGGATCCTTAAAAATCCCCTTCAGGGTTGCCTAATTACCCTTCAGCATCCTTAAAAGTCTCTTTCAGGGTTACCTAATTACCCTTCAGGATCCTTAAAAGTGCCCTTCAGGGTTACCTAATTACCCTTCAGGATCCTTAAAAGTGCCCTTCAGGGTTACCTAATTACCCTTCAGGATCCTTAAAAGTGCCCTTCAGGGTTACCTAATTACCCTTCAGGATCCTTAAAAGTGCCCTTCAGGGTTACCTAATTACCCTTCAGGATCCTTAAAAGTGCCCTTCAGGGTTACCTAATTACCCTTCAGGATCCTTAAAAGTGCCCTTCAGGGTTACCTAATTACCCTTCAGGATCCTTAAAAGTGCCCTTCAGGGTTACCTAATTACCTTTACCGACATTGTCAAAGACAAAATCTCATATTTCCAATTTTTCGTCTTGGGAAAAAAAATGTTTATTATTAGATTAGTTTAGTGAAACATGAAAAAAAATCCATCAGTTATTTTTAATAAAAAATATTGGAACGTGTGTTTACCTGTTGTATATAATTTAACCTTAATTAATTACATTGTTATTTTTTGTCACCTTTGTAGCTGCTGTGTTGTTTGCTCTTCTCCCTCTCTCTCTCTTTCTCTCTCTCTCTCTCTCTCTCTCTCTTCTCTCTCTTCTCTCTCTCTCTCTCTCTCTCTCTCTCTCTTTCTGTCTCTCTCTCCACTCTCTCTCTCCACTCTCCCTCTCCTCCTCTCTCTTCTTCTCCAGTTTCTTTCACCCTCCTTTCTCTTTTGAATCATCTCCTCTTTTTTCCCTCATTCATCTCTTACTTCTCCCTCCCTCTCTTCTTCCTTATTTCTCTTCTTTGTCTCTCTCTTTTCATTCTGATTCTATCTACTCTTTACTTGTTCCTGCTTTTGCTAATGTTATCCGCCTTTACCATTTGATACCATTTTCTCTCTCTCTCTCTCTCTCTCTCTCTCTCTCTCTAACACACACACACACACACACACACACACACACACACATACTCACCATACACACACACATACACAACACACACACACACACCACACACACACACACACACACACACACACACACATACTCACACATACACACACACATACACAACCACACACACACACTGGCTCGTAGAGTTTAACCCCACCAAGTGCAAGGCCATGAAGCTCGGGGAAGGTCAAAGAAGACCGCAGACAGAGTTCAGTCTAGGGGGCAAAGACTACAAACCTCACTCTTGGAAAAGGATCTTGGGGTGAGTATAATACCGAGCACATCTCCTGAGGCACACATCAACCAAATAACTGCTCCAGCATATGGGCGCCTAGCAAACCTAAGAATAGCGTTTCGACACCTTATTAAGGAATCGTTCATGACTCTGTATATCGTGTACATCAGGACCATGTTGGAGTATGCAGCACCAGTATGGAACCCACACCTGGTCAAGCACGTCAAGAAATTAGAGAAAGTGCAAAGGTTTGCAACAAGACTAATCCCGCAGTGTTTAAGAGAAATCAACCTGACGACATTGGAGGATTTAAGGGACAGGGGGGACATAATAACGACATATAAAATACTGAGAGGAAGTGACAAGGTGAATAGAAACTATGTTTCAGAGATGAGACACAGCAACAAAGGGTCACAACTGGAAGTTGAAAATTCAGCTGAGTCACAAGGATGTTGGGAAGTATTTCTTCACTCACTGAGTTGTCAGAAAGTGGAACAATCTGGAGAGTGATGTAGTGGAGATAGGATCCATACATATATGATAATGCTCTTGTAGCAGTGAGAGGACCTCGTAGCGACCAGCGAAGAAGCAGGACCAGGAGCTGTGACTTAACCCCTCCAACCACAAATAGGTGACTACACACACACACACACACACACACACACACACACACACACACACACACACACACACACACACACACACACACACACACACACACACACACATACACACACACACGCACACATACACACACACACACACACACACACACACACACATACGCACACACACACACACACACACACACACACACACACACACACACAACACACACACATACACACACACACGCACACATACACACACACACACACAAGGGCAGGGAGTAAAAGTTTCTCACCCAACTGAAGAAATGGGACACTAGAGATGAAATATATGGACCAGCAATACTGAGGAGGTACAGTCAGGAAGTCCAAGGACAGAGTAACAGATGTTGATGACTACTTCAAACACCTGATGGAAGAAGAGTGTAGTAAAAAATTCTACATTTTCGCATATAGATGGAGGGTAAAGTGAAGAATATAAGTGAAGCAGGCGAGGTGCAAGAGGACGCATCACCTGGAGGATTTAAAAGAGATGAAAAGAGAACTATAGTAGATGAAGGGAAGAAGGTGTGAGGTGGAGACAGCAAATTGTTTAACAGGTGTAAAGCTAGAAGGGAGGGAAAATCCTACACGGGAGACTTGTGGAAATGCTCTCGGAAAACCGGGAGGTGAAGATGACATGGGAAGCAGCAAAGCAAGTGATAACAAGTGACAATGAACTCTAGAGGGAAAGAGAGAGGTGCAGAGGAGGCTGTGGCTGATTAACCATGGTCTCTGGCAGGCCGAAGGTGGTACATTTTTAGAGGATAGGGAAGTACACGAGAGATAAAATATGACTGGTCAAAATGACCCTTGTATCAAACATCACAGAAGACCGAATCTTGAGATGGAAATTACTCTTGAAGTGGCAGAACATTACTGGAGAGGGAACAACCGAGGCAGAGTCAAAAACTGGCAGGAAAACCAATGAATGCAGACACAGGGGCGGCACAGATTTCACCCCCAGAGGGACACCACTCACAGCATCACTGATGGAAGTCTTGCCTCACGGGAAACAACAATTTCGCCACATATAGTCTCTCGAGTCCCATCCCTCCATTTTGTTCAAACAAAATTACTCAGAAAAAAACATACCCTACATTCATGACCTTATATACGGCATATGTCAGACCATCTTGAAATATACAGCGCCAGTATGCAGCCCGCATCTGATAAAGCAATTATAAAAGCTGGAAAAAATGCAAAGGTTTGAAACGAAACTAGTCCCGGAGCTGAGGGAATGTGAACGATGAGGAGAATCAAGAGAATTAAGCATGACACTATTGAAGTGAAGGAACTGACAGGGTTGACGGGAATAATCTGTTTGCGAAGTTGGTCTCAGGTACATGAGGTCACAGCTGCAAGTTGCAAGCACAGATGAGTAACAGGCATGTTATGAAATACTTCTTTAGTCTTTGAGTGGTCGGGAAGTGGAATGATCTGGACATCGAAGTGGTAGAGGAAGGTAAGATAGTGTTGAACGCAGCTAGGAGTGAGACCAGTAGAGGCCAAAAGATAGTAATAAATCGTGTCACAGGAGCAGTGAATCGACCCCTGCAACCACAGTTAGGTGAGTACTCTCTCTCTCTCTCTTTCTCTACTAGGTGGACAACTAGGTGAGTACTACCAACACATACACAACCACACAACAAAACGGCTCGTAGAGTTTTTCCCCACCCAAATGCAAGGCCGAAGCTCGGGAAGACAAAGAAGACCGCAGACGAGTTAGTCTAGGGGGGGAAAAACTACAAACTCACTTTGGAAAAGGTTTTGGGGTGAGTATAATACCGGGGGGGGGCACTCCCGGGGGAACATCAACCCAAAAAAATGCTCCACAATGGGCGCCTAGCAAACTAAAAATAGCGTTTTGACACCCTTTTTAAGGAATGTTCATATCTGTATACGTGTACAAGGACCATATTGGAATGCAGCCCAGTATGGAACCCCCACCTGGCAAGAAAGCAAGAAAATTTGAGAAAATCAAAGGTTTGCAACAAGACTAATCCCGGAGGTGTTTAAGAGAAATAACTGACGACTTGGGGGATTTAAAAGGGGGGGGGGGGGGGGGGGGGGGGGGGGGGGGGGGGGGGGGGGGGGGGGGGGGGGGGGGGGGGGGGGGGGGGGGGGGGGGGGGGGGGGGGGGGGGGGGGGGGGGGGGGGGGTTTTTTTTTTTTTTTTTTTTTTTTTTTTTTTTTTTTTTTTTTTTTTTTTTTTTTTTTTTTTTTTTTTTTTTTTTTTTTTTTTTTTTTAAAAAGTGAAAAGAAAAACTATAGTACATGAGGGAAGAAGGTGGAGGTGGAGACAGCAAATTGTTTAACAGGGGTAAAGCTGAAGGAGGGAAAAACCTAACGGGAGATTTTGGGGAAAAGCTCTCGGAAAACCCGGGGGGTGAAGATGACATGGGAACAGCAAAGCAAGTGATAACAAGTGACAATGAACTTAGGGGAAAGGAGAGGGCAGGGAGGCTGTGGGGATTAAAACCCGGTCTCTGGCAGGCCGAAAGGGGGTACATTTTTTAGAGGATGGGAAGTACACGAGAGTAAAAAATTGACTGGTCAAAAGACCCTTGTATCAAACATACAGAAGACCGAATTTGAGAAGGAAAATTTCTCTTTAAATGGCCCAAAAATTACTGGAGGGGAACAACCGAGGGAGAGTCAAAAAAATGGCAGGAAAACAAGAAAATTAAGCATGACATATTGAAGTGAAGGAACTGACAGGGTTGAGGGGAAAAACTGTTTGCGAAGTTGGTCTCAGGTACAAGGTCACAGCTGCAAGTTGCAAGACATTTTGGTAAAGGCATTTTGAAATATTTCTTTTCTTTGAGTGGTGGGGAAAGGGGAAGATCTGGACATCAAAGGGAAAGGGGAAAGGAAATAGTGTTAAACCAAACTAGGAGTGAGACCAGTAGGGGCCCAAAAAGATAGTAAAAAATCGTGTACAGGACAGTGAATCGCCCCCTGCAACCACTTTTTAGGTGGACTCTCTCTCTCTCTCTTTCTCTCTCTCTCTCTCTCTCTTCCTTCTTCCCCTCCTCCTCTCTCTCTCTCTCTTCCCCTCTCCCCTCTCTCTCTCCTCCCTTTCTTCCCCCTCCCCTCAGTGGTAGAAAGACACAAGAACTCATCAAAACAGTTGACTTCAAATTAGCGGGACCTCCATGAGCGCCTGAGGTGCCCCAGGCTTTTTTGGAGGAGTATGCAAGAGTGGGGAGAGGTCTGAAGGTGGGAGGAAGTTGGAGGAGGAGAGGAGGTTGGAGGGGAGGAGGAAGAGGGGGAGGAAAAGGACCTGGAAACACGAGAGGTCGGCACGAAAGGAGAGAGAGAGAGAGAGAAGGGGAAGAGAGAGAGAAGAGAGAGCAACCGAGGGTTTGTTGTGAACAGGAAGGGTACAACGCTTTTTTTTTTTTACAAAATTTGGGTACTTGCAGTGTGCTGCAATTATTTTAAAACAAAACACTGCAGTGTGCTTTTATACTCACTACACTCTCAAGTACACCTACCAGGGGGATAGTCTTTGATCTCACCAAATATTTACGTCTTATTTAAAGTCTCTGAAAAGTTCCTGCGCCTGTTTTTTAAATATACTCGCAAGAGCTTTAGGACAACACTCAGAGTAACAGGGGATACCCCTCCCATTGTCTTCATGATACTCAACGCTTAGGGGATTTGGTGTATCCAGCCTATCAGACGAAAGTCGATTTGGGATTTCGATATTAGTGGGGAAATATGCGTCATATAGAATTTCTATTAAGTAAATTTTGTACTGGTTATTGGAGGGGGGAAAAGACTAACTTGAAAACGTTATAAACGCTTGTCCAATTTGGAGAAGTGTCATCAGTTCGGGTAAAGGTATTTAATTTTGGGTTAAAACTATCGATACTCAAGGGGCATTAAGGTCAATGTCCTTGTTCCCATTCGATAACACTTGAATTTCCTAAAATAGGGATTAAAGTAACTTCAGTGTGTGTACCTTTTAGAGACAATTTTTCAACAGGGAATCCTAAATGCGGGCTATAATTAGGGTTTAATGAGGCTTTGGGGCGTATTGGGACTATGAGGAAAAATTAAAAACACATGGAATGGGGGAGAAATTTTTTCCGGATAGAGGCATGGTTGACAAATGGGAGCAGAGAGTTTGATAAAAGGGAGAATTAGAGGGGGGGGAAGCGTCACGAGCGGTTTTTTACAGGGGGCAGTGTTGGGCCCCCTCTGTTCCAAACTACATAAAGACATGATGAGGGGTAAGAGCGACATCGGCAAGTTTGCCGATGACACCAAAAAAGGCCGCGAAATTTTTTGACGGGGCATTCGAGCACCCGGAAGATTTGAATAGATGATCAGTGGTCGGGAAGGGCAGAGAGTTTAAAAATTAGAAATGCAAAGTTCTAAATGTTGGCGGAAAACCCGCCCCAAAAAAAAAAAAAAAAAAAAAAAAAAAAAAAAAAAAAAAAAAAAAAAAAAAAAAAAAAAAAAAAAAAAAAAAAAAAAAAAAAAAAAAAAAAAAAAAAAAAAAAAAAAAAAAAAAAAAAAAAAAAAAAAAAAAAAAAAAAAAAAAAAAAAAAAAAAAAAAAAACCCCCCCCCCCCCCCCCCCCCCCCCCCCCCCCCCCCCCCCCCCCCCCCCCCCCCCCCCCCCCCCCCCCCCCCCGACATGCTAGGGGTTTGGGGGCATTGGCTTAAGCCCGGGAGGAACTTTGGACCTGCCTCGCATGGGGCCCGTGGGCTTTCTGCAGTGTTTTCCCTTTGTTCTTATTTCTTATGTTTTTATGTTCTCTATGTTTGAATGTTGGGCTAGAAGAGTTGATGTGAAATGATAAACTGGGTTTATGTGGAGGGATACAGGTCCCGGGTTTCAGTGAGCATCGCCCCCCTCACACACTGAGTGTTCGTGGTTCAATCCCCAGCCGGGTGGAAACGTTGGGGGTGTTTCCCTAACCTGCTTCCCTGTTTTTACCTAGCAGTAAGTATACCTGGTGTT
Source organism: Cherax quadricarinatus (assembly GCF_026875155.1). Lineage (NCBI taxonomy): Eukaryota > Metazoa > Arthropoda > Malacostraca > Decapoda > Parastacidae > Cherax > Cherax quadricarinatus. The sequence goes on from NC_069414.1 coordinate 56,000,242, forward strand.
AGTGACTGGTTAGGTGCATCCCGGGGGAAAAAGACTGAAGGCCACAATGGGAAAAGAAACAGTCCTCGATGAAGTACGACTTACTTGGGTTTTCCTGGTGGTAAGCCTTCCCCGGGTTAAAAATACGAACAAATCTTATCGCTGCAGCCACAGACCAGGAAGCGGCTGGAGAGAAGTCGAACCCCTGCTGCTGTTACCCCTTAAAAAACTCACACGAGTTTTCACCCGGGGGGTGAAGAATTTCACATTGCAACGTATCGTATACCATTCATGTAATACCCAGGAGGGTGAGAATGGAACTTGGGGTGTATCATGTGAGTAAGGAACTGGGAGTTGTGATGCGACGTGAAGACGCTACTGACACATGATGAAAACATGGCTCATATTGAGAGTTTTCGGGATTTTAGTTTTGATGTTAAGAAGTGTGTGTTGAGTAGCCATCTTGTGAGATCAGTGGAGCAGTTAACAAGGCAGTCAAATTAAACTGTCAGTTAATATCAAGCAATGACAAAGAAGTCCATTTATTGACATTGGGTAACCAAAATAGTAGAGAAACAAAGGTGAAAATGATGAAGATGCCGGAACAAGTGATCTTATCATATACCTGTAAATGTTACGTAGAGCAGTGTGTCACAGAGATCAAGTGTGTTGTACTAGTAACTGTATCACTATGCTTGACGTATTACACAGAATAATGTATTACACGGATCATTTTTGTAAACAAAGAATCTTGGAACACACGAGTGTGTATTACAGTAAACATCCTCTGAGAACTGCATCACAGCGCATTACAGAAATCATAGTGCCTCGTATTGCATGCTAATGCAACAAGACAGGTCACTGATTATATTGCAATAGCCACTGTTTTTGAAAGACCACAATCTGGTGCACGTGAGACACACTGCGAATTGAGGCCGAGAGACGTGAGGTGATATGCAATTTCGTGCACGCTATTTCGCCTTGACGTGCACTCCTGCTGTCTTGGGACGTGCCTCACCAACGATAAACGTAAGTCTGGCAGAAATCTTGAAAATGCCCATCATGGAATAAAAGAAATATATACGGAACAAGCTTTCATTGTGCCAATGTTTCGCTCTGTGTAGAGTTCTATAATGATCTGGTGAGGTTCTATACAAGGCGAAACGTTGCTACCATAATACCTTATTATAAAAATTATATTGATACTGTGTGCATAACTAAATAAAAAAAACATTGTTACCGTGTAGATGACTCGAGTCAAAGATTAATATTTTATATTAAGCAGATTTTGGAAGACTTACTAAGTTTGGACGTAACAATAAGAATCAATATACCATTTTCTCTTTTGTTTCCCTGACACTCCAAACACAGAAAAACAAAATAATATTTTTAAAGAAAATTCGTCTTGTTGTATTGCTTATTAGAAGGAAGATAATGTAACCGTTTTATTAATTGAGTGGAAGGCTTTAAATGCGACTTATGAAAAACCATATATGTATATAAATATTATTATGAAAGGGGGTAAGGCAGCCGGGATTGTTAGGATAAAGATAGAAATGTTAAAAGCAGGTGGGGACATAGTTTTGGAGTGGTTGGTGCAATTATTTAATAAATGTATGGAAGAGGGTAAGGTACCTAGGGATTGGCAGAAAGCATGCATAGTTCCTTTATATAAAGGCAAAGGGGACAAAAAAGAGTGCAAAAATTATAGGGGGATAAGTCTGTTGAGTATACCTGGTAAAGTGGTATGGTAGAGTTATTATTGAAAGAATTAAGAGTAAGACGGAGAATAGGATAGCAAATGAACAAGGAGGCTTTAGGAAAGGTAGGGGGTGTGTGGACCAGGTGTTCACAGTGAAACATATAAGTGAACAGTATTTACATAAGGCTAAAGAGGTTTTTGTGGCATTTATGGATTTGGAAAAGGCGTATGACAGGGTGGATAGGGGGCAATGTGGCAGATGTTGCAGGTGTATGGTATAGGAGGTAGGTTACTGAAAGCAGTGAAGAGTTTTTACGAGGATAGTGAGGCTCAAGTTAGAATATGTAGGAAAGAGGGAGATTATTTCCCAGTAAAAGTAGGCCTTAGACAAGGATGTGTGATGTCACCGTGGTTGTTTAATATATTTATAGATGGGGTTGTAAGAGAAGTAAATGCGAGGGTCTTGGCAAGAGGCGTGGAGTTAAAAGATAAAGAATCACACATAAAGTGGGAGTTATCACAGTTGCTCTTTGCTGATGACACTGTGCTCTTGGGAGATTCTGAAGAGAAGTTGCAGAGGTTGGTGGATGAATTTGGTAGGATAAGTAAAAGAAGAAAATTAGAAGTGAATACAGGAAAGAGTAAGGTTATGAGGATAACAAAAAGATTAGGTGATGAAAGATTGGATATCAGATTGGAGGGAGAAAGTATGGAGGAGGTGAATGTATTCAGATATTTGGGAGTGGACGTGTCAGCGGATGGGCCTATGAAAGATAAGGTGGTGAGTCATAGAATTGATGAGGGGAAAAGGGTGAGCGGTGCACTTAGGAGTCTGTGGAGACAAATAACTTTGTCCTTGGAGGCAAAGAGGGGAATGTATGAGAGTATAGTTTTACCAACGCTCTTATATGGGTGTGAAGCATGGGTGATGAATGTTGCAGCGAGGAGAAGGCTGGAAGCAGTGGAGATGTCATGTCTGAGGGCAATGTGTGGTGTGAATATAATGCAGAGAATTCGTAGTTTGGAAGTTAGGAGGAGGTGGGGGATTGCCGAAACTGTTGTCCAGAGGGCTGAGGAAGGGTTGTTGAGGTGGTTCGGACATGTAGAGAGAATGGAGCGAAACAGAATGACTTCAAGAGTGTATCAGTCTGTAGTGGAAGGAAGGCGGGGTAGGGGTCGGCCTAGAAAAGGTTGGAGGGAGGGGGTAAAGGAGGTTTTGTGTGCAAGGAGCTTGGGCTTCCAGCCGGCATGCGTGAGCGTGTTTGATAGGAGTGAATGGAGACAAATGGTTTTTAATACTTGACGTGCTGTTGGAGTGTGAGCAAAGTAACATTTATGAAGGAATTCAGGGAAACCGGCAGGCCGGACTTGAGTCCTGGAGATGGGAAGTACAGTGCCTGCACTCTGAAGGAGGGGTGTTAATGTTGCAGTTTAAAAACTGTAGTGTAAAGCACCCTTCTGGCAAGACAGTGATGGAGTGAATGATGGTGATTTTTTTTTTCGGCCACCCTGCCTTGGTGGGAATCGGCCAGTGTGCTAATAATATTATTATTATTAACTTGAACACGGAAATGTCTCTCAGATAAGATATTAAGGAAAAGTGGCAAATTGCCTCGGAGGCCTAAGCAATGAGCTTCCGAGATGTTATATCTTCAAGTAGTGGCATGTGCCTTTTCAAGGTCAAAAAACTGCAATAACTCAGTGGTTACTAGCAAAGCATTACGAACATAGGTATGTAAACTGAATAAGTGGTCAACAGTGGAGCGGCCCTTACGATAGCCAAATTGACTAGTAGAGAAGCTATTGTGTGTCTCTAAATACCACACCAAATATCTATTTACAAGACGTTCCATCAACTTGCAGACTGCACTGGTAAGAGCAATGGGACGATAGTGGGAGGAATCATGGCCCGAAGTACCTGGTTTACGAAAAGGCAGAACAACGGCAGTTTTCCACAGCCGGGGAAGAACCCCTTGCCACCAAATAAGATTAAAAAGAGGTAAGAGAACTGCGAGGGCTGACGGATGTAAATGCAGAAGCATTGGAATATGAACGCCGTCAGGCCCAGCAGCCGACGATCGGCAAGCGGAAAGTGTTGACTGAGTTTTAGAAGCGTAAAAGGCGTATTATAAGACTTCTCTACTAGAGGAAAAGTCTAAGCGCAGGCTTGGAGGAAAGAGACGAGGGGAATAGATGGAGCCCCTGAGAGATACGGAGATGATTTTCAATTTCTGTGGCAACTTCAAGTTAGCTTGCTATACTGACACCGGCAAACTAACAACAGGAGTCGGGTCTAGAAAGTATTTGTCACTGAATTTCCAAACTTTTATCCAAACTGCTCGCACAGAGGAAGTCGAAGTGACGGTAGAAACATAATCCTGCTAACAAGTGCATTCTTCTTCATGGTGACATTGATAATCAAGTGAATGCCTTCACCAAACATATCCTAAATCACCAACACGAGTACATCCCTCACCAGAAGTATGTGACGAAGCTGTCAGCTCAGTCTTGGTTTGATTTTCGTTGGTGAATGGCCACTGCTGCTAAGTACATTGCTTGAAGAAAGTATAAGAAGCATCCCACTATCTATAACAGGAATCTACACAAGCAAACCTGTTGGTAAATGGAAGAAGCCCAAAAGTGGGCCATCTCTAGATGGGAGGCTGACACAAAATGAAAATTAGCATCAGGAAGAGTGAACTCCAAAACCTGGTGATCCTTGGCTAAGGGCCGATGAAATCATTTCACTTCTTAATCGACAGGATAGGACTGACTGTCTCTACTAGCAGTCGGGAGAAAGCTGACCCCTTTGCTGAGCACTGCTGCCAAGATGCTTACCGCAAGAAATGTGTGAAAGTCGTCAAAGTAGAGGTGACAATAAGGCAGGATGAAGTATGCCTCTTCCTTAAATCCCTGGACCAAGGAAAGGCTGTGGACCCACATAGAGTGAGCCTAAGATTGCTGAGCAGATATGCAGACCATTTGCATCACCTCGAACAGCAATAAGGCATATCTCGTACCTGCTCGACAGTAGAGGTTGAAAACTCTGCACGAGGCACAAGTGCGCTTACACTTTGAGTAAGCTCCACTTTCTTGCGTTGCCTGCCCCCCATTTCATCTACAACTTCTGGACAAAATACAGAACAGAAGCAGGCGACTTATCTCTCGCCTAGACCCGGCCTGGATAGATTTGTCATTTCAACAGAGCTTTTAACACCGGAGAGATGGTGTTCTTACTGTCATGTATAAGGCCAATTTTGTCAAAGTACCACACTTGGCCGCACTTTGCAGACAGCGAGAAGATAGCTTGTATACAACAAGACGGGCAGCAAGCAGCATATAATCTCTGCCTTTACACTTCTCAGTAACGTCATGTCATCTGTGATCATTCATTCCTAGAATGACTCGAGTCTGGAACATGTATGCACACCATAACGACATCGATGATATAAAGTCAGTTAACCAAATAAAATCGTTGGCCCACAGATGGCTCCAACTTTATCCTATACAATATTTGGACGCTTCATAACAATAAGAGAACTTTTATGTTTATTTACAGGCTCTTAATTTGTAAATAAAGGTAAGAACTTTTGATCTCACCCTGTAAAACCTGTGAGTAAACGAGAGATAGAAAGAGGAGAGAGAGAGAGAGAGAGAGAGAGAGAGAGAGAGAGGAGAGAGAGAGAGAGAGAGAGAGCATATTGACATAGTGAGATAGGTACACCAAAATCTCAGTGATGCCGCAGCTCAGCACATTACGCAGGTCAACACTGATGTGTGTGTAATAATCCGTCACTCTCACTCTTGTCTGCACTCTCTCTCAGTGATCCTTCACTCTCACTCTCACTCTTGTCTGCATTCTCAGTGATCCTTTACCCTCACTCTTACTCTCCCTGCACTCTCCCTCAGTGATCCTTCACCCTCACTCTTACTCTCCCTCAGTGATCCTTTACCCTCACTCTCCCCTCAGTGATCCTTCACCCTCACTCTCACTCTCCCTCAGTGATCCTTCACCCTCACTCTCTTGCTCTTCCTTCCTTCTTTAATGCCTTCCTTCATTCCTTTCTTCCTTTTTAATTACCCTCTCCCTCCCTTTTTTTCTCCCTTCCCTACTTTTTAACTTCCTCTCTCATTTTAGTTTTTCCTTCGTTTTCTTCCTCCTTTCCACTTCTTCCTTATTTTCTTATTATTTTTTTAATTTTATTTAAAACATTGCACAAATACAAGGAGGTATAAAAGTATCATAAAATGAACCATGATACTGGTTATGAACAATAAAACCAAAATATCACAACCCCAATACAGAAAATAACACCGTACTTTATGGCAGTATGACACTCAAAAATACGACTCACAACTTATCAATCAAAACTCGGCATTATACAAAATATTACCATTGCCTGTGCCGACACACAGCTGACGTTTCTCCCCCCCTCACATTAAAATTATACCCACATTCGCCAATCTGAAGAATCATAATGTTAATTCAACTTAAATTTATGAACATATCCTGAACTCGTCAGTAACTTAAGTAATAAGTATTAACAAACAATGGTGGTACATGAACACCAAAATCACAAAACATTAAATTATAAACTATTAACAAAAAGTTAATTTTTTTTATTTTATCAAAATCCATACATCAGATATAAAATAAATTGAGAAAGCGTTACCCAGTCTGTCGTCCCAACAATGATATTACATGCACACATCAGTATTCTGTGTAAAAACAAAACCTCTTCCCACAATCCTAGGATACAGAACAAATAAGACATTATAATATCAACAAAACATAAAGGAGCTACCTAGCAAAACAAACCTATACCATGGTTACAAAAAATGTCCAGGATATGTAAAAAAAATTCTATTGTCTGCATAATACATTCACTTGAATAATTGTACTGCTTACAATAATGCATGGCATATAGACAATAGAATTACAACTGACGTAAAACACCAGAAAAAAAAATTTACGATGGGTATCCTAAAGTAGTCATCCCTCAACCCCCCCCCCCCCCGGGCAGGATCCCACTTCACCCCACCAATTTATTCCCTTACTACTAAAATCTGCTTTCTACCTACCCAAACCTTGTAACGAAAGTGGCATAGTCATATCATCAGTAATGTATCAGAGGCATGTATATACAGAACTTATACACAATAATGGACCACTCGGTAAGAAAACCGCATCATATAATGTATAGCGCACAACATAGGAAAGAAGTAATTTTGAACAAGCTGGTTCAGACCATTATCCACACAAAGCATCAATATAAGCATCTCGCTACACGCCATACCTATAATTAAAACACAAATCTACAGCACACACTGTACGACTCGCATACATTGCTGTGACTCTTATGTACTGACTTAGTAAAACCAGTACTAACAGGTGCTTACAGAATACATCTCATAAAACAATTGCATTACTATACTCCAAACAATGCACGCTATATGCAACTAACATCAGCCTGGGATATTAAAAATTCACAAAAAAAAAAAAACCACGGCGTAGCCTCTATTGATGACTTAGTAGTTCAGCATGACTCAGCATTGAGAAAACCATACCGTTGTTCTGAGTACCACTCCCCCCTTTCTCAGACTATGACACTCATTCACGCCAGCAAGACACTATGCCCCAGACCACACGAAGGTCCCCCTTCCTCACCACTACATTACACCACGATCACCATACTCACCAAATAAAACGTACAGTCCAGACACCAAAAAAAACCTAACTCTTCCCTCCCTCCCCTCCCAGGAGACCAACCCCTTGGTTCCACCGAGGGATTATACCAACCTACACCTCAGTACTCCTGTAACGTTTCCATCATTAGATTCCTATACCCCAACGAAAAAGCTCCCTCCCAGCATTGCCCATAGACCTCTCTATTCCTACATTTCATCCTATAAACATGGCACATCAGTGCCCTGATGCGCATCGCACCCCTATGCCCCCGCATACACCATGACAAGTATAAATAATCAAGTACTAAATATGACACTGAACGTCGTACTGCTAGGGAGGCCAAGCCCATGATGACACTCTTCAGGTCACTTGTTCTATCTAGGCTGGAATATTGCTGCACACTAACAGCACCTTTCAAGGCAGGTGAAATTGCTGACCTAGAAAATGTACAGAGAACTTTCACGGCGCGCATAACGGAGATAAAACACCTCAATTACTGGGAGAGCTTGAGGTTCCTAAAACTGTATTCCCTGGAACGCAGGCAGGAGAGATACATGATTATATACACCTGGAAAATCCTAGAGGGACTAGTACCGAACTTGAACACGAAAATCACTCACTACGAAAGCAAAAGACTTGGCAGACGATGCAACATCCCCCCAATGAAAAGCAGGGGTGTCACTAGCACGTTAAGAGACCATACAATAAGTGTCAGGGGCCCAAGATTGTTCTACTGCCTCCCAGCATACATAAGGGGGATTACCAACAGACCCCTGGCAGTCTTCAAGCTGGCACTGGACAAGCACCTTAAGTCGGTTCCTGACCAGCCGGGCTGTGGCTCGTACGTTGGTTTGCATGCAGCCAGCAGTAACAGCCTGGTTGATCAGGCTCTGATCCACCAGGAGGCCTGGTCACAGACCGGGCCGCGGGGGCGTTGACCCCCGGAACTCTCTCCAGGTAAACTCCAGGCATCAGAGCAATCTCCCATCTCAAGACTCAAAACTCTAAGCATGGACAAACTCCCCCTCCCACTCGTCTGAGAACACCCTTGAACCAATTCCTAACCTTAGGTAAACTGTCACAAAAATATACGACGTGAAACGTCGTTTCCGGCCACCCGCACCACGCACAGGTCTGGTCCTCGGTCATTCCCATAACGTACAATTGTGCCTTGGATGCCAAAATCCTGTGGAGGAAGCGGTAACCAGTTTCCCTAACCCGTTGTAAGCACAATTTCTTGAACCCCTGCCATATAGTCTTCCAATGATATCCAGGGAAAACCTCATCACCGATGACCTCTCTCAGTGTTATACCTATATCGTCTAATTTACCTGCCCTAACTCTCACAGGGTGTTGCACCTCCAATAAGTGCTGTAACATCGCTTCAGTCCTTGTGAGGTCTTTCCCCACCCACCATCTTCAAACCTCCCTCATCACCGCGTCAACCCTCGCTTCCCTGACCCCACCCCTTGTCAAGAATTCCTGTTGTATGTATATGCTCATTAGGTGACTGTGTAGTGGTATTAGCCCCAAACCTTCCTTAGCTGCGTGCGTCATAACTGTATCCTTCCCTAACCAATGCCTACGGTAACCCCATATGAAATCCAAAGCCTTCCTCTGTAACCGCAACATATCATCCGTGATCAATGGAGAGATCACTGCAACAAACCATAATTTACTATACACCAGTACATTGAAAACGATTACTTTTTGGTGTAATGTTACATCACCTGGTCTCCATCCCGCCATCCTATGAACTGCAGCTGCTACTACAATAGATGAATTAAATGCACGTGCCGCCTGTTCGTCATTGCAAAATACACACCGCAGAACTTTATCCGCTCAACAGTCTTCCACTCATACTCCGTACATAACGTCCCCCCCACCCAAGACCCCGCCTCCAAAAGTTTGGATTTTTCTCTATTAATGCGCAAGGAAGATGCATCACTAAAGAACCTTATAACCTTATACGAACACCAAACCATTCCGACTATGCACCAAGATGGTGGTATCGTCCACATAACCTAAAATCCCTACTGCTTTGCTCTGCACACAAACCTCCCCCCCTACCCCACCCAATACCAATCTATAAAAGGGGTCCTACAAACAGGCAAACAAAAGCTGCGAGAGGAGACACCCCTGCCGCAGCCCCCACCCCATGCCTTTCGCAGACCCCAACCTCCCATTGACCTGGACTCGTACCTATGCCTCCGTATGTAACGTATGCACCCACGCTACTATTTCTTCCCCGAAACCCTGCTTCAATAATATAGCTAATAATGTTTCCCTATCCACATTGTCAAAAGCCTTTTCCCAATCTAATCCTGTGACTCCGCCTATACTACAATCCTTCACAAAGCTTTTGAGGCATCAATGACCATCTCTTATAGATTGTCCAGGAATCCCGTATTGCCCTTCCCATATTACCTTGTCCAAAAGTCGTTTCATCCGGTTTGTCAAAATATGTGCAAAAATCTTATAATCTGCCCCCATCAACATGATGGGCCTATATGCCTCCAAAGATTCACGGACCTTGGCCTTTGGTACCAACACTACAACACCCAACCCTGCCTCACTGCCCATTCTACCTCTAATTTTCATTGAATTGTAAAGTTGAACCAACATGTGTTTTAACAGTTCCCAATGAACTACATAAAAATCACCTGGTATCCCATCCCAACCAGGTGATTTCCTCAGTGCCTGTCCCTGAACAGTTTTGTAAACCTCCTCTTCTGATATGTAATCCTCCATGTCCGTTCGATCCACGTCTCTCAAATTCGCCACTATGCCACGCAGTAAAGCTTCCCTTGTCTCTTGATTCCCCTCTCTACCCTTCCATTTTCTCTCAAACTATTGGTCTGCGTAGGTCCTTATGCTCTCATTAGTAACTAGCCTTTGCCCTTTATGATAACCACCCAAGTCATCACCGACCACCACTGATAAAACTGTTGTCGCCATACGTCTCATTCTGAAACTACGCAGGACCCCGGCAAAGGGTTTATCCCCCCAAAGCACCTCCTCAATCCCTGCTCGCACCCTCAAAGCCTGAAAATTATCATTCTGAATTTCCTGTAATTGACTATGAAGGCACTCTATTTCTGCGAGGTCATACCTCCTGCCTGCACCATAACAATCCCACAGCTGTCCCTCCAAATACTTTTGCTTCCCATATCTATAACACGCCTCCTCCTTCCCTAACCTTCTGTAAAAACCCTGTATTGCATTTTTTGCCTTTGAATGCCACCACTCTACAACATCCACTATCCCATTTCCTTCATTCCAGAATCCAACCCACCATAACCTGAAAGCTTCCAAAGCATTTATTCCTAGCAACAAATTAACATTTAATTTCCAATGACTAGAAAAAACACGTATAACGCCCTCCCACTCAAGAGTTACCAGAACACTACGGTGGTCTGAGAAACCCAGATCAACACAATCAACCCTACCACTATGGATTAAGCTAGTGACGTAAAACCCTGTCCAGCCGCGAGGCGTAACCCCTCCTACAAAAAGTGTGGTCCATATTCTACCCATCACTACCCACAACATCCACTATGCCAATTGCCTGCAGAACCTCCCATAAAACCCCTAAATTACACCCCCCACCGCGCGGTTCAACGTCTTTTTCCCAGATCACACAATTCCAATCGCCAGCTACGACAGAAACTAAGGGTAGACCTCTGAGAAAATAAACCAAAACATTACGCACAAAATCCTCCTTTATTCGTCGATTTGATGTTGCTGGCATATATACTCCCACAAAACCCACCTGAATGTTCCCACATGAACCCACCACATGCACGACCCGGCCCCCACCGCCCCACTCCAACGCAACGAGTGTGAAAGGGCTGATCTCCCTTATGCCTATCACTACCCCACCCTTAAGATTATCCGAATTCCCCACATAACCCTTGCACATGTAATTCACTACCACACCAAAAATTGTGTTCTTGAGTAAAAAAAACATTGACATCCAAACGTCTGAGCGAAACCTCTACCCAACGCCTCTTGACCTCTGCTCTGAGGCCGTTAACATTCATAGTTATACACTTGAACTCTCTGGTTGGGCTTTCTCATTGCGTTTTCCTGTCACCTTTAACCCTGACTTGGACTTGCCACTGCTGCACCTGACTGTCATCCCCACACTCCCACTCGACTTCTCTAAGGAAAATCCCTCACCACCCTTGGCTACGTCAGCCCACACCATTTTACAATACCTTTGCCCCGGTGTTAAGACATTGTCCTCCACCGGTGTACTGGGCCTCTTACATGACACTCCCTCATAATCCATAGGCCCTTCACCATTCGCCCTATGCACCTCGACATCTGTCACCACCACTGTCGTACAAGTTGTACGTCTTTCCTCATCACCCACACGTTCCGCTAGACCATGGTCGACCACAGGTGACGCCGCCAAAGTAGGCAGTAAATCCACTGTCGCCGGGCGTCGAGGATCCTCTGTATGTCCTTAAAAGTGGGCAACACCAATTGTGCGTGCGCCTCCTCTCCCACTGGAGGCGACACACTGTCAACACATCCAATCACCTTGATCTCCAACGCCGGGGCTAGCGTCGAGACGATCCCCTCTGCAGCATCCACTGCATCACTCCACTTCACGTCCGCCAGTAAAACCTGCAGTACATCATCCACCATCGTGGGCCTCCGATGGGCCAACTCATCCTCCACCATTGCTTCTTTGGGCGTAGTGTCTGTCAGGTCCGACCATTTTCTCCCTCGTCGTTGCTCAAAAGTCGCCGCCATATGACTCATTGCACCACACAGTTGGCATGTCCGAACCTGCCCTGGGTAGTTACGTAGACCTGCATCCGAAAATCCTCCAACATGACAAACAAGGGAATTGGACGTCTCAGTGTTATTTTCATCGAGAAAGAACCCTCGAGCATGCCAGCATGAAAGCCCTGGGACCAACGCCCTACGTTGACAGCTTGTATGGTGCCACAGCACCCAAATGTCCGACGAATGTCCACCTCGTCTGCCTCGAAGGGCACATTACGAAGACGAACCCACGTATAACATGCCGAGACATCACGCAGACACACCTCAAGACTAGTGTTGATGACAATCCATTTTTCTTGATAGGTGTCCACAGCTCTCACATAAGCAGCAGACGACACAAGTTTTACAAAAATTCTTGCGTTGTCGTTCAAGGAAATCCCATATAAATCCTCACTTGGGATCCCATACGTATCTCTTATTACAAGAGGCAGAATGACGTCAGCAGTGTCCTGGTATATTGCACCTTTCAACAATTCCACACAGACAGTGTTGACTCTTCGCCTGCGCTCCGCCATCTTGAGAAAATCAAACTTCTCAAAGCAGACACCAGAGGGCACCAGCCGCTCGCTCTGCATCCACAATCACCCTCACCACCACACCACCACCAACACCCACACCACCAACACCACCACCACCAACGACAACACCACCAACACCACCACCACCACCAACGACGACAACACCACCAACGCCAACCACCACCAACACCACCCACCACCACCAACTACCACCAACGACACACCACCACCACCACCACCACACCACCACCACACCACCACCAACACCACACCACCACACCACCACCACCACCACCAACACACCACCACCACCACAACAACAACAACAACAACACCACCAACAACACACCACCACCAAACCACCACCACCACACACAACACCACCAACACCACCACCACCACCAACACCACACCACCACACAACACCACCACCAACACCACCACCACCAACCACCACACCACCACCACCACCACAACACCACCACCACACCACACACACACCAACACCACCACACACACAAAACACCACCAACACCACCACCACCACCAACACCACCAAACCACCACCCACACACCACCAACACCACACACCAACACACAACACACCACCAACAACAACACACCACACAACCACACACACCACAACACACCACACACCACACCACCACACAACACCAATCACCAACCACCCACCACCACCAACACACACAACAACAACACCACACCACCAACCACCACACAACAACCACCACCACCACAACACAACAACAACACAACAACACCACCAACACCAACACCAACACCACCAAACCACACCACCAACACACAGACAAACACAACTACACCACCACACTACACCAACAACACACAACACCACCAACACACCAACACACAACATACACACAACCAACACAACACCGACCAACTTACCACAATACCAACACACTTCACCACCAAAAACACAATCACCTACCATGCACCTACACAAAACAACACTATGTCAGACCACCAACATTCCCATTCACCTGCCACCATCAACCACGTCGTAAATCACCACTAGGTTATAAACCAGTGCATATCTTGAATTTGTCATACAAACAAAAAAACAAAATATGTATGACCACTGGTCAATATATTTTCCATTATTTAGGTATTTTGCTCAACCATTTAAACCACGGAAACCAATAGACCGATCTTAATGGGACTCAAGTTACGCCACTGTGAAAGTATCTACAGTGGACCATCGCACTGGAAAAAAAAATATATTTTCAATTCGTCTTAAAAATTTAGACTTTCTTGAGTATTGTTTATAATAAATTATTACTTATGATATTGTGTGGGTTTAAGCAGTTTTAAAAGTCTATGTTTTTTTGGATTTATAATCTTGTTTCTTAAAGTTATCTTACACCTGCTGTCGCTCTTCACCTGGCATTAAGTAGGTACCTGGGTGTTAGTCACCTTAAATCTTCTGTCCCTGTTCACCTAGCAGTAAATAGGTACGTGGATGCTAGCCACCTTACATCTGCTATCCCTGTTCACCTTGCAATAAGTAGGTACCTTGGTGTTAGTCACGTTACACCCGTGAGACGAGCAAGGATACCATTGCTAAGCCTACCTGGATTTGCATATGTGATGTTCTTCTGTTAGTAAGTTTTCATAAATGTAATAGTTTGTTGTCTGGCATATAGAAAAAAAAATCACGTTTAACCAGCGGCTGTCACACCACAGGCCGGGTGATCGAAAGAAGAAATGCATTCTATACTATTCCAGCAGTCGCGACTCCTACATTCGAGGGTAATTCTCCATTGCTGTCGCTAATTACTACCTAGACACTAACCTCCCAACCAGCCTATGTGTTAACGTTGGCCTGGAATGCTCTTATTCATCGAGAACACAGATGTGCAACGATGATCATGTCTTTCATTGATATAGTTCAGAAGATTATAAGTCTTAAGGGATTACTCGGTCTCTAGAGACCTTATCACAACCCACTGCCCAGCAATAAGGGAGCCGCTTCAACTATACATATCTAATTGCATCCCAAGATGTCCAGATGGAGTTACCATGTGTTACGTCCAGGGATCGTAGAACTTGAGTGTTTCTAAGACGGACTTCTACTCCTTTGGAGCAGTCCTCCAAATCCTCTGCTTCTTGATGGGACTCTAGAAGAATGGCAGCGGTCGGAGCTAACCCTCCATAATATCTCTTCACTTGGTTAACATGGTATGTATGGTCTGATTTCTTTTTCCCTGGGATACGAACCAGGTAATTCACTTCACTTAGTTTTTTAATGACTTCCAAAGGTCCCTCATATCTTGGTTTCAGTGCATGTCCAGGCATGAATTTTTGAGCCAATACTTTATCTCCAATGTTGAAAGAGCGAGAGGCCGCATGTTCATCATATCCTAGTTTCATTTTAGCCTGGGCTTTCTTCAAGTTCTCTGCGGTTAAGTTCCTCGTAAAAGTGAGGTGTTCCTGCATCAAGGCCGGGCATACCTGAACTGACGGAGTACATCTTCCGGTCCATACATCTTTCAATACTGCGAGGGGTCCACGTACAGTATAACTATATATTAACTCAAAAGGACTATACCCTAGACTTTCCTGCTCGCTTTCCCTTACGGCCAGGAGAAGGAAAGGAATGCCCTCGTCCCAGTCTTTACTGAATTGTTCATCATCACCTTCAATGTTTGATGAAACCGTTCCAATGCTCCTTGGGACTGGGGCCTATAGCTGGTAGCGAGGATAGATCTTATACCAAGCCGTGACATGGCCTCCTTGAAGATTTTTAAAGTGAAGTTTGATCCTTGATCGGATTGGATCTCACGAGGCAGCCCTACCTGTAAAAAAAACTTTATTAAAGCGCGGACTATTGCGCGAGCATTTATTTTCCTCATGGGGATGGCCTCGGGGTAACGGGTGGCAGAATCCATTATAGTGAATAGGTACTGATTTCCCGCCTTAGTCCTGGGGAGTGGACCTACGCAATCGATGATTAAACGGGAAAAAGGCTCGCCATCTGATCTGATAGGTCAGAGAGGAGCTGGAGGCGGAGTATCTGGAGATCTGGAGAGAGTTCCGGGGGTCAACGCCCCCGCGGCCCGGTCTGTGACCAGGCCTCCTTAGGTCAGTGTCCCAGGATGCGACCCACACCAGTCGACTAACACCCAGGTACCATTTTACTGATGGGGAACATAGACAACAGGTGGAAAGAAACACGTCCAATGTTTCTACTCTGGCTGGGAATCGAACCCAGGCCCTCACCGTGTGAAGCGAGAGCGTTAACCACCAGGCCACCAGAGCGGGTTTGCCGACAGTCTGACAGACCCGGCAACTGCAAAGATGTTCCACCACGGTTTCTCGCATTCTAGGCCAAAAAAAGTATTTTGGCAACTTTACCATTGTTTTCCTTACGCCCAGATGTCCTCCCATTGGACTATTATGGGCGACCTCCAATGCAAGCTCACGATAAATCCTAGGTAGGATTAATACATGCTTGGCCTTGGCAAAAGATTCCCCTAGAGAATGTCTTCTGGTGAATTTCTTCATAAGTATACCGCTACTAGAATAAACACAGTACTCTAGTTTCTCGGTCTCTTCTTCCGTTACCACCAGCTTTCTTACTTTCTCCAACGAGGGGTCTTCCATCTGTGCTTGGATTAGATTTTCAGGTCTAAACCTTTTAGCACCTAAAGAATCTAAAGTTGAGTCTAGCCCTGCAGACACAGACGTCGCATCCTTGGGCCAGTGGATCGCACTAAACAATAGGTTCAAACCCAGATCAGCTTTGTCCTCTTCTTCCTCTGTTGATTCAGGAGGTAACCTGGTCGTTGCCATGGACCTAGTGACAACTCCCAGCGGAAATAATGACAGGTCCTTCCTACAAGCCTCAACCACGTAATCCTCTCCCGAGGTATTTTCTATCACCAGAGGTTCTTGATTCCTTCGCAGCTTAGGTCATTTCCTATCAGTAGGTCGGCACACTTAATAGGAAATCCTTCGTCTGATATACCGACAGTCGCATATTCTTTATAGCAACCCAGGTCTAGGTATATCCTATGGAGGGGAACTCTAGAGACGGCTCCTCCATAAGCCTCCAGAAATGCATCTATCAGATAAAGAGAGGATTCCATTTTTTAACAATGTCAAGTAACTCCCCGTATCCCTATAGGTTTTAACAGGTACCACTTGACACTCGTCAATACCAGCCTTTTCTTCTGAAAAATATGGGCTCATTGCCTTTTCAATTTCTTGCTCTGAGATGGCCCTCGTTTCTGGTCATCTCGGTGAAGCGGTCTTCGGTCCTGCCGGCTCTAGATCCGCCTGTATACATCCCTGCGTGTGGGCTACTGAAGACACCATCTGCACAGGAGCACCTTCTCGATACTTATTTTTCCTATCCCTTTCCATCTGAAAACATTGGTTTCTCACATGACCTCCCTTTTGGCAATATGAACAGGACAAGTTCTTCCTGGTTTTATACACCTCCCAGTTATGTCGTGGTTGAAACCGGTCACCATTGCATGGCTTATCCAGGGTTCGAGAGGTCACTGCTTCTGAAGGAAACTTTAGGTGAGGTTCTGTTCTTGACTTAACTGGTCGAACCTTCTGGCCCAATTTTACTGCTTTCTCTCTGGATGTTCTATCACGGATCAGCTGGCTGGAGATCTCGTAGCGATCGGCCAGTGCAGCGGTTTCCATCACATCAGGTGTTGGACGGTCGATCAGGAACTTCCGCAAATCCCCAGATATAGAATTATAGAAGCCCTCTTGTAATATTAATTGAGTTAGGCTGCTTATGGTGTTGCTTTGTGAGGCTCTTTGCCACCTCTTGAAAGCTACCTTCTTCTGCCTGGCGAAGTCCACTTAAGTTTGCCCTGGTAACCTCTGCAGAGTACGGAAGGCTTGCTGGTAGCTCAAAGGGAGTAGATCATAGGTCTCCAGTATGACCTTTTTGACGAAGTAATATTGTATGTACTTTTCGTAAGGCAAAGCCGTGGTACATTCTCGAGCTTTACCAGTCAGCGTCGTATGCAACAAGACAGCCCAGAATTTTCGGGGCCACTGCATAGCTCGAGCCTGATTTTCGAACGTATCTAAGTACGTATCCAGATCAGACTCGCTAAACTTGGGCACCAAAGATGCTGCTTTATGAATGTCGAAAGGATTTCTGGGGGCCTCGGGCCTCACAACTCCTTCCCTTTGCCGCTGACGTTTGTAGAGTATGGTGTCCCTCTCAAACTCTTCTGCATTCAGCTTCCTTTGGGCTTCTATTTGGGCCATTTGTAAAATAATAAGACGCTCCATTCTTTCGAACTGGCTCTGTGATATGGGCCCAGTCGGTAGTGGAGGAGTTGGGGGATACAAGTTTTTCCGTCTTTCCTTTGGTCGAGCACCTGCGCCGGGTGCTTCTGGTGAACCAGGGTCGGAAACTGGGTGATTAGATGCCCTAATTTCAGGCACCTCTCCCAGGGATGTCAGCTCACCAGCAGCTCCCTTTGATTCTGGCTCAGCCACATCACCAGAGGGTAGGGAAGTTGGAAGGCCATCAAGATCAAGTCTTTCTGCTCCAGGCGGTCTGTCCAAGTCTTCAAACTGAGATATTAGACTTGCCTCATCAGTATCGTCAATGTCATCCACCTCCCCTTGTTCCGGAAACAGCATGTTTCTCAAAATGGATCGAGTGGTCTCGGCGGTGTAATATTTGTTATACTTCACTCCTAGGCATACGGCAATTTGCCAGCACTTCTGAAGTTTTAAAGATTTCAAATCCTCCTAGGTTAACTCATGTATCAACTGTTGTATTTGAGCCTCCATAGTTAATTTTATGGGTGCCTGAACAGCAGCTCACTTTTATGGGATTGGCACTTACTTCGTAGGGCTGATATTTCCTCCAGTACCTTGGATCAGAGAGCAGATCCAAGACAGGCCCCCACTTTGTTACGAACATAGTCAGTTGGTCTCTGGGTTATAGTGCTTTTCGTAACAAAATAACAAACTTAGCACATCTAGGGGTCTTCACTCGGAGAGGAAAAGGAATTTTCTTAGTTTCTATTTAATTTATTAATAACCATAATAATCACTTAAATCCACCTTCTCATATTTTGCACTATGAGTAGAATACTTTTACCATTTCTCATTAAAACATCACAGTACTAGGTCAAGTATTTACAAATGGCTCTGAGTGAGTCACGAAATATTAGTATGTGTACATGCACAGGCGTTGCATCAAAACTCGAACACATTAATAGATTTCTTATAATAGGGGTCAATTTACAATAAGTCCTCTTACACTACAGAGGCTTGCTCACTTGGCTTCACTTTCTCTAAGAGCTTCTTAACCGCCTTCTCCAACCGAGATATGTCTTAGCAATGAGTTTCCGAAAATTTATGGTATTTCCTAGGGAGGCGAATGTTGGTCTAGAGGTGGACACTTCCCGAGACCCTTCCTGGTCCAGAGGAAGGTATGAACTGCACAAAGTGAGGCTTTACCAGCCCACTTTGGCTCGGTCAGAGCAGGGGTTGAGCAGCTCAAAACACCTACTGGTGCTTGGCCAGGTTGCACCAGCAGTTGACACTAATTAAACCACCTACCTATGTACAAAGCTAAGTAATACGACCAGATAATATTATAAAGTCGAGTAAATCCATTTTTAGCTACTAATGGAATTACTCCTGAATATAATATTAAGTGAAATAGCAAAAATAACATGTAAAAGTATACCATTGTGATGGTAACAAGTAGAAACAGTCTACTTAAAATGAACAAAATGGTATAACACCATGCAACCTACGTTAATATACTTATACTCCAGTAGTTTGGGAAACCTTCGGTCTGCAAATTTACGATATGAAAACCTTCTATTCGGAAACCTCGATTTGCAGATCTACGATTTGCAAATCTACGATTTGTCAACGTACGATTTTGGAGCCTACGATTTGGGAACCTACGATTTTGGAGCCTACGATTTGGGAACCTACGATTTGGGAGCTTACAATTCGAGAATCTACAATTTGAGAGCCTACAATTTGGGAACCTACGATTTGAGAGCCTACAATTTAGGAACCTACAATTTAGGAGCTTACAATTTGGGAGCCTACAATTTGGGAGCCTACAATTTGGGAGCCTACAATTTGGGAGTCTACAATTTGGGAGCCTACAATTTGGGAGCCTACAATTTGGGAGCCTACAATTTGGAGCTTACAATTTGGGAGCTACAATTTGGGAGCTACAATTTGGGAGCTACGTTTGGGAGCTTACAATTTGGGAGCCTACAATTTGGGAGCCTACAATTTGGGAGCCTACAATTTGGGAGCCTACAATTTGGGAGTCTACAATTTGGGAGCCTACAATTTGGGAGCCTACAATTTGGGAGCTTACAATTTGGGAGCTACAATTTGGGAGCCTACAAATTGGGAGCCTACAATTTGAGGAGCCTACAATTTGGGAGCCTACAATTTGGGAGTCTACAATTTGGGAGCCTACAATTTGGGAGCCTACAATTTGGGAGCTTACAATTTGGGAGCCTACAATTTGGGAGCCTACAAATTGGGAGCCTACAATTTGGGAGCCTACAATTTGGGAGCCTACAATTTGGGAGCCTACAATTTGGGAGCCTACAATTTGGGAGCCTACAATTTGGGAACCTACAATTTGGGAACCTTCATCCAAAGTATAAAAAGAGTTAGGCAAAAAATAAAATCTATAAAATAACAAAGGATACCAATAAGAGCAGCCATATTTATGTTGCAACGTTTCAGTGTTACAGTGTTGCAACACTCACTTGTTGTAACAGAAACTACCAGCTGTAATAGTCATAACATTTCCACATATCTTTTCGTTATTAACTCTTTAAAATGATTCTGGACGAGCACTTAACATATTTTCATGAAGGTAATTACAACACACAGTTCAACTCACTGACGTAACTTATATCATGACTTACACAACTAATATCTTCACTCACACAACTCAGTACAAGACTCTCACAACTCAAATGACTCACACAACTCGCATCATCAATCACAAAACTCACATCACTCACACACCAACTCACAACTCACACTCACTACATCACTCGCACAACTCACAGCATCCTCCATAACCTCCTCAGCTCTAAGTACCTCGTCTAACAAGTTTCCCTCATTTCATCTTCTAGGTCTCCCCTCGTGTTCCCCCCCTCGCCCTCTGCAGGGTGTAAATCATTAGTTTCCTCAATCAAGCCACATTCACCCCTCACTTGTCACCCCTGGCTTCTCCTCACTTGTCACCCTGGCTTCCCCTCACTTGTCACCCATGGCTTCCCCTCACTTGTCACCCCTGGCTTCCCCTCACTTGTCACCCCTGGCTTCCCCTCACTTGTCACCCCTGGCTTATCCTCATTTGTCACCCCTGGCTTCCCCTCACTTGTCATCCATGGTTTCCCCTCTTAAATATTCAGCTGTCCTGGGTATTCATCCAATGTTGATGTTTCTGGAGCAGTTTAACCATGTGATTACTGTCTCCCACACTACACTCACCGTCCCACCATGCCTTCTTCCCATGCAACACATTCCTCCCATGCAACATATAACTTCCATGGAACACCTTCCTCAAATTCAACAACTCCCTCCCACACGTTTCATTTGCTAACCAAACACTGCATAATTCCATCACTAAGTTGACTGGGGACAAAGTTGCCAGGTCAATTTTACACTTTAATTAAATCTCTTAAAGTGTGAAGAGGAGCTCCATCACATGACGTTGGCTTGGTATACCTGGAGGGAGGTTCAGGGGTCGACTCCCCCACGGCCCGGCCCGTCACCAGGCCTCGTCTAATATGTATTTTATAGAGTATATAGACATTCCAGCCGCTGCGCGTTTGTCTGCATGAAAGCCATGAAAAATGAAAAGGTACAATACCGTGACTGGATCAATACACAAATAACCCACACATAAACAAAACAAACAAACAATCTTTATTTCTTTGTTCAGTTTACAAATGTAGTTTTTTTGGTAATAAAACATTGTTAAGCACAGAAGAAAGGTACTAGCATGTGGTGCAGTTCGGGTACGAGACTGAAACTTTTGACGACGTTTCGGTCCTACTTGAACCATTAACTAGCCACACAGGAGCGCGAAGGAAAGGTAGCTAGTATATACACGGGAGGAGGGCGGGGCCGGGAGTAGTAGAACGAGAGTAGGGAGTAGTATAAGTGTACAAGTGAGATCTCCATATATAGGAAGAATGAAAAAATCCACGTCCTCTGCTGATGCTCGTTGACTATTGAAAATAATTGTCATAAAAATATCGTGCCGAATAAGTAAAACTTGCGATTTTGGGTTAAAAAGCAATGCACTTCTTGCCGAATAGGGCAAGCAAAAAAATTGTGTATGTAATAATTTCGGGGAAATCATTCTGAATTTAACGAAAAAAAAAATATTTCATTGTGTCTGTTTATTATTAAATTATTGTAAACCTATATAAAATATATTTAGTTGGATTAGGCTAAATTAAATTGCGCTTGATATAAAAAGGTTAGGTAAGTTTCCTAAGGTTCTTTTGGTGCAAAATCATTAATTTTTATATTAACATAAATGAAAAAGTATATCTTTACATGTATAAGAGAAAATTTTAGAAACGATTTAATTTTAAATGAGTTCTTGCTAATTGACCAGTTTTACCTATTCGGCACGACATAAGTCTTGATTATTCTTAAGGATATGGAGTGCTTGTTCTTCTCTTTTTCATAGAGCTGTCTGTGTTCCGTAGCTCGATTGCTAGAGCACTCAGCTCACATTATGGTCCGTGGTTCGAACCCCTGTATGGATGGAACAGGTGAACAGGGACGGCAGGTGTCTTAAGGAACCACATCCTAATGTTTCTATCCGTACCGGATATCGAATCACGAAATTAGTTGTGTCTTAGATTTATTACTAAGGAAGCCTGCATGTTGCATTTTTTCAGTGGCTAATTTTATTTTCAATTTTAACTTCAACAGAGACGTGTTTGGAAGGTCGACGATTTTGTTCCTAAGTTTTAATTGTTGAAGTTTCTGGTAAACCACTAAAACAGCTGATGCTTGATGACGTTATTTGTGATGACTCTTAGGACATCCAGGGGAATTTGCAGGTCAAGGCCCCGCAACTCTCTTGAGGTTATAGTTATCCTTGACTTGGAAAAATAAACACATAAGCAGTATAATGTGATCCTTTATTGACAACGTTTCGCCCACACAATGGGCTTTATCAAGTCACAAACAGATCCTCGACATATTGGTAGTTTTTTTTTAGGCTCTTCTTTCTCAAGATATATATGATTCAAGAAGATGTGTGAGTGGTACCTTCTTTCCTTTACACATTGAAACTCTGTCAGATATTAAAGGGAATTGATGCAGTAACTGACCAGTTGATCAAACTCTCACTTTATGTATGCTCAGATGAATAGAAGTTGGGAACTTATTGCAATAACTTCTTCATCGACTTCAACACCAAGAGTTATCATCGCAGCAGATGGTACCGAGTTCTTTCGCCTCAGTAAATCTTAAAATTTCATACTCTCCACAGTACGCATTTCTGCTGAGGCAGCAACATCTGCTGCGTCACAGTTGACTGACTCCGTGACACAGTCTTGTACATAGATGATAGCATAAGAATGGAGGAACACTGCAGAAGGCCTAATTTTCTCTATAAACATATTAAATTTAACACATTTTGTTATGGGGGAACAATGAATCTGCTAAATCCTATCTGTGGTGTTGTACTAATTCAAACTCTTTGCTAGTTCTTTTCTAGTGATAACTTTTAGCTCATTTTAAAGAAGAACAAATTGTTTCCAGCAGCTTAATGCTAATTTATCCGTCGCATTCATCAATGTCTTAGAGGCCTCCGTGACAGGATACGCATAAAAGTTCAACTTTAATCTTTTTTTTTTTCAATAATATGTATATATCTATGCATGGTTTCATACATAAATATGTTATATTCAGACCTCAGGCTACTGACAGTAAAGAAATGAGGTTGGTCAGTTGGTTGGTTAATTAGGTTTAAATACTATCGACCACACGAGGGTCATTAAGGTTACACATGACATGTTCACCAACAGTTAAGAATAATTTAGTCTCTAAAATAGGGTTTAAAATAGATGTTTTGATCAATAAAATGCTTTTCTCTTAATGCTAGTTGTTACGATGATGTCCGTGTGAACATGTGGATGTGGGTAAATATCAAAATGGTATACAATACCCACAGGTTGGTAAGTAAGACACATAGGCAACATTTAGGCAGCTTCATTACGAAACGTTTCGCCTACACAGTAGGCTTCTTCAGTCGAGTACAGAAAGTAGGCAGGAGCAGTAGAGATGTGAAGACGATATAATCAGCCCATTACCCTTGATGGACTGATTACGACGTTTCGGTCCGACTTAGACAATAACCTCGTCAACAAAGTGTCTTTCTCATATGTTCGGGTTATTTGTATTTCCTAGGTATTTATTTACCGCTTAGGGAACATGAGTAGCGAATACAAGGAGGCTTGTCCATAAGTCTCACCTCCCCAAATGTAATGCATAGATGGTTAACACAGAATCACTGTACATACTTACTGGTAGGTGGACATAGTCCGCAGGTGCAAGGAGACTTGTCCACGTTACATCCTGCTCTGAATTCGAGCCCAGATCGTTTTGGGTGCGAGTTAAACGCTACACAACTGAGTTAAGAGAGACATAAAGGAAGCGTGTGTGAGATATAGGGAGATTGAGACGAGGGATCAATACTCACTGTAGTGTAGGACGAACAGCAGCAGCAGCAACAACAGTTGGTGATGGGCGAGCATTGCACCAGCTCACTCTTGCTCGCTCTCACTCTACGTTACTCTCGCTGTGTATCATACACGCCAGGTAGTGCTGTCGTTGGCACCAGCACAGGTGTGCTGTAGTGCTAAATAATGTCAGAATCACTAGAGGAGAAACTTGTTTGATCGGATTGTCTCTGAACGAATTAATTACAGATGATCTGTTCTCCACACTGCCTCTACCGAATTAATTAAAAGTTCGTACTCTCACTTCTTCCCCCAATAATAATAAACTGTCCTCTCACTGCCTCGTCCTCAGTAACCACGATATATATACATTTCAACGACTGCCATATTCCCAAACTTTTCTCTTTACTGTCACATTAAATCACAACACTATTGTTTGAGAGAGAAATAAGATATGTTGCTTCCTTCACTAGATAACATATATCATCATAGGTTTCATTACGGTGCCGCCTGCCAGTGGCCCTATAAACCACAATATACGTATATATGTATGTCGTGCCGAACAGGTAAAACTTGCAATTTTGGCTTAAATAGCAAAGCTCTTCTTGCCGAATAAGGCAAGCGAAAATTTGTGTATGCAATAATTTCGCAAAAATCGTTCTGTACCTAACGAAAAATATATATTTCATTGTATTTGTTTATTATTAAATTATTGTAAACTTATCTAAAATATATTTAGTTGGATTAGGCTAAATTAAATTGCCCTAGTTATAATAAGTTAGGTAAGTTTTCTAAGGTTCTTTTGGTACAAAATTATTATTTTGTACATTAACATAAATGAAAAAAAAATATTTTTAAACGTATAAGAGAAAATTTTAGAAATGACTAATTGACCAGTTTAACCTCTTCGGCACACACACACACACACACACACACACTCGTGGAGGAGTCACGCGGTTTGAGCTCGTGTTTTGGTGGTAATTTCTGACTGTGCCATAAGGAATAGAGTGTGGGATATAGGCGTGTGCACGCATAAGAGTGCATATAATCACTTAAGCCCCGAAAAAGGAAATATAAGTGATCACAGAAAAGAAAAAAAAAGGAAATATTGGCTGAGTGTTTAGTGAGGGCCGTTGGAAGGGTGAACGGTTGTGTCAGGCCTAAATAGTGTTGCCATAATAACACTGTGGGGTTTTTTGAAGAATAAGTGCGACTCAAGACCAGGGAGATAAGAGATATGTATAGATGTGTCAGTAAATACAGTGAGTGAGTGAAAAAATTAGAAGAGCTAGAGACTATAGTGCATACAGGAAGTTAGTGGAAAAATTACCGAGAAGCATCAAACTTCAACTTCTGGGACAGGACAGACCCGCAACGTTACTCCACTGCCAGCCACAAGTAATATTCACCTAGTTTGAGTTGCATGGGGTCAATAGTACCTGTCTCTAGCTGGAATTTGGGGTCACTCTCCTCGAGCTATCAGAATTAGAATAAGCAGCATTTACTGGCATTTAATAAAATTTAGAGGTAGCGGCATATAGGCGAAGCCTAGTGTATTTGTTTTTGAACGTAATTTTAAACGCATAAGACAGTACAGTGGGAACCAAGAGATGGGGTTTACATATACAATACATATGTAGTACATATGTGGGAAATAAGGACTGTTTACATAAACATATGCACACACTAGGTGAGGACAGCTCTGCTGTTAGGCACTTGAATAGCTGTAACACACACACACACACACACACACACACACACCCCAAACAACACACACACACACACACACACACAACACACACACACACACACTCACAGACACACATATACAGGATTTTACACCTTCCTGTGAAGTGACCCTATAACCCTTCCTTTCCCCCCCCATCTCTCTCCCTCTCCTCTCTCTTCCTTCTCTCTCTCTCCTCTCTCTCTCTCTCTCTCTCTCTCTCTCTCTTCTCTCTCCCCTCTCTCTCTTTCTCTCTCCCCCTTTCTCTCATCCCCTCTCTCTCTCCCTCTCCCTCTCTCTCTTCCTCTCTACTTCTCTCTTCCTCTTCTTTTATCTCTTCTCTCTCTCCCTTGTCACTCCCCCCTCTCTCTCTTACCTTTTCCCTCTCTCTCACTTCCTCCCCCTTTTTCCCTTCTTTTCCCCTCCTTCTAGGCTCCCCTTCTCTCTCTCCCTATCTCACTCTCTTCCCCTTTTTCTTTTTCTCTTTCTCTCTCTCTTTCACTAAAAAAAAAAAATGGTTGGGACTTGCAGGAATCAGGGATCAGATGACAATGGTACTGGTAGGGAGGAATGGATGGAGGAAGAGTGGAAAAGGATAGAGCAAGAATGGGAGAGAAAATTTTAGGAGAGCTTTCTGAAAAATGGGGGAAAAGAGCTCTCTGTGAAATGGGAAAAGAGGTTGGAGAAGGAGACGAAGAATTGGGAGGCACAAGTCGAAACTGCAGTAGCCAGGGTAAAGGTCCTAGAATTTGAGGTAAACAGGCTGAAGCAAGTCTCAGGGGTAGTGACCAGAGAAGACACACCATACGAAGATGAGAGGCTGAACAGGAAGGAAGGAGATATGAATTATGCTAAGGTCATATCAGCCTGCAAAGAAGGGCCAGGGAGTGGAAGGGAAGAGCAGATGGGTGCAGATGGAGAGGGAGATAGGTCGAATGCTGAGGCACAACCATGCTACCAAGAGCCACTGGAAAATCAAGGGAGAAAATGACCACATACAGACAGGAACCAGAGTCACAGAGGGAGAGGCAATGGGAGAAGGAAAGGGCAAAATCAGTGATTATCCATGGGCTTCGGGAGAGAGAGAGGAAAGGACACACACTGAAAGACGGCAGGAAGAAAGAAAGGAGATTGAGAAAATCATCACGGAAATGGGGGGAAAGACATAGATGAGATTGTAAATTTTCAGAGAATAGGGGGGTACTTGAAGGGGAGAAACCGACCGATCAAGCTGATTCTCAGGACAGAAAACAGTGCGGAACAGGATCCTCCAAGAGAAACCACGGTTGAAAAGCTCAGAAGAGTACAAGAAGGTGTTCCTAGACAGAGACAGAACACAAACAGAGAGACGGCAGCTGAGGGAGAGGACAAAAAAGCGAAAGGAGCTAGGAAAGGAGACAAGGATGGAACCAGCAGAGGTCAGTCAGAGCAGAACAGAGCAGCAAGGGCAAGCACACACACAACTATCCTCAGAACCCCACAACCTATCACACCATCCCAACACACAATACAATCCATACCCACAACTTCCACCCAACCCCCAACCATAGAATCCCACAGTATGCTACCAGGTCTCCCACCCCCACAGGCCCCCCAAACCACAGTGTTGGAAAGGAAACTGAAGGTATGGTACACAAACACTGATGGAATAACAAACGAGTGGGAGGAGTGGCACGAAAGAGTCAAAGAGGCATCACCAGACATCATAGCGATCACAAAACCAAAATTTACAGGTATGATAACAGATGCCATCTTTCCAGCAGGATACCAGATCCTGAGAAAAGACAGAAGGAACAGGGGGGGGGGTGGAGGAGTGGCATTGCTGATCAAACACCGATGGAATTTTGATGAGCTGGAGAGAGGAGACAGCGGAGAAGAAAGTGATTACATAGCGGGAACGCTTCACTCTGGTGGTCCCAAGGTGATAATTGCAGTGATGTATAACCCACCACAGAACAGCAGGAGGCCAAGGCAAGAGTATGACGAGAGCAATAGAGCGATGGTTGACACACTGGCTGCAGTGGCGAGAAGAGCTCATGCATGCAGGGCAAAGCTCCTGATCATGGGTGGCTTTAACCACAAGGAGATCGAATGGGAGAACTTGGAGCCACATGGGGGCCAAGATACATGGAGGGCTAAAATGATGGAGGTGGTACTGGAAAACTTCATGTACCAACACGTAAGGGACACTACAAGAGAGAGAGGAGAGGATGAACCAGCAAGACTGGACTTAGTATTCACCTTGAGTAGTGCAGATATTGAGGACATCACATATGAAAGACCCCTTGGGCCAGCGATCATGTGGTTTTGAGCTTCGAATACACAGTAGAGCTACAAGTGGAGGGGAAGCAGGAAGGCCAGGACAAATGAAAACCAAACTACAGGAAAGGGGACTACACAGGAATGAGGAACTTCCTGAATGAGGTTCAGGGGACAGAGAACTGGCAGGGAAGCCAGTTAATGAGATGATGGAATATGTAGCAACAATGTGCAAGGAGGCTGAGGAGAGGTTTGTACCCAAGGGTAACAGGAATAATGGAAAGCCAGGATGAGCCATGGTTCACCCAAAGATGCAAGGAAGCAAAAACCAAGTGTGCAAGGGAATGGAAGAAATATAGAAGGCAAAGGACCCAGGAGAATAAGGAGAGCAGTCGTAGAGCCAGAAACGAAATATGCACAGATAAGAAGGGAGGCCCAACGTCAATATGGGAAAAAGACCATAGCAGCAAAAGCCAAATCTGGCCCAAAGTGTTATACAGCCACATCAGGAAGAAAACAACCGTCAAGGACCAGGTCATCAGGCTAAGGAAGGAAGGAGGAAAGACAACAAGAAATGACTGTGAAGTATGTGAGGAACTCAACAAGAGATTCGAAGAAGTGTTCACAGAGGAGACAGAAGGGGCTCCAGAAAGACGGAGAGGTGGGGTACACCCCCATGTGCTGGACACAGTACACACAACCGAGGAAGAAGTGAAGAGGCTTCTGAGTGAGCTAGATACCTCAAAGGCAATGGGGCCAGATAACATCTCTCCATGGGTCCTGAGAGAGGGAGCAGAGGCGCTATGTGTACCCCTAACAACAATATTCAATACATCTATCGAAACAGGGAGATTGCCTGAGGCATGGAAGACAGCAAATGTGGTCCCAATCTTTAAAAACGGAGACAGACATCAAGCACTAAACTACAGACCAGTGTCACTGACATGTATAGCATGCAAAATCACGGAAAAGATTGTCAGGAGAAGAATGGTGGAACATCTAGAAAGGAATGATCTCATCACCAGCAGCCAACATGGTTTCAGAGATGGGAAATCCTGTGTCACAAACCTACTGGAGTTCTTTTGACATGGTGACAGCAGTAAGACAAGAGAGAGAGGGGTGGGTGGATTGCATTTTCTTGGACTGCAAGAAGGCGTTTGACACAGTACCACACAAGAGATTAGTGCAAAAACTGGAGGACCAAGCAGGGATAACAGGGAAGGCACTGCAATGGATCAGGGAATACTTGTCAGGAAGACAGCAGCGAGTAATGGTACGTGGCGAGGTGTCAGAGTGGGCACCTGTGACCAGCGGGGTCCCCCAGGGGTCAGTCCTAGGACCAGTGCTGTTTCTGGTATTTGTGAACGACATGACGGAAGGAATAAACTCCGAGGTGTCCCTGTTTGCAGATGACGTGAAGTTGATGAGAAGAGTTCATTCGATCGAAGACCAGGCAGAAATACAAAGGGATCTGGACAGGCTGCAGACCTGGTCCAGCAACTGGCTCCTGGAGTTCAATCCCACCAAGTGCAAAGTCATGAGTATTGGGGAAGGGCAAAGAAGACCGCAGACGGAGTACAGTCTAGGGGGCCAGAGACTACAAACATCACTCAAGGAAAAAAATCTTGGGGTGAGTATAATACCAGGCACATCTCCTGAAGTGCACATCAACCAAATAACTGCCGCAGCATGTGGGCGCCTGGCAACCTCAGAACAGCATTCCGACATCTTAATAAGGAATCGTTCAGGACCCTGTACACCGTGTACGTTAGGCCCATATTGGAGTATGCGGCACCAGTTTGGAACCCACACCTAGCCAAGCATGTAAAGAAACTAGAGAAAGTGCAAAGGTTTGCAACAAGACTAGTCCCAGAGTTAAGAGGTATGTCCTATGAGGAGAGGTTAGGGAAATCAATCTGACGACACTGGAGGACAGGAGAGATAGGGGGGACATGATAACGACTTACAAAATACTGAGAGGAATTGACAAGGTGGACAAAGACAGGATGTTCCAGAGACTGGACACAGCAACATGGGGACACAGTTGGAAGCTGAAGACACAGATGAATCAAAGGGATGTTAGGAAGTATTTCTTCAGCCACAGAGTAGTCAGGAAGTGGAATAGTTTGGGAAGCGATGTAGTGGAGGCAGGATCCATACATATCTTTAAGCAGAGGTACGATAAAGCTCATAGTTCAGGGAGAGTGACCTAGTAGCGACCAGTGAAGAGGCGGGGCCAGAAGCTTGGACTCGACCCCTGCAACCTCAACTAGGTGAGTAACACACACACACACACACACACACCACACATATATATATATATATATATATATATTATATATATATATATATATATATATATATATATATATATATATATATATAATATATATAATATATATATATATATTATATATATATATATATATATATATATATATTTTAATATATGTGTGTGTGTGTGTGTGTACATACACCAGTACATATCAGTACACAGAGAGATGGGTGACGCAGTGGTCCTGGAACCACCAGTACACACAAAAGAGATGGTGGTCACACAGTGGTCCTGAGACCACCAGTACACAGGATAGAAGGGTCACACAGTGGTCCTGGGACCATCAGCACACAGGATAGAAAGGTCACACAGTGGTCCTGAGACCACCAGTACACAGGATAGAAGTGTCACACAGTGGTCCTGGGACCACCAGTACACAGGATAGAAGGGTCACACAGTGGTTCTGGGACCACCAGTACACAGGATAGAAGGGTCACACAGTGGTCCTGGGACCATCAGTACACAGGATAGAAGGGTCACACAGTGGTTCTGGGACCACCAGTACACAGGATAGAAGGGTCACACAGTGGTCCTGGGACCACCAGTACACAGGATAGAAGAGTCACACAGTGGTCCTGGGACCACCAGTACACAGGATTGAAGGGTCACACAGTGGTCCTGGGACCACCAGTACACATGATAGAAGGGTCACAACAGTGGTCTGGGACCACCAGTACACAGGATAGAAGAGTCACACAGTGGTCCTGAGACCACCAGTACACAGGATAGAAGGGTCACACAGTGGTTCTGGGACCACCAGTACACAGGATAGAAGAGTCACACAGTGGTTCTGGGACCACCAGTACACAGGATAGAAGAGTCACGAAGTGGTCCTGGGACCACCAGTACACAGGATAGAAGGGTCACACAGTGGTTCTGGGACCACCAGTACACAGGATAGAAGAGTCACACAGTGGTCCTGAGACCACCAGTACACAGGATAGAAGGGTCACACAGTGGTCCTGGGACCACCAGTACACAGGATAGAAGGGTCACACAGTGGTTCTGGGACCACCAGTACACAGGATAGAAGGGTCACACAGTGGTCCTGGGACCATCAGTACACAGGATAGAAGGGTCACACAGTGGTTCTGGGACCACCAGTACACAGGATAGAAGGGTCACACAGTGGTCCTGGGACCACCAGTACACAGGATAGAAGAGTCACACAGTGGTCCTGGGACCACCAGTACACAGGATAGAAGGGTCACACAGTGGTCCTGGGACCACCAGTACACATGATAGAAGGGTCACACAGTGGTCCTGGGACCACCAGTACACAGGATAGAAGAGTCACACAGTGGTCCTGAGACCACCAGTACACAGGATAGAAGGGTCACACAGTGGTTCTGGGACCACCAGTACACAGGATAGAAGAGTCACACAGTGGTTCTGGGACCACCAGTACACAGGGAAGAAGAGTCACGAAGTGGTCCTGGGACCACCAGTACACAGGAGAGAAGGGTCACACAGTGGTTCTGGGACCACCAGTACACAGGATAGAAGAGTCACACAGTGGTCCTGAGACCACCAGTACACAGGATAGAAGAGTCACACAGTGGTCCTGGGACCACCAGTACACAGGATAGAAGAGTCACACAGTGGTCCTGGGACCACCAGTACACAGGATAGAAGGGTCACACAGTGGTCCTTGGACCACCAGTACAAAGATAAGATAAGATAAGATAAGATTTTGTTCGGATTTTTAACCCCGGAGGGTTAGCCACCCAGGATAACCCAAGAAAGTCAGTGCGTCATCGAGGACTGTCTAACTTATTTCCATTGGGGTCCTTAATCTTGTCCCCCAGGATGCGACCCACACCAGTCGACTAACACCCAGGTACCTATTTGCTGCTAGGTGAACAGGACAATAGGTGTAAGGAAACGTGTCGGAATTTCCACCCGCCGGAAATCGAACCCGGGCCCTCCGTGTGTGAAGCGGGAGCTTTAGCCACCAGGCCACCGGGCCACCAAAGAACCACTATACCCCGAGGGAGGCAGACAACGCCTGCGCCATGGAAGATAATGAAGTTTGATCCAAGGGAGAGGATAGCTCTATTTTAATGGATCAAGAACTTTTCACCTGTAACGAGACATTCTCTTAAAAGAAATCAATCCACAAAGATTTCTAAATACCTTCCAGACAGGATTTTATTTACGGTCACAGACCAAATTTTTAGGTCACCTTCAGATTTTGAACGCCCCTCCCATCTCCAAGCGATTGACATCCTTTGAAGTCATACCGGTACCTACTATGACTGGTGAAATCATACTGGTACCTACTATGATTGGTGAAGTCATACTGGTACCTACTGTAATTGGTGAAGTCATACTGGTACCTAATAATATTGATGAAGTTATACTGGTACCTAATAGTACTGGTGAAGTCATACTGGTACCTAATAATATTGATGAAGTCATACTGGTACCTAATAATATTGATGAAGTCATACTGGTACCTAATAGTACTGGTGAAGTCATACTGGTACCTAATAGGACTGGTGATGTCATACTGGTACCTAATAGTACTGGTGAAGTCATACTGGTACCTACTGTGACTGAAGTCATACTGGTGCCTACTATGATTGGTGAAGTCATACTGGTACCTAATAGGACTGGTGATGTCATACTGGTACCTAATAGGACTGATGATGTCATGCTGGTACCTAATACTATGTAAGTCATCTGGTACTACTGTGACTGAAGTCATACTGGTACTATGTTGATGAGTCATGCTGTACCTACTAGATGATGTGAAGTCATACTGATGTCATGATATGGATTGGTAGTCATCCTGGTACCTAACTGGATGAGTCTATAGTACTGTACCAGTACTGGATGGTGGTAGTCATGATGTCATACTGGATGGTTGAGTCATGATGTCATACTGGATGATTGGTAGTCATGATGTCAGACTGGATGGTTGGTAGTCATGATGTCAGACTGGATGGTTAGTAGTTATGTCAGACTGGATGGTTGGTAGTCATGATGTCATACTGGATGGTTGGCAGTCATGATGTCAGACTGGATGGTTGGTAGTTCAGTGATGGGTCAGACTGGATGGTTGGTAGTCATGTCAGACTGGATGGTTGGTAGTCATGATGTCAGACTGAATGGCTTGGTAGTCATGATGTGAGCAGGATGATGTTAGTCTGTCAGACGATGTGATGTCAGACTGGATGGTTGGTAGTCATAATGTCAGACTGGATGGTTAGTAGTCATGATGTCAGACTGGATGGTTGGTAGTCATGATGTCAGACTGGATGGTTGGTAGTCATGATGTCAGACTGGATGGTTGGTAGTCATGATGTCAGACTGGATGGTTGGTAGTCATGATGTCAGACTGGATGGTTGGTAGTCATGATGTCAGACTGGATGGTTGGTAACCATGTCAGACTGGACGGTTGGTAGTCATGATGTCAGACTGGATGGTTGGTAGTCATGATGTCAGACTGGATGGTTGGTAGTCATGATGTCAGACTGGATGGTTGTAGTCATGATGTCAGACTGGATGGTTGATAGTCATGATGTCAGACTGGATGGTTGGTAGTCATGATGTCAGACTGGATGGTTTTTAGTCATGATGTCAGACTGGATGGTTGGTAGTCATGATGTCAGACTGGATGGTTGGTAGCCATGTCAGACTGGACGGTTGGTAGTCATGATGTCAGACTGGATGGTTGGTAGTCATGATGTCAGACTGGATGGTTGGTAGTCATGATGTCAGACTGGATGGTTGATAGTCATGATGTCAGACTGGATGGTTGGTAGTCATGATGTCAGACTGGATGGTTGGTAGTCATGATGTCAGACTGGATGGTTTTTAGTCATGATGTCAGACTGGATGGGTGGTAGTCATGATGTCAGATTGGATGGTTGGTAGTCATGATGTCAGACTGGATGGTTGGTAGTCATGATGTCAGACTGGATGGTTGGTAGTCATGATGTCAGACTGGATGGCTGGCAGTCATGATGTCAGACTGGATGGTTGGTAGTCATAATGTCAGACTGGATGGTTGGTAGTCATGATGTCAGACTGGATGGTTGGTAGTCATGATGTCAGACTGGATGGTTGGTAGTCATGATGTCAGACTGGATGATTGATAGTCATGATGTCAGACTGGATGGTTGGTAGTCATGATGTCAACTGGATGGTTGGTAGCATGATGTCAGACTGATGGTGGCAGTCATGATGTCAGACTGGATGGTTGGTAGTCATGATGTCAGACTGGATGGTTGATAGTCATGATGTCGGACTGGATGGTTGGTAGTCATGATGTCAGACTGGATGGTTGGTAGTCATGATGTCAGACTGGATGGCTGGCAGTCATGATGTCAGACTGGATGGTTGGTAGTCATAATGTCAGACTGGATGGTTGGTAGTCATGATGTCAGATTGGATGGTTGGTAGTCATGATGTCAGACTGGATGGCTGGCATTCATGATGTCAGACTGGATGGTTGGTAGTCAT
Source organism: Cherax quadricarinatus (assembly GCF_026875155.1). Lineage (NCBI taxonomy): Eukaryota > Metazoa > Arthropoda > Malacostraca > Decapoda > Parastacidae > Cherax > Cherax quadricarinatus. The sequence continues at coordinate 56,035,459 of NC_069414.1, forward strand.
GATGTCAGACTGGATGGTTGGTAGTCATGTCAGACTGGATGGTTGGTAGTCATGATGTCAGACTGGATGGTTGGTAGTCATGATGTCAGACTGGATGGCTGGCAGTCATGATGTCAGACTGGATGGTTGGTAGTCATAATGTCAGACTGGATGGTTGGTAGTCATGATGTCAGACAGGGAGGCTTTCCTTGCGTCAGCAACATAAGCAACACTCATAATTCACCCCTAAGGTCCTGTGTTAACTAAGCTGTTTGCAGGTGTTAGTGGTATTAACAACACTCATGGTTCACAGCGTTGGTTAACTCAGTCGTATAACTACATCAACGGTGTCCTGGGAAGGTAAACTTGTTAATTTCACTTCCTATTTAAGATAAAGCGCAATATTCCACTTCCATATATTGCCTTCTCTTCCATGTATGAACAGGAATATATATCTATACATATTTTTGTGTATGTATCCGTATGAGTACAAATATTTTAGCACCAAAAAAATATCACGGTAATGAGCATTTATGGTGTAACCCCGGGACTGAAAGATATACATTAGCCAATGGTGACGTCACAGTGGGGAAGACAGTGGTGGGGAACACGGTCAGCGACAGAACAGTATATAGCTCCTGCCACAGTGGGTGCCAGTGGCTCACTGACTCTCCTCCTACTGCCTCGGTGGTGCCACTCCCAGCAAATGAAATTCCCTTGGTGCCTAATTCTTTTTCTCCCACAGATTCTCAGTAGGCACACTAAAAAAACAAATTTAAAAGAGAGAGAGAGAGAGAGAGAGAGAGAGAGAGAGAGAGAGAGAGAGAGAGAGAGAGAGAGAGAGAGAGAGACAGAGACAGAGACAGACAGACAGACAGAGAGTGAGTGAGAATATTAAATATAACTGAACATTTCACAGTAATCGTGTCAAGATAACTGTACATACGTGATTAATACAATAAGATCACAGTGAACAGGTGATATCACAATATGCAAAACAACCACTGTGAAAAAATAGTGAACTTCCAAGCCCTTTCGTGAATTCTCACATTATCAAGGACCTGTAAAAATAACAGAACGGTGAAAGACTTGTCAGGTTTAATGTCGTATGTGCGTATGTGAGGTGATATCTCAGCCTTATAAGCCTTCCACTGCTGTATTATTTTCACATGTCCTACACAATATGAGAAATCACCAAAGAGCTTGGAATGTTACTATTTTTTCATAGTAGTCGTTTTGCATACCTAACGGCAGCCTGTGTATGATTTACGTCCGCCATGAGGGACAGAGATTTGAACATATTCTAACGAGGTGTTAACAGTTCAAGTTTCCTAAAGATACCTGGAATATACCTGGATTATTATTATGATCATAAGGAAAGCTCTAAACTCGTAGGATTATACAGTGCCTGTGGGGGTGATGGAAGGTATTCAGGCTTAATTCAGGGAACTGGACCACAGATCCAGTTCCCTAGATCAAGACCTCACCAGCATCAAGAAACCTTCCTACTAAGACGTAATTTCGGATAGCCTATTCAAAACTCCAGTAAAAGAATCAGTATGACTTTCAGAAATAGAGAGGTAAGGAGAGAAATAGAAGAAAATAGATTTTTTTTTCTTTTTTTTTATTCGCCGGTACTCTCCCGGCCCGGATCTTTTCTTGGCTCCCTATCTGGGGAATATCTCGAGACCTAAGTCTCCCATGGGAGGAGGTACAAGTACCTCCTCATCTTTGGGACCAAGTGTCCCCAGGCCTAGCCAGTCCCCGCCCTCACGGGGCTCGTAGGGAGAAGCTAGGCCTCTGGTCTGCCATCTGCCCCGCCCCAAAGGGGCTCGTGGGGATGGCAGTCTTATGAGCTGCAGGTGATAGAAAGCCGGAAAATAGATAAGAAGGGAAATAGAGAGATAAGGAGGGAAATGGATAAGGAGGGAAACAGAGAGATAATAAGGGAAATAGAGAGATAAGAAGGGAAACAGCAAGTAGCAAATACCTAATACCTTCTCTTGTGTTTTCAGATTTAAAAACGATTTTTTTTTTGTTTACATTAAGTAAATATGAATTTGGTTAATATATGGAAATACGAAGTAAACCAGGTGTGCCTTTAAAAAAAAAACAGGCTCATTGTCTTCATCTTCTGGCTCACTGTCTTCGTCTTGTGACTGTCATCTGGTTCATTGTCTTCATTTTCTGACTTATTGTCTTCATCTTTTGATTCACTGTCTTCATCTTTTGATTCACTGTCTTCATCTTCTGACTCATTGTCTTCATCTGACGCAATATCTTCACCTTCTGGCTCATTATCTTCATTTTCTGGCTCACTGTCATCATTTTCTGGTTCACTGTCTTCACCTTGTGTCTCATTGTCTTCCTCTCCTGCTGTTTCTTCGCGTAACTCGGCCAATGGCCAAAGGAAAGTCTGAAGAGACTGCTGATTCTGATCTTGGTTAGACAAATTCTTTTACGAGGAAAACTGGCCAGGGACTCGTAAATCTATTGAAACACCCTTGATCAATCCTTCCCATTCCTGGGAAGCAGGATTGCCAGATGCTCCTGTGTCCATCCCTGACCACTGACCTTCCGGGAAGACCCATCGTTGCTTCAGCTTTCACAGCTGCTTCTACTAAATATGTTAAAAAATAATGTATTATTTAGTCTGGTCTCTGGTAAGGAGGTAGGGGTATATTCAAATTTGATAGGCTTGTAATTCCTAAGAAATTCAGACCTCAGGTTTTGAAGATGTCTCATGATTGACAAAACAGCTGGTCAAGGTTAACCTGAAAACAGCTCAGGACAACATGAAACAGAGACTCTCTGGGCACGGGTTCAAACCCAACCCGTGGTATGGTTTGTTTGCAATGATATCATTACAATTTCGTGAGTCATGAAACAGAGGTATGATGAAACATTTAAATTTCGCTCATTTGTCCCAGGAGACATGGTGTTGGTCCAAGAACCTGTTTCTGGTCACACCTTAAAGAACATAAGATAGACCGGTTAAAGCAAAATAAATGGCCCTAATGAACTTTTTTCAAGGGTTCTTAAAGAGTGTAAAATGGAACTCTGTGAACCTTTAACTAATATTTTTAATTTATCTCTTCAAACAGGTGTAGTGTCTGATATGTGGAAGATGGCTAATGTAATTCCTATTTTTAAAGCAGGGGACAAGTCGTTACCGTCAAATTACCGCCCAATAAGCCTAACCTCAATTGTAGGCAAATTACTAGAGTCAGTTATAGCTGATAATATATTATTATTATAATCAAAAAGAAGCGCTAAGCCACAAGGGCTATACAGTGTGCTGATAATATAAGAAGCCATCTCGATAGGCATAATCTGATTAATGATATTCAACATGGTTTCACCAGCGGCCGTTCCTGCCTAACTAATTTATTAACCTTCTTCAGCAAACCTCTTGAGGCCGTTGATCAGGATAAAGAATTCAATATTGTTTATTTAGATTTTAGTAAGGCTTTAGAGTACCACATCAGAGACTGTTGAAGAAAGTGGCAGCTCATGACATTGGGGGAAAAATGCTGTCATGGATCGAGTCATGGCTCACTAATAGGAAGCAGAGAGTGTGCATAAATGGGGTTAAATCTGAGTGCTCTATTCTTAATAATTATTTTCTCTCAGTTTTCACTCAGGACACTAACAATATCCCAGTAATAAATTTTTATAGTGGGCTTGAAGACGATAAACATATATGCAATATCATAGTCACTAGCAAAATGGTTATCAAACAGATAGACCAACTGAAGCAAAATAAATCCCCGGGCCCTGATGAACTTTTTTCTAGGGTTCTTAAAGAGTGTAAAATAGAACTTTGTGAACCATTGACTAATATTTTTCATATTTCTCTTCAAACAGGTGTAGTGTCTGATATGTGGAAGATGACTAATGTAATTCCTATTTTTAAAGCAGGGGACAAGTCATTACCGTCAAATTACCACCCAATAAGCCTAACCTCAATTGTAGGCAAATTACTAGAGTCAATTATAGCTGATAATATAAGAAGCCATCTGGATAAGCATAGCTTGATTAATGGTACTCAGCATGGATTCACCAGGGGCCGTTCCTGCCTAACTAATTTATTAACTTTCTTCAGTAAATTATTATTAAAATAAAAAAAAAGTGCTAAGCCACAAGGGCTATACAGTGTTTCTTCAGTAAAGCTTTTGAGGCCATTGATCATGATAAAGAATTTGATATTGTTTATTAAGATTTTAGTAAGGCTTTTGATAGAGTACTGCACCAGAGACTGTTAAAAAAAGTGGCAGCTCATGGCATTGGAGGAAAAGTGCTGTCATGGATTGATAGGAAGCAGAGAGTATGCTTAAATGGGGTTAAATCCGAGTGGGGATCTGTAACAAGTGGTGTACCACAGGGATCAGTCGCAGGCCCATTGTTGTTTATATGTATATCAATGACCTTGATGAGGGTATTACTAGTGATAGGAGCAAATTCGCCGATGACACAATGATAGGTAGGATAATTGATTCAAACGTAGATGTTAGGGAACTTAGGAGGATTTAGACAAACTCTATTCTTGGTCAGAAAAGTGGCAGATGCAGTTCAATGTAGATAAATGCAAGGTTCTGAAGCTCGGGAGTGTCCATAACCCTAGCACTTATACATTAAATAATGTAGAACTTAGCCATACAGATTGCAAAAAGGACTTGGGGGTTATGGTGAGCAGCAACCTTTAACCAAGACAGCAATGCCTAAGCGTACGTTATAAGGCAAATAGATTATTGGGATTTATATCAAGAAGTGTAAGCAACAGAAGTCCAGAGGTTATACTGCAGCTTTATACATCATTAGTAAGGCCTCATCTAGATTATGCAGCTCAGTTCTGGTCTCCATATTACAGAATGGACATAAATTCGTCAGAAAACATTCAGCGTAGAATGATTAAATTAACACATAGCATTAGAAATCTTCCTTATGAAGAAAGATTGAAGACTCTTAAATTACATTCACTTGTTAGACGAAGAATGAGGGAAGACATGATCAAAGTGTATAAGTGGAAGATGGGTATTAGTAAAGGGTGACGTGTACTTAGCTCTGTGAAGACCTGTTTGTGTGCTCTCTGTGAATCTGAACCAGGATGCCCTCTCTTGAGCAACTTTACCAGCAGCTGAAAAAAGAGCTTAGGGTTGCTAAGCTGGAGATACGGTGATTAACGGAGGAAAACAAAAGGATTTGTAGTAATCCTCCTGTTGTGAGTCCCCAGGTTAAGAGGGGAACTTGGTCAGTAGCCGGGCAACATGGAACCAAGCTGAGGATCAAGAAGACTGTTGGAGGCAGAAACAACGATAATTTTCGTAACTGTGTTTATGTGTACCTGTACCTGAATAAACTTACTGACGTGGCATGCGAAGAGTATGTTACAATTTATTCAATATCTGTGGCACACCTATTTTTGGCATGCCCTCCCACCCAGTGAACCAGTTAGAGCATAACAGTTAATTATTATTATTATAAACAAAAAGAAGCGCTAAACCAACAGCACAACAGTCAGGTTCCCACTGTTATAGAATGAGACATGTGAAGCATTTGCTAATCTGTATTTATGAAGTGTTTCTCTAGCCAGTGGCTTCTTCAATCCAATAAACACAAAGAACAGCGGAAAAAGAGGAGGAATTTGAGGTAATCAGTCCTTCAGCCTGGAGTGGCTTATATACTGCATTCAGGTGAGCTGAAGTAGGAGGCGGGGTCACAGTGAAACCATCCACTAGTGTTAAGCTGGTCATGTCCAGAGGTTGGACAAGCATTGAAGAATTCCTTGTATCAAGATCCCATGATGTTGCAGTGTCAGGCAGATGTGATAAATGGTTTAGAAAACCAACAAGTTCAGGAATGAGACACTTGTGCAACAGGTTGCATAGGTGTCTCATTCTTCAACTTGTTGGTTTTCTAAACCATTTATCACATGCCCCACTGTTATGTAACTGCTGGTTCATCGGCCAATCATGTGAAAGCCAAACTTTGCGAAGTAGTGTCTTCAACTGGTGGAGCAGAATAGGCAGACTTCCATTACAAATTCAAATTTATTTCAGGATGATACAATGTTTATACAGAGATGGGTAACATTTAGTTGTACATGCAGAACCCTTAGTATGCAGAATATTTCTTAAGACTATCATAAGACTAAAAGGTAATAATTAGTTGATTCATATGTAAATGGTCTCAAGTGGTTTTAACAACAAATACCTTTACTGAGTTTAATTGTTTTAAGGTTTATAGATTAGCTTATGATTACAGGTAATGAGGATTCTTGCATATTAGCACTACATTTAGGAATTACAATGAATAGTTTTATCAATTCAGCTTCTGATTACAGGTAAGGAGGTTTCTAACATTCAATATATTTAATGATTGTCAGGATTACAGAATATGAGAATAATATATTGTTTTCCATATGCCTGTGGCAGTGAGTACATGAAAATATACTGTTATCATATTTAGTTGTTGTTGGGCTTTGTTAACAAAAGAATTTTTTTTTTTTACGGTAGTGTTGAAGATGCTGGCAGAGGGTGGCTCTGGAGATTTCTGGCAGGGAGGTCCTGATTTCGGGTCCTTTTATGCACACTGACATGGGGTACGTCATAGACATTTTTGTGTCTAGTATTATGTCTGTGGGTTCTGTTGTAACTATCCAGGAAGTGCTTCAGGTCAGGATTAGTATTAGAATTTATTGTTCTGCACATATAGGATGCACAGTAGTAGAAGTGAATCTTTTGTACGGTAAGTAGATTTACTTCTTTGAAGAGTGGGGATGGGATGTTGTTGTCTAGTAATGGACTATGTGATCATTCCTACTGTGGCCTTTTGTTGAATTATAACGTATTTTGGAGAGGGTGCCAACTATTTTGGACTGGATACTTTTTTTTGTAATGTGTTAGATGTGGGGTTTTAAATTTCAAGTTGCTGTCAAGGTGCAGACCCAGAAATTTTCCTTCATTATGCTTAGCAATAAGAGTATTATTAATCATAATATTTAATTGGACATTATTTGCTCTACTCCCAAACATAACGTAGTTTTTTCATTGCTAAGTGTGAATGCATTGGTAGTCATCCAGGTTGATAATTTTATGAGCTCTTCGTTAATAATGCTGTTAAGTGATGCTAAATTTGGGTGGGAGATGACAAAAGTTGTTTCATTGGTAAAAAGAATAGGCCTAAGTTGCTGAGAAATGTTTGAAAGACAATTAATATATAAGAGGAAAAGTAAGGGGCCAAGGATGCTTCCCTGTGGAACACCAATGTCTGCCCCTCTAATTCCTGAACAAGTGAAAATGTGTATTACTTGCCAGTCATGCTTATTATGCCTTATATCTACAAGCATAGCATAGCACTTTGTCTGGATTTTTTTTGAGTTATCCTTGGTAATTTACACTATGTATAAGTGTATTTATGTGTACCTGTGAGATTGAGACACAGATAGACAGAGATAGATACAGACAGACAGAAGGAGATAGAGTCAGCCAAAGCAAATCAGCCAGCCAGCCAGCTGCCAGCCAGCCAGCCAGCCGGCCAACCAGCCAGCTGGCCACCCAACCAGCTGGCCTTGCCGAACATGTATCACACGTTTCAGAATTGTTTCTCTTTACTTAGGCCATACAATATACAACATTGTGGCAGGATGACATTAACAGTGGTATTAAAATTGAAAGGATGTTACACATTGGTTATTATCAATTTTTTTTATATTTCCTTGGTATCTCCTGCAAGTGGCAGTGTATCTGAAGCTCACTCATAACTTGGATTTTGGCTCACAACTCAAAGCAAAAAATCGACTGAGCGATGGCTTGTAACTCGGAAAACTCATAAGTTGGGGCACTCGTAAGTTAGGTACCACTGTATATTAATCATGTCCCTGAGGCCTCTCGTATATTATACTTGCCTTCCATTTTATAATCATGATAATTTTTATTTCAACATGATAAAATGTATAAAGATGGGTGACATTTAGGTGTGCATGCAGAAAGCCCATTGTTATGCAGAGCATTTTGGGCAAACTTAAGCTTAAGAATGGTGCTGCCATCATCAACAGCAGCAGCTTCATCAGCAGTGATCTCACCATTATTAGCAGTGATCTCACCATTATCAGCAGTGAGCTCACCATTATTAGCAGTGAGCTCACCATTATCAGCAGTGAGCTCACTATTATTAGCAGTGAGTCACATTCACATGCCACTATTATTAGCAGTGATCTCCCCATTATTAAGTGATCTCACTATTATCAGCAGTGATCTCACCATTATCAACAGTGATCTCACTATTATCAGCAGTGATCTCACCATTATCAGCAGTAATCTCACCATAATCAGCAGTAATCTCACCATAATCAGCAATGACATCACCATTCTCAGTAGTGATCTCACCATTAGCAGCAGCATTAGCGCAAGGTAAATTCCATTTGTCAGACTACAAATTAAGTCACAAATAAATTTTGATGACCTATTTAGGCCAAGAGAGACAAGAGGAGTGAGAACAATAAGGTTTGATCCAAGGAAAGGAAGCTTTAGTTCCTAGAATCAAAACCCCTTCACCTTGTTAAAGAAGCCTTTGAAGTATTATATACCAATAGTGTATTAAAACCAATGGAAGAAGATATTCAATGTTTAATAACAGTTTAACCTAACATCCACTACAGTGTAAAGTGATACGAGGACTCAAGTACATCATACAATTAGAAAAACTTTACTGGAGTGACTGAGGTTCCACAACCAAAACATATCCAATAATAATGTCCTATTTTCACTCAATATAGTCTCTATCTTTGGTGTGATGTACAATACATTACACATTAAGTACACATTGTTGTGCCTTCTATGGTGATGCATCTATGCAGGATCAAGTTTTACTACAAATGGTAAATACTATACACTTTTCTTCAGTTACAGTAGGGCCCCACTTATACGGCGGGTTAGGTTCCAGGCTACCGCCGTAAAGCGGAAATCGCCGTAAAGTGGAACACCCTTTTTTTCCACTTATAAATGCATACAAACACTAGATAACAAGTTTACACTAACATATATTAAGTTAGCAATAGAACCAGGCATCAAAAAACAATAAAAAGGTACAATACACACATAGTGCACTCATTACTTACCTTAAAATATTTATAGTCTTAATCTAGGGTGAGACAAGTAGTATTTATTGTAAGAAATCAAGTGTGGTATGTATTGTAATAGGCAGGCTATTTCACCAGGCCACCCCACCCACACATACTATTCTATGATATTTAAGCATCCCAGAGCGATAAAATGTATATACAGTTCACTCATTACTTACCTTAAAATATTTGTAGTCTTAATGTAGGGTCAGGAGTAAGTAAATGAGATAAAACGAATAAATGAGAGAGAGAAAGAATGAATACATGAGAGGTGACAGGCCAGGCACAGAGTAAACAAAACAATGAGACTCCGTGACTATTGTTATTATTACCACTTGTGGAAGTCTCTGCTACCACAGATCACATTTATGTTTATTTATTCTACTGTGGGGTGTATTTATCTTATTTATATGTTATGCATCGTGTTTATTATATAATTTTGAAAAAAATATCATGGATGGATTAATGAAAATGTGTATATTAACGTAATATACGACATTTAAATGACTTGATGTGTGTAAGTTTATTTAGGTACAGGTATACATAAGTATAATTATCAGAGTATATATAAAATATGAAATAACTTTTAAAAACATTTGAAATTTTGGAGTTTCCAGACAAAATGGAGAGACTTAGTGCTTACTGAGCTCATGGAGAATGTAAACAAACAGGGTGGGGCACGGTGACCGTATTAGAAAGTCAGGTGGGGGGAGCCGTATAGTGAGTTTTGGTCATAATTTGAAATGTCCGTATTAGCGGAACGCCGTAAAGCGGAACGCCGTAAAGCGGGGCCCTCCTGTATATGGTAATAAAGTAAACTCTCCATATAATGGACTAATTGGGGGGTTGATCGAGTGTTCATTAACCCGTAAACGGTCCAAACGTATATATACGTTTTTTCAACATTTGAAAGTATGTAAAAAAGGTAGATCTTCTTTTTGTTTTTCTACATTTGAAAATGTGTAAAAAAAACTTCGATCTACTTTTTTTTTTGTTATATTTGAAAATATGTAAAAAAAACTTACATCTACTTTTGTAGCACTACACATGTGAACGTAGATCTGCTTGGACCGTTTACGGGTTAAATCAGAACTGTGTTAAAAAATAACAAAAACGATGCACTTAGGTACTCTAGTTTTTACCTAAAATAGTACTGTACACACAATTTACAGATATATTGAAATAAACATTGAAATAAAAGAAGATGGAAGTGCAATATACAGCAGATATTGCCCATTATTTTACAAGTTCATTATATTAAGGGTTGTTATACCAAGGTTTATTCTAATTCAGTGATATTTACTGATTATTAATTTACAGCAATCTGAAGAAATGTTTTATTTTCTAACATACTGGCCATCTTCCACCAAGGTAGAGTGGCCCATAGAAGAGGAAACACATTCACCATCACTTATTCAACTGTTGTTATGCCAAAGGTGTATTAATATTACAGTTAAGGTAGCCCTCTAAACTACAATATTGACACCCCATATTTAGAGTTCAGGCACTGCACTCACCATCTCTAGTACTCCAGTCTAGCTAACCAGTTTCCCGGAATACCTTCATAAATGTTACCTTGCTATTATTCCAACAGCATGTCAAAACATAAAAATGACTTGTCTACACTTACTCTGATCTAAAGCACTTGCACAAACCTGCTGGATGTTCAAGACCCTAGATCACAAAACCACCTCTATCCCTTCCTGAGATGACCCCCCCTCCTCACCACTCCAGATTTATTACCCTTTTAATTGTCTTATTTTGCTTCAATCCATTCTAAGATGCGAAAACCACCACCTCAGTCATGTCTTGGAATTTACATATTTTTGTAAACTCCCACACATCTCTCTGCTAATTTCCATGCTCCAAATTCTCTGCATAATATTCACACCACATTAACCTCAAACGTGATATCTCTGCTGTCTCCAGCTCCATCGCTGCAACATTATATAATATATATAAGTGTGGTTACCACTATACTCTGGTACCTCCCCCTTATTGCCTCTATTGATAGAGTTATGTCTCCACAGATGCCTCAGTGCACCACTATTTTCTCCTTCCTCTACTCCATGTTTCACTATCTTTCACAGACCCATCTGCTGACAAATTCAATGCCACTTTCTAAATATAAAATTCCTCCATACTCCCTCTAATCTGATATCCAATCATTAACTACCTTTTTTTGTTATTCTTATCATCTTGCTTTTTTCCTATCCTTGTTTTTAATTTCTTTCTTTTACATATGCTCCTAAATTTATCCAACCAACCTTTGCAACTTCTCAGAATCTCCCAAACTGAGTTGTGTCATCAGTACAGACTCCCACTTTTTATCCAGTTCAATATCTTTCAGTCCTTCACCTCTCCTGAACACCTTACCATTCACTACTTTTACAGCCCAATCTATAAATATGTTAAATCAAGGTGACATCCTACATCCCTGTCCAAGGCCTAATATTACTGGAAAATAATCCACCTCTCTTTCTCCTGCATATCCTAACCATATCTATACTGCACTCCATATCTGCAATATGCCAATGCCTTCATCTAATCCACCATTTTATGCCACTTTATAAGCTGATAAACAATCACAAAAAAGTTCCTTATCTTACATACTTCAATGAAGAAATGCTTGCAGTTAAACAACATACACCCTCCGCTTCGTAATTACTGTGAGTTTTCTTGTTTATCCTATAACGGCATGTATTAATAAAAAAAAAACCTATGATACGATACTGAAAAGTTGCCGAGTACACATACAATGATAGATATGTTTATTGTTGAAACATTTTGCCTGCACAGCAGGCATCATCATCCAATACAGTGATAACAACACAACAAACAGTAAAAGTGGAGAGTTTTAAGATAATCAGTACCTGAAAACTCTCTCTCTATTCAATTCGGTATTCGACTGATGAATCCTACTACACAATGAAACATTTCAACAATACACATACCTAGCGTTGTATGCGTCTTCGTCACCTACTGTCTGTCTTGTCTTTAACTATCAATAATGATTCTACCATACATTTTATCTGATGTACTCAACAGATTTATTCCCCTATTAATTTTTACACTCTCTCTCTTGTCCCAGTTTCCCTTCTACAATAAAACTATGCATGCTTTTTGAATCCTTATGTACCCTCTTTTCTTTTATGCATATATTAAACAAATACACCAACCACCACAAACTAAGTATATCCCCACCAGCGTCATCTCAGATGATTCTATACCTCTGACAAATGCATGAAATCACTGTTTCCCCTTCAACATTTAACAGCTTCTTAAAATAGTATTTTATCTTTCTTCCCAGTATCTACACTTTCGTATCTGCTATCAAGTCCATTTATACCCTAGACTTAACCAACTAATCTCACTCCAAAGCTTTGTCTTATTCTCAGCAAAATTTGTGTGGAAGTAACCACAGAAAATTTAAAAACTGCTCTGTACTTTCATGCACACTTTCTTGGATTAAGTTATATTTAAGAGTATTTTTCTACTTTTGGATACCTACTTCAAAAATACATGAACAGTCATAATAGTTAAGTGTAATGTATCCCTGTCCATTTTGTGAACAAAACTGTTCTTTTATCAGTAGCCTGGTCACAGACCGGGCCGCGGGGGCGTTGACCCCAGGAACTCTCTCCAGGTAAACTCCAGGTAAACACATGAAGCCAAAGCAATAAATAAATTAATCTACAATAATCTTAAAACGTGCTCCTTAGTATCATATACTGTAATGTTCAACATGCATCTTAGTACAACGTACAGTAATGTTCAACATGCATCTTAGTACCACATACCATAATGTTCAACATGCATCTTAGTACCTCATACTGTAATGTTCAACATGCATCTTAGTACCTCATACTGTAATGTTCAACATGCATCTTAGTACCATATACTGTAATGTTCAACATAGTTCTACTTAAAACTTAATGTCAAAACTTCTTTTTTTGATGGAGCAACAAATCAGCTTCATAATTAGCATTATAATTTTTATGGAATAAATTTATCAGTGCTCCAGAATGAAAAATATTAGACACTGGACACAGATCCATCCATCCATCATATATAACTTATGAGTACAATTTTCAGAAAAGTTTAGTGACACTGAGATATGGTTTCTTTTACAAATAATCTCATATGCACTAATTTCATTTACATAAATGGACTTTTATACACTTGGAGCACTGATACAATTTTCCCATAGGAAATATTAAAACAAATTACTAGATCAGACATTATAATGTCTTCTAATCACCATGAGGCCTGGTCTCAGATCAGGTTGCAGGGGCATTGGCCCCTGCAACCCTCTCCAGGTACACTCTGTTATAAGTCTTTTAGACTCTAAAATTGTTTCTCTCTAGTGTGAATTTTCTTGTGTGATGTTAAATTAACCTTATGGGAAAAGTATTTTAGACAGACTGAACACTGATATGGTTTTTCTCCAGTATGAATTCTCTCGTGTGATACTAACTGAGACTTTTGATGAAAACCTTTTAGACACACTAAGCACTGATATGGTTTCTCTCCAGTGTGAATTCTCTCATGCGATACTAAAGTAGACTTTTGGGCAAAGGCTTTTAGGCATATTGAACATTGATAAGGTTTCTCTCCAGTATGAATTCTCTCATGCTTTATTAAAAGAGGCTTTTCAGAGAATTTTTTGAGACACACCGAACACTGATAACGTTTCTCTCCAGTGTGAGTTCTTATGTGACATCTTAGATTAGCTTTCGTTGAAAAATTTTTTAAACACTCTGAACACTGATATGGTTTCTCTCCAGTATGAATTCTTAAATGGTTGATTAAACCTGCATTTTGTGAAAAAATTTTTAGACACTCTAAACATTGAAATGGTTTCTTTTTAGAATGAATTCTCTTATGTGATACTAAATTAGACTTTGTTAAAAAATCTTTTAGACACACTGAACATTGATGTGGTTTCTCTCCAGTATGAATTTTCTCATGTGATACTAAATGAGACTTTTGGGAAAAGGTTTTTAGACACACTGAACACTGATATGGTTTCTCTCCAGTATGAATTTTCTCATGTTTTAATAAAACATTCTTTTCTGAAAATCCTTTTAGACACACTGAACACTGATATGGTCTCTCTCCAGTATGAATTATCTCGTGTCTTATTAAATTCTCTTTCTGGACAAAGTCTTTAAGACACATTGAACACTGATATGGTCTCTCCCCAGTATGAATTCTCTTGTGTCTTTCTAAACGAGAGTTTTCTGAAAATCCTTTTAGACACACTGAACACTGATATGGTTTCTCTCCACTATGAATTATCTCGTGTCTTATTAAATTTGCTTTTTGAATAAAGTCTTTTAGACACACTGAACACTTATATGGTTTCTCTCCAGTATGAATTCTCTTGTGTCTTACTAAATGAGAATTCTTGGAGAAGGCTTTTAGACACAGTGAACACTGATATGGTCTTTCTCCAGAATGAATTTTCTTGTGCCTTGCTAAATAAGATTTTTTGGAAAAGTCTTTCAGACACACTGAACATTGATATGGACTCTCTTCATCATGAGCTCTTTTGTGATTTATTAAATTTGATTTATCTGGAAAGTCTTTGAGACATACTGAACACTGAAATGTTTTTTCACTTGTAATAATTCTAGTGTATGATATAAGCTGAGACATGTGTGAAACATCTTTAAAGCATTCTGAATACTGAGTTAGTTTTTCTTCTTTGTGATCTATAGTTTGTGTCGCTTGAACGGATTCTTTTTCAAGTGTTTCAGACATACTGAATACCTAACTAAATATAAAATTACTATATTTTTTAATTAAAATTAAAATTACTATATTTCTATAATACTGTATTTTTATATTATGAACAAGTGGAAGCCCTAAACCTGTATGTGTTATACCATGCCAGGAAAATATAAAAAATTAGATGTAAGTTCTTAAAGCTTTCTCAAAAGTTCTGAAAAATGTATAGAACATTGATATACGGTGATTTTATCGTATTCACGTGAAGGTACTCAGACTTCAATAGTCATGCATTCACGATGTAAAAATAAATTTGACTCACAAAAAAGTTTTTTCTCTGCAGCAGTTTAAATAATTCTTATGTTAAGTTATTTTATCAATAACCTACATTATGAAGTTTACTAACAACAAGTGCAAAGAATGTTTTTTTTAGTATTGAGTAAACATTTAAATAAATTAAATTATATTTATCATACAACACAGCATGATAAATATAATTATTCCCTCAAAACTAAGCTTTAATGAGTTTCAGCCACAGTATAATACAATGACTGGTAAAAGTCAGGAATATAATTGTGAGAAACTAGAACTCAAATAACATAAGTAACATCACATGTATTATTGCACTGTTGGTACATAGTGCTCTTCCTAAGTACAGTGGACCCCCGGTTAACGATATTTTTTCACTCCAGAAGTATGTTCAGTGCCAGTACTGACCGAATTTGTTCCCATAAGGAATATTGTGAAGTAGATTAGTCCATTTCAGACCCCCAAACATACACGTACAAACACACTTACATAAATACACTTACATAATTGGTCGCATTCGGAGGTGATCGTTATGCGGGGGTCCACTGTATATTGCAGTGTTTATGCCACTTACACAAGCTTCATTACACTATCAGCAGTACAGGGGTAAATCCTCTGGTGAGCTGCAAAAGAAAAAAGAGAAAGAAATAACCAACACATTCACCAAACATTAAAAAAATATTTACCAACAATTATGTTAGGTTAAACTTTTGCTGCAAGGACAATCACAGTTTCTAGCATAATATAACTATCTTTTAGGATTACAGGAGGGGCCCCAGTTTTGCAGCTGTTGGGTTCCTTACCCCAGCCAATAAGCAAAAATCACGTAACGACGTTGGTCGAGACATATGACAAGTTAAGTGCTCATATAGTCAAGTCGACGTAAAGCGTGAAACTATGTCGGGATTGTGATTAGATTAAGGAGGAGTTTGCAGCTTGGGTTCTTAACCATAAGAAAATGGCATTGGAATATCCCTGTGCTCATATAGCAGCAAAAAATAGATCAATGAAAAAAATGACTACAAAAAAGCTAGCTCACACAATACAAATCAAAAAGCCCAAACCAAGACTCAATTGAAAATCACTGAAAAGAGGGAGGAAAAAACATGGAACCCTTCTGTGTGTAATTTGATCAATTTTGATTCATATACAAATACAATAAAATATCTCATAAATGGACTAACAGGAAGGAGGGGAGTGTACAATAATGCCAACTATCAACAATCTGAATTAGAAACAATATTTCATGATAACCAGTTGTCTTCTGAAGAAGTGGACTTTGTCCACTGATGCAGAAGACAACCAGACACTAAGAATACAGGTGCTGTATCCTGTAGTACTAAAGTACTGTACTGTATAGTAATTTTATAGTATCCTATGTAACTTAAGAGTAATTTTATTTACCTTAACTTGGTGAAGAGATGAGATGTAAACTACTGTTATTAATAATGGTGATTCACAATAAATCTTATTCTGTCAGAGGAGCTGTAAGCTCTACTACTGAAAACAATGTAGATGGCTGAGAAGATTTCCATGCCAATGAAACACCTCACTCAAACTTTTTTATTCCAGTACATATGTACCTGTGTATAGGTCAAGATTTTAAAACCAAAATTTCAAGCCAAAAGTCAGAGGTCAACGTATTCAAGAGTGTGGTATAAGCCACACTTAGAAATCACATTCCACCTTAAATATACAAATAAATTTGATAATACCCAGCAGGTCATGTTGGCTTCTCTCAATTTTACACAACTTAGAATAGAAAAGCACTGTGGTAGGCCTACTGTCTCATGCTCGGTAGGTCCCGCTCAAATCCAACATGAAGCAAGAAAATACTAGACTTTGTGAATCACAGCCCCAAACCTTAAGGATTCAGGTATCTGAACAAAAATTTTCTGAGTTAACAGTGATTGAGGACAGCAAAGCTATCCAATCAATTGTTGTCAAACATATGAAACAAATATTTTCACTCAACATCAAGATGGAAAAGGTTGTACAGGACTGGAAAAATAACAAATACAAATACAAACTCACAGAAGAGTGACTTGCTACGAAATCAAGTGCATCTAATGGAACAGCAACAGCTATCAGATACAGTAATCTTTAACAGTCCTCATTTGCCAGGTTACATAAACCAAAGTAACTGCTTGAATAACACAATTCATCTCAATAAATCTGAGTTGAGGGTAGTCATAGAGAGTACTCACATCAAGGAGGTGTGTTTGCTAGGCAAATAGGGTCAAAAACCATGTGTTAAGACTACATTCATATGAAACAAAAACAGACCTGATCAGTTCATCCTATCAACAAGAAGAGTCAAGTGTATGTTAATGAGTGACTTACTAGAAAATGACAGAACCTATTGTATAGGGTCAGGAAACTCAAACATAAACATAAAAAACTTAACCAATGATTCACATCAGTTGGTAAAATCATAGTAAAAAAAATCAGCCACAGGTCTCATACATGATATAACTAATAACCATGAACTAACCAGATTTCTTAAAGATGTCAACTTGAGTCTAAATATTACATTATCCCATGTTTAGGGCAATGTACCTACCTCATTCCTTTGCAATAATTTATTGCCATTCTTAACTTGTTATATTTATTTTGTTCTCCATAAGCTGTCTGCAAATTTCCAAGTACAGACCATCCTGTTGCCATTTCATCATGATACCAGTTCATTGTGTAACATCCTGCCTTGTACTTATTAGCACTGCTTTTTATTGTTCTGTTTATTATTTGTGTAATTTACTTGTACACTGATCACTGACATTGCGACCCATAATTTTTTATTATAGATAAATCCTGTGCCATTTAATCCCTTGTTTATAGTTCATTGTATAATTTCATTGTACACTACCCACTAACTTTTTGTTTTCCCATCATTTCTTTTTAATCACACTTTGTTATAGTTCACTGTGTAGCAACTTACCTTGTACTAAATAGCATTACAGACACTCCTCATTTAACAACCTATCTGTTTAACGACTGCACGGAGTTATGACCAGCTCTCGGACCAGTTGGTATTGTATGCTGTACAAGAACTTTGGTTGGGGAAGAGTTAACTAACAAAGACTTAATAGAGTTGGAAGCGCAGCAGCACTTGGAAGAGGAACAAGAGGAAAGAATGGAAGCACAGTGGTACCTCGGGATAAGAACTTAATTTGTTCCAGAAGGCTGTTCAAGTGCCAATACCAAACAAATTTGTTCCCATAAGGAATAATGTAAATTAGATTAATCCGTTTCAGACCCCAAAAATACATTTACAAAAGCGTTACATAAATACACTTACATAATTGTTCAAGTTTTGAGCTGCTCG
Organism: Cherax quadricarinatus; assembly: GCF_026875155.1. Classification (NCBI taxonomy): domain Eukaryota; kingdom Metazoa; phylum Arthropoda; class Malacostraca; order Decapoda; family Parastacidae; genus Cherax; species Cherax quadricarinatus. Next base: position 56,053,926 of record NC_069414.1, read on the forward strand.
TATCCCGAGGTACCAATGTACAAAAGAAGCTCACTGTAAAAGAGTTAGCTGGAGTGTTCTCGAACGTGAATGTAGAATGGAACTCGGTTAAGTGAGGAGTGCCTATACTTTTATTATTATTAGCAGTGATTATATTCAATTGTTTGCTATCCTGATTACTAGTTCACTGTACATAACAACACTGTTATTTCTTTATTTTATTTAGACAATATCAAAAAATTTTTTTTATTTACCTAACAAATTCTTTATCATAATTTATTATTATGGACAAACCCTGTTGCCACTTTTATCCTGATTACCAGTTCAGAGTCCATTATATTTATCCATTTCATGAATGCTCACACCAATCCTGATTTGAACCTCCTATATAATCTAAATCCTAACCATTACTTATCTGAAAGTAACAGTTTTTATTACACAGCAAACAAGAAAAAACTGTCCTCAGCAATGCCAGGAATATAATAATTTTTAACTACAACATTAGATCCCTGAGTAAGCACTATGACCACCTGGCACTCCTAGATTCTTTAAATTCAACCATCTCTTTTATTATACTTTCTGAAACCTGGCTTAAGCAAGTCACAACAGACATCCACACACTACCGGGATACACAGCCATTCACAACTGCAGGACAGATCAAATCGAGGGAGGTGGAGGGGGGTGCCATCTACTATTCTAACAAACTTTAATGTTGTAACACCACATGCTTCAGAGATGAATATGGTGAATATATATTTGCTAACTTCTCTGCAAAAAATCTAAAGACTTCCATTACACTTGGTGCAATCTACAGGATACCTCATACCAATATCCCAAACTTTAGTGACAACCAAAACGCCTAATAACAAACAAGCAATGGAACAAACACTACTTACTACTAACTGGTGACTTCAACATTAACCCTGGCCTAACAGATGACCAACCAGTAACAGAATTTATTAACAGTATGAAAAGTTCATTACACATACCAGCTATAACAAAACCAACAACGTTAGCTGAGTGCAACCATAACTGACTGTATATGGTTAAATATACTAGCTCCTCTCAAAGCATGAATAATAACAGATACAGGTGGGCCCTGCTTATACAGCAGGTTAGGTTCTGGGCTAGTGCTGTAAAGCAAAAATTGCTGTAAAGTGAAACACAGCTTTTTTTCACTTTCAAATGCAAATATTAAATAAACAATAGAGCTTGACCTAAAAAATGCATATACAGTACACATATTACATAAAATATTTTCATCCTTACCTTATAGTGAGTGGTGAAAAATTATCGCCCCCAATTCGGGAGACATCTTGTATAACATTCTACTGTTAAAATTATGCTACGTTTACTATGGCGGGACACCACCTTGTAAGAAGCTATTGTGTCAAGTAATTCTTCATAAAATGGCCAGAAAATTATAGCCTTCATTGTCGTTTAAATATCCGTTGTGAAATCGCAAAAAAAAAAGCAATTGCAACTTGTATAATTACTACCAATTCAGAGTCATGTACTTATATATCTGTTATATCTATGTGACTCTGATGGGTTAGTATTATACCCCTTCAAGAGTATTTTATTATTCCACAAACACTTTTTAAATTGCACCAAAATGGTTGGGCCACTTACCTTTTATATCCTACCTCTCTCCCCCCTCCCACCCTTTTCCAATATTTCTATCCTTACCCATCTTACCAAAGCTCTGGTCATAAGAAGAAGAGTGGTGAATATATTTATTGTAGGAAGTCTGAATGAAGAATGGGGATATATAACTGAAAACTGCTGCATTAGTGGAACACCATAAAGCAAAGTGCTGTAAAATGAGGCCTGGCTGTAATACTACTGATCACAACCCCCCACGTTCCTCCTAACAAATATTTGTAAGCTACCAGTGGATTATTATTATAATCAAAAAAGCGCTAAGCCACAAGGACTATACAGAGCTACCAGTGGAATATAGCAAGATCTCATTTTGTCTCCAGCCAGGCTGTGGCTTGTAAGTTGGATTGCGTGCAGCCAGCAGTAACAGCCTGGTTGATCAGGCTCTGATCCACCAGGAGGCCTGGTCACAGACCGGGCCGCGGGGGCGCTGACCCCCGGAACTCTCTCCAGGTAATGAATAACTTCACCGCAACACTAAGCTTAAATGACTCGCCTACATAATTTACCAGTAACAGAGGCGTTGACAAATGGATAAAGAATTTTCTAAAAAAACATAGGGACCTATAAGAATAACTAAGCAAATCATCTACTAAAAATAGGTAACTGATGGCAACAAATACGAGCCTAGATAATAAAAAATAGTAAAAACATATTATTCATGCGGAGCCTATTAATTAATATAACATAGTAAACAACTACAATGTACGGTCCTCATAGAGAATGAACTAGATTGACAACTGTAATTAGTAATTAAAAAACATGGTAAAACCGATTACATATAACCAAAAAACCTGTTGAACCCCCAGGGTAATGCTTATAGGAATTAACTTAAATTGGAACTGAACACGATTCAATTCCTATAATCAAGTACAACAAGATGGGGTATAAAAGGCCTGGAAAACACTTTTTTATCTCTACCTTGAATGTTTTACACAACAAAAACATTCGACCATCAGTCTTGCATACCTGGTTCAGCGGCAGGTCAAGAATAAATCTCATAAACTGTTTATTTCAGGTCGTTAAAGCTGAGTAATAAATAGCGAGGAAGCAAGAACATTCTGTGTTGTTATTAATGTTGTTGTTGTGGTTAAGGGTCACTATCTGCTGGAGGAGCCCTGAATAGATTACCGCATCGACCCTTATACCAGGTTTTGTGGGTTATTGCTTTACTGTGTTTAATGGTTATCGTTTAAATCCCACATTGAATTGCACCTGCCACTTTTCTGACCATGACATGAGCTTGTCTAAATCCACCTGAAGTTCTGTGGCATCTTCCTCTGAATCAATAATACTGTGATGTAGTTCAGCTGCGCTTGTGAGGTCTCTAGGGAGACCTAATTATATGGTCACCTTGCCTTGGCAAGTGGTTAAGCAGCCACGCCTTTTCGGCTTAAGTCTCAGCTCCTTTGTTCGTCACTGGCGTCAGATCTCGGTGTCAGGTCGTAACACGTGGTGCACACCCCATTGTGGAGGGTGCTTGGACCACCATATAAGCCCAAGGAAGAGCATGATCAAGAGACTTCGAGCGGAGCTGCTGCTGTGTGCATAGCTCAGGAGGAGCTGCTGGTGCGGTGCAGGGCTCGGGAGAAGGCTGCTGAAGTCTCTGGAAGAGACTGTTGGAGACATTAGGGAGAGTACTGGCTTCGAGCAGTACTCGTGCTGTGTAGGTCTTGGGACCTGTGGCTTAGTTTCTGTGGTGAACTGTCCTCTGAACTATATTGTAAGTTATATTCATTTTCGCCAAGTTGGTTGTATTCCTTGTCACACTGCTTATGTTTACTACTAGCCACAATAATGTTCTCCTGTTCCCAAATATATTATTGTACAAGGACTTAATAATAAACTGTTTGAGTAGAATTGTAATATTCACTGTCCCCATTATTTACTCATTTATTTTTATTTCAAGTAGTGAGAGGATGAGTAGTATGGTGAGTAGAGTAATGAGAGGTGAAGGTGTAGTCACCAGTGACCTCACATTACCTACCTCCGCTAATCATCTCACTCGACTTACCTCTCCTGCCTATCCCCTGCCTACATAATCCCTTACTCCCATATTTCCCGATTATCTTTACATTCCATTACCCCTTCCCCCTACATGCCTATTTTTGTATCGTCAGCGTATTTGTTCATATCACTTGTTATTCCCTCCTCAAGGTCATTAATGTTTTTTATAAACAACAATGGGCTTAAAACTAATCCTTGTAGAACACCACTTATGATTGATCCCCAGTCAGATTTCAACCCATTTGTGCACACTTCGTGTTGGTGAGCCATGCCTCGATCTATAATAATAATAATCTTTTTTTATTTCGGCATGATACAATGTTTGTATAGATAATAATAAAATCTTTATTTCTACAAGTTCATGTACAAGGTATAAGGGCCTAACAGACATCGATGACATACTACTGTATAGAAATCCCCTTGTTATGCAGAGCATTTCGGGAAAATTAGGTCAGTTTTGTCCTAGGATGCACTCACACCAGTCAACTAACACCCAGGTACCCATTTTACTGATGGGTGAATAGGGACAACTGGTGTAAGGAAAAATGCGCGATGTTTCTACCCTTGCCGGGAGTCGAACCACAGCCCTTAACGTGTGAAGTGAGGGCTTTGCCTACCAGGCCACGGGCCACGGGGCTGATATTTAGGTGTGTATGCAGAAAGCCCATTGTTATGCAGAACATTTTGGGCAAACTTAAACCTATCTTAAGACTAAAATGGCAATAACTAATTGATGGTTTACATATATACGGTCTCCAGGGGGCCATTAATAATAAATTTAGGAATTACAAGGCACACCAGAGATCTACTTAGAATATTTACTCATTTTATAACACATTTATCAAATTTAGTTGTTGTAAGGATTACAGGTTGGATTATGATTACAGATAATGAGAATATGAATGTACATCCTTTAATGTTTGTGGCTGAGAGACTTCCTTAGCATATTAACACTTTTTTATGCATTCATTATATTTAATTGTTGTAAAGATTACAGGTAATGAGAAAGAGAATATATAGTTTTTTATATGATTGTAGTTAAGAGCTGTGTTTAGCATATTAAAACATTTTCAACACATGACATTCATCATATTTAGCTGCGTTAGGATATATTAGGGAAAGGAGGTTTTTTTTTCTTAAGATGGTTTTGAAAATGCTGGCAGATACCTGGAGAGGGTTTCGGGGGACAACGCCCCCGCAGAACCCCGGAAGGTTACCAAAGAAAGTCACTGCGTCATCGAGGGACTGTCTTTCTTATTTCCATTGGAGTTCTCAGTCTTGCCCCCAGGATGCGACCCATACCAGTCGACTAACACCCAGGTACCTACTTGCTAGGTGAGCAGGACAACAGGTGTAAGGAAACACATCTAAATGTTTTCACCCTGCCGGGAATCGAACCCAGGCCCTCTGCGTGTGAAGCGAGAACTATGCCATCTAGGCCACAGGGGCCTCAGAGTGCACTGGGGACATATAATACCATTTAAATACGCACCACCATTAGTCAACTTCCTTCCACTTAGGTCGAGGTTTCTTTAAATCTAAAATCTAATCTTTTCCGGAACTGAAAGGCTGGATAGAGCGTAAGCTGTCAGTGGCCCTTTTAACAACAACAACACCAACAACCCAACAACAACAACAACAGCAGCTTAGATTGTTCTTGCTTCTTCACTGCTGTTATTTCTCAGCTTTAACGACCTGACATAAACAGTTTATGAGATTTATTCTTGACCTGCTGCTGAAGCAGGTATGTAAGACTGATGGTTGAATGTTTTTGTTGTGTAAAACATTCAAGGTAGACAGAAACAAGAGAAATGTTCCTGGGTCTTGTTGAACTATAAGTAAGTTTATTCAGGCATATACAGTTACATAAAATATACGTAACAGCATATGTGTAGGAACCTATGATCACCCATGGCTGAATGAGACATTACCTATGGCTGAGACATTACCCATGGCTGAGTGAGACATCACTAGAGAGAAAAATTCACCAGTAGTTTGCAAGGGTAAAAATTCAGTAATATAATCCACCTTGCGTGCAGCCAGCAGTAACAGCCTGGTTGATCAGACCCTGATCCACCATGAGGCCTGGTCTCAGACCGGGCCGCAGGGGCATTGACCCCCAAAACTCTCTCCAGGTAAACCCCAGTTGATACATTGTTAATGAAGACAGACTAACAAAATTTACAGTTAATTCTGGCCTATCTGAGTCAGATTAAGATGTAGTTTGTATCCATTTATCTCCACCAACAATGTTATGCTCCATCTATCTACAACTATCTTTCATTGTGTTATATTGTGTTTAAACTTTATAATATTCTTCAAATGCTTTTACTGTTTCCTGTTGCCAGCTGTTACCATTGTTAGCAATTTAAGCATTTAACAGTCAAACTGTTGATCAATGCATTACTGCTAGCACTCCAGACATTGAGTGTCGCACCGATTTTTCTGCATTCAAATTTGGTGCCATAGGTCTGAGAGGCCTAGACATGAGAGAATGGGTCTGTGCACTTGGTGTGTGCCATATTAAAAAATCAGGGATCCTACAGTACCACATGAGAGCATTGATTTGTTTAAGTACCAGCAAGGATAAACATCATGGCAAACCTTAGGGATTCACTCATGCCCCATTGTATCAACACTCTCATATTTGAGTAAAGTGATATGGAACATGAATTTGGTGGATTTGAGACAGACACAGCCTCAATGATCGAGGAAATATTGAAAATATCAATGATAACCCAGATGACCCTCAGCCCATTACATCAGGTGTGGCTACACCAGACCCCTCCACCCACCATCTCTGGGGTGGCCAGTGTGGCTACACTAGGCCCTCAGCCCAGCTCCTTTGGGGTGGCCAGCATTTCTAGTCAGAAGCTATGGTGTAATAAAAATTAACATTTTCCTACAGTTATGTTAATGATAATAGTGAAAGTGATATTAGTGATGACTAAATTGATTTTGTGCTTTTAGAAGAGTACAAGTGACAGTGGAGACAAAGAACTTTATCCTGGAGGCAAAGAGGGGAATGTATGAGAGTATAGTTTTGCCAACGCTCTTATATGGGTGTGAAGCATGGATGATGAATGTTGCAGCGAGGAGAAGGCTGGAGGCAGTGGAGATGTCATGTCTGAGGGCAATGTGTGGTGCGAATATAATGCAGAGAATTCGTAGTTTGGAAGTTAGGAAGAGGTGCGGGATTACCAAAACTGTTGTCCAGAGGGCTGAGGAAGGGTTGTTGAGGTGGTTCGGACATGTAGAGAGAATGGAGCGAAACAGAGTGACTTCAAGAGTGTATCAGTCTGTAGTGGAAGGAAGGCGAGGTAGGGGTCGGCCTAGGAAAGGTTGGAGGGAGGGGGTAAAGGAGGTTTTGTGTGTGAGGGGCTTGGACTTCCAGCAGGCATGCGTGAGCATGTTTGATAGGAGTGAATGGAGACAAATGGTTTTTAATACTTGACGTGCTGTTGGAGTGTGAGCAACGTAACATTTATGAAGAGATTCAGGGAAGCCGGCAGGCCGGACTTGAGTCCTGGAGATGGGAAGTACAGTGCCTGCACTCTGAAGGAGGGGTGTTAATGTTGCAGTTTAAAAACTATAGTGTAAAGCGCCCTTCTGGCAAGACAGTGATGAAGTGAATGATGGTGAAAGTTTTTCTTTTTCGGGCCACCCTGCCTTGGTGGGAATCGGCCAGTGTGTTAATAAAAAAAAAAAATAAGTGACTGTGATATCCAGTATTTCCCACTGAAGCACACATGTAGGCATTATTACCTGTGTTCAAGCAGTGTGCCATATGCAATCCCCAAGTGTCATGGGAAGCCAGGATAAAAAACCCTGGCCACTGATAGTGATATTGGTCATGAAGGGAATATGCTGGGATGGAGGAGGGGTGGGATAGGGCCTGCGTCACATGGTGTGCTGGGAGGGCAGATAACAAAAGACTGCCTGGCACCTACTAAACCACGTGCCACCTCCACTCCTGTCGCTAATCCATCACACCCCATGTAACACACCCACCATGCATCTTCAAACTGTAAATGGGATTGGGAAGAATGTGCAGCTTTTGTGCCACATCCTTTTAATTTTGATGTTAGTGGTAGTGGCATCCTCCCTAAATGTTCTATCACGAACGAGTCCTGGAGTTAGAGTACTTCCAACTGTAAAGTGGACCCCCGGATATGGTAGTTGTTGGATTTCGTAATATTCAGTAATCGTAACATTTTTTTTGTCAAAACATTGGCTCGGTGATCGTCATTTAGCTCGGTAATAATCATTCGTCCCAAATGCATACAAGCGGCTTGAGCGGCCCCACACACCATTTCACACCATTCACAGTCAGTCTGGCATTGTTTATCAGTGAGTGACTGTCACCCCACGCATTCATACGATACATTTTATAATCCATTCCTTTCAGTGCTTGCAACTGCTAAATAAGCCACCAAGGGCCCAAAAGAAAGCTCCTAGTGCCAGTCCTTTCCTAAAGAAGGTGACAAACATGATAAAATTAAAGAAAAAGGTTGTGGAAAAATGTGAAAGTGGTGGTGGTAGTGATAGTGGTAGAGGGTAGTAGTGGTTGTGATGGTGGTAGAGGGTGGTAGTGATGGTGGTAGAGGGTGGTAGTGATGGTGGCAGAGGGTGGTGGTGGTAGAGGGTGGTAGTAATGGAGATTTGTGCATTGTGGAGTATGATGGAAAGATTTGTGGAGGGACATCACCCTAACAAAGCTGTTGCAAGCCATGTCAGCAACATGTACAGTGACAATGTCTTGTCCCATTTTAGGGAAATTTTAAAGAGATCACAGAAACAGAGCTCCCTGGCCAGATGTGAGTCAGTAAGTCGAGTCAGTCAGTAAGTGAAGTCAGTCAGTCAGGTCAGATAGTAAGCTAAGTCAGTCAGTCAGTCAAGTCAATCAGTCAATCAGTAAGTCAAAGTCAGTCAGTCAGTCAGTTTATTCAGGTAGTTGTGATCTGTATGTCATTCTTTTCAGGAAGTGACAACTTGGGTTATTCATTACACAAGCCCATATATTTTCCTCACTCTCTTTAATTGTATGAACTGATGCTTTTATTTTATTACTGTCTGAAAAAGATTCTCTACCATTTTATAAGAAAAAATAGGAAATTTTTTTTTGAAAATTCTTGGACAGTGTGGATGAGTTTCAGATTGGGGGGGTCTGGACAGTGAAAGGGTTAAGGTAAGTATTGTATGTACTGTATATTTATTTTAATTTTGTATGTTTTTTTTTTTAGGCCTAGCTACATTGAGTACTTAATATATGTTGTCAAGCATTTAGTATGCATTCACTAGTGAAAAAACTGCTATTTTCTACTAGCTGGCAATTTTTGCTCATTGGTATGGGTCAGGAACCTACCTGCCAAAAACAATGGTGCCCTCTTTTATTATGCTTAACCTGGGAATGTCCCTGCAGGAAAAGTTTAACCTAACATTATTGGTAAATATTAATTTAATGCCTGGTGAATGTGTCATTTATTTCATTCGTTTTTTTTTCTTTTGCAGATCTTTGCAGCAGAGGACTTACACTTGCAGTGTCAATACTCAGTGTAATATAGCTTGTGTAAGTGGCATAGGAAGAGCACTATGTATCAGCAGTGGAAAGGCTACATTAGCAGTGTGATAATACATGTGCTGTTACATGCGCTATTGGAATTCTAATTTCTCACAATTATATTCCTGCCTTTTACCAGTCATTGTATTATACTGTGACTGAAACCTATTAAAGCTTCAGTTTTGAGGGAATAATTATATTTATCATGCTGTGTCCATGTTGTATATCAGAGAACCATTAATACATACCATGGAATAGGTGGGGTTTGAACCCATGACAAGTGAGTGCTAAAACTCCAGGCCAGTGCATTAACCATTGGGCCAGTTGGCTATGATAAGATTCATCCAACTAGGTATATTTCTATACACCATAGGGAGGTTAGCATGGGCCACCACTGTGACCACAAATGTAAGTTTTTACAAATGAATCACCCAGTGTGGCTGTGGCAAACTCTAGTTTAAGTCCCCTCAAAGCCGTGAGTTCATCCCTACCTGTTCTATGGTTTGTTTGCAGTTGTGTTATTTCAATTTTGTGAGTCATTAATACATACTTGAAAAAGTTATAACATCAAATGAAAAATTAATTCCTTCCTGAATTCAGTGCTCATTCACTCAAAATTTTTAATTTATTTAAATATGTACTCAATTCTAAAAACATTCTTTGTGCTCGTTATAAGTAATGGTTCATAATGTAAGGTCATTGATGAAATAGCTTAAGAATATAGGAAATATCTAAACTGCTGTAGAGAAAATTGTGAACTAAATTTACTGTTATATTGTGAAGTGTATGACCAGTGAAGTCTGAGCACCTCTATGTGAATATATCAACATGTGTGAGTCACATAAAATAAAATCTATACGAGTATTCCTGTACATTTTTTACACAACACTTGAGTCAGACTTAGCCCTCTAACTATGGAAGACCCTGGGAAAAAATTCTTGTGTGTGTGTGATTTTGAAAAATAAAAAAAATATTTTTTTCTTACAGATCTGATACTTTTTCTTACATATCTGATGAAACTTATGATATATGGTGCTGAAGTTGGTGAAAAAAATTTATCACTAATTGGTAACAGTGGTGTTAAAGTAATAACAATGTTTACATTTTACAATTATTGATTCTAATATATGATTATTTTTCTGTTCATTTTTAATTGCTTTTAATTTTTAAAACTATATATACTAGTTTTTATAATATTAGATGTGTTTCAAGGTGTTTTAGCATGCAAACATTGCTTCACTTGGAATAATCAATATATATATATATATATATATGATATGACTGATTTTTATTCTTTTTTTTTTTTTTTTTTTTTACTATTTTGGTCCTCTAAGACTTTGTATAAGGAATACTTAGAATTGTTTCAGAGTGCAATACTCCTCAAAACATAGAAATAAGGAATATTGATTGACTTTACTGGGTTATATATATGGTATATATGCTTTATAATTATTTTATTCTACTATTTTGGTCTTTTCTAGGATATGTATAATGAATACTTATAATATTACTATTATTTCCGAGTGTATTACTCATCAAAACATGAAAATTATTCACAGTTTGACTTGACTGGGTTATCCTGGGTTTTATAGTTAGTGTGTTCTGCAGTGGAATTCCACTGTTAGTATCATGAAATTGTAATAAATTTAGACTGAATAAGTCATATTTGAGTCACTTGTACATCTTGTTTGCTGATAGGGAAGCTGGTGGTAGAACAAGAGCTCCTGGTTCATTATTTACTTTTGCTAGTGAGGCGTACTAGTACGTCAGACATAGTCATCACCTGAGTAGTTGATCATAATACATTGTGTGGACACTGCTGGCTTTAGATTTTTTTCAAATGTATGAATAGATGAAAGAAGACTCAAAGAGTTGTGCTGAGGTAAAAAATATTAGCAGGTGGCAGATATTTGGGTACAAAAAATGGTGCATACTAGTACGTAGGACACAGTACCAGTACCTGTGTACTAGTACACTGAGCACAGTACCAGCATCTTTGTACTGTTGCACTGGACACAGTACCAGCACCTATGTACTGGTACATAGGGCACAGTACCAGTGCCTGTGTACTAGTACACTGAACATAGTACCAGCACCCGTGTACTAGTTCGTCGGACACAGTACCAGCACCTGTGTACTAGTATATTGGCCACAGTTAAGAGTTAAGAACAAACATATAATTTTATATATAATACTGTTCCTTAAGCTGGGTGCTTAGCTCCTGGTGATTTTGACCTTAGGAATTTGAGCTATGCCTTGAACTATCCCCTCACATTTTCTAGATACTGTATTGTGTGATTCATACAGGTTTTGGGCTTCCACTTGTTCATATTATTAAAATACATTATTAGAGAAATATAATAATTTTAATTCAGTTTTTAATTCCTAGAGGAGATTATTAAGTCAGTGTTCAGTATGTCTGAAATATTTGTAAAAGAATGTGTTCAAGAAACACAAAATATAGATCACAAAGAAGAAAAACTAACTCAGTGTTTTCAAGATGTTTCACACATGTCTCACCTTGTATCTTGCACTAGAAATCTTCCAGGTGAAAAGACATTTCAGTGTTCAGTATGTCTCAAAGATTTTCCAGATAAATTGAATTTAGTAAATCACAAAAGAACTCATGCTGGAGAGAGACCATATCAGTGTTCAGTGTGTCTAAAAGAATTTTCAGAAAAGTATATTTTATTAAATCATGAGGTAATTCATACTGGAGAGAAGCCATATCAGTGTTCAGTGTGTTTACAAACCTTTTCCCAAAAAGCCCATTTAGTATCACATGAGAAAATTCATACTGGAGAGAAACCACATCAGTGTTCAGTGTGCCTAAAAGATTTTTTAAAAAAGTCTAATCTAGAATCACATAAGAAAACTCATACAAAAGAGAAACCATTTCAGTGTTTAGAATGTCAAAAAAAATTTTCACGAAATTCAAATTTAATCAACCACTTAAGAATTCATACTGGAGAAAAACCATACCAGTGTTCAGAGTGTCTAAAAAAATTTTCAACAAAAGCAAACTTAAGGTGTCACATAAGGACTCATACTGGAGAGAAACCTTATCAGTGTTCACTGTGTATCAAGGGCTTCTATGAAAAACCTCTTTTAGTAAAGCATAAGAGAATTCATACTGGAGAGAAACCTTATCAGTGTTCAGTTTGCTTGAAAGCCTTTACCCACAAGGCTACATTAATATCACATGAGAGAATTCATACTGGAGAGAAACCTTATCAGTGTTCAATATGCCTAAAAGCCTTTGCCCAAAAGTCTACTTTAGTATCGCATGAGAGAATTCACACTGGAGAGAAACCATATCAGTGTTTAGTGTGTCTAAAAGGTTTTCACCAAAAGTCTCAGTTAGTATCACACGAGAGAATACACACTGGAGAAAAACCATATCAGTGTTCAGTCTGTCTAAAATACTTTTCCCATAAGGTTAATTTAACATCACACAAGAAAATTCATACCAGAGAAACCATTTTAGCATCTTAAAGATTTAAAACACAAGATTAAAAGACATTACAATGTCTGATCTAGTAAGCTGTTTAAAAATTTCCTAGGAGAAAATTGTATCAGTGTTCCAAATGTATGAAGTCCATTTATGCAAATGAAATTAGTGCATGTGAATACATTTATAAAAAAAAAAAAAAAAAATTATCATTGTCACTAAATTTTAAGAAAAATGTACTCATAAGTTATATAATAGTTATATATGTTGGATGGTTGGATCTGTGTCCATTGTCTAATTTTTTTGCAGTTGGAGCAATGACAATCTTAGTAATAATGGTAGAATTACCAGCAAAATGCAACTAATGTGTCATTTTATTGTGGCATTGGCTTGACAAAGCTCCTGAAGAGTGAAACGTTGCATTAGTTACATTCATCTGTGTCCTTCTATTTAACCATGATAATCTTATTCTTTGTATGATGCTGATTATGAAGTAATTTTGTTGCTCCAGCAAAAAAAAAAAAAAAATCTTGACTTTTAGTTTTAAGTAATAAATAATAATAATAATAATAATAATAATAATAATAATAATAATAATAATAATAATAATTATTATTTCTAGAAGTACATGTACAAGGTATACAGGCCCCTTGTTATGCATAGCATTTTGGGCATATTAGTCAATTTTGTCCCAGGTTGCAACCCACACCAGTCAACTAACACCCAGGTACCCATTTTATTGATGGGTTAACGTGGACAGCAGGTGCCTTGAGGAGACACATCCTAATGTTTTCTGTTGTACTGGGAAATCGACTCCTGGGCCTCAGTTTGTGAGCTGAGTGCACTAGTGATCGAGCTATGGGACACCACATTATAATTATGTTGAAAATTGCAGTATATGGTACTAAGAGGCTTGTTTTAAGATTGTTTCATTTTCATTTATTCATTGCTTTGGCTTCGTATGTAGATAAAGATTATTGATAAAAGAAAAATTTTCTTCCCAAAATGGACAGGGAGTGATATATTATCAAATTTTAATAAAGTAGTGAACTGTTATGACTATTGATGTGTTTTTTTTAAGTAAAGTCCCTGCCAGTAGGCATCCAAAAGTAGGAAAATAACATACAAGAAAATGCAAGGAAGTGTGCATAATAGTAGAGCAACCATTAACCCATTAATGAGGGAAAGAACTGAGCATTCAAACATGGCTGACTGGCATCCAAACACCAGCTACTGCCAGACGTACAACTAGCGAAGTGAAGTTCTCATCTTTACTGACGTTCATCTGTTGACAGTAGCATCATATCTGTACCACCATCATATCACCTGTATCAGTGCTAACAATAGGGAAACACAGGAGACATCGTCAAATCAACAGTACAAAACTCCAAGGTTATAGGACAGTTATCCCTCAGTGCCAGTCGTGGGAAAGAAGTGAATAGTTAAAAAGTCAAGGTTAATGTTTTAGTAGCTGACCTATATTCAGCTGACCTGTGTACAGTGAGAGAATTATAGCAGAAAACGCCAAATATATCAAGGAAAGTCAGGTTGTAGGTGGCGTTTACTTCCCTCAGTGTTTTAAAAATGGCCGAGTCAGCAGATCAGGTCAGGCAGACAACAACACCACACAACCCCCGATAAATGGAATTGAGGGGGTTTTGGAAGGATAAAACCATTGATTAAACCTTTCTGGTACCAGAATGGAAAGGAGTTAGAAGTTAATAGGTGAAGCCGGACTGTGAAGTGAGAGCATTCACATTGCTAAACTCACAAACTAGTATTTAGTCACTTAGCCATAATACCAACTTACCTCATAATTTTGTAATATTTTAAACTTAAGATTTAATTTAAGTCTGCCTGAAATGCTTAGCCATGCTAGGTGTTCTAGTGGTACACTCAAATTCAAATTCAAAAAGTTTATTCTCTATAAAGATTACAATGTTGAATTTACAGAATTTGGTTGTTGTGTGGTTTACATGTAGTTAAATAATGATTACAGAGTGTACCACTAGAACGCCTAGCATGGCTAGGCATTTCGGGCAGACTTAGTTTAATTCTTTATTTTAAAATATTACAAATTATGAGGTAAGTTGGTATTATGGCTAGGTGACTAAATACTAGTTTGTGAGTTTACTACATGTAAACAATACAATAACCAAATTCTGTAAACTCAGCATTGTAATCCTTATAGAGAATAAACTTTGAATTTGAATTGAGGCAGGAAGGGGAGTGTGTAATAAGGGGTTAACTGAAAGGGGTTTGTGAAGTTAAGGCAAAGTGAGCAGTGAAGAGGGTTTTGAAGAAGAAAATTTACTAGTAATTCAGTGGTGATTGCTAAAGCAGATACTAGGGTGTACTAGGTGACTGGAAAAGAGAAATAAATATTATTGTATATGAGTAAAAGAGCGAAGAGTGAAAATGGCAGGCATTAGGGGGGTACAGGCTGCCATAATTATATTTATCTTTCTTCAATTCCATGAAGAAAGAAATCAGCCATGGGGGCTGGAAAAGGTGAATGGAGTAACAGCACCCTGGACAGTAAAAGCCTAACAGTTGCCATCCTACCAGAAAAGTAAATGTCACTATCGCTGCAAGGTATGGCAACACCGCATACCCAAACAAAAACAGTGGCACACAGCTCTTATTGTAGCGCTCTTAAGTGGTGATATCCAAATTAATCCAGGACCTCAAACTATTGTGCAGAGGCAAAACAGACAGATAAATGATGGTGATAATGACGGTCTAGTAGCTAGGAATGATAACCTTAACTCCATATGCTGATGACACGACTTATGTCATCTCTCACCCTAATCTTGCCACCCTCAACACCATTGTGAATGAGGAGCTGATTAAAATATCGACTTGGATGACAGCCAATAAACTTAAGCTTAACACTGACAAAACTTACTATATTATGTTTGGTAGCAGAGCAGGAGATGCACAAATTAACATTAAGACTGACAACACTCTAATTACCAGAAATAATGGGGGAAAATTCCTAGGCTTATACCTTGACAACAACCTGAATTTCAGCACCCATATCCAGCATATAGCCAAAAAAGTATCCAAAACGGTTGGGATCCTCTCCAAGATACGATACTACGTGCCGCAAAATGCCCTTCTCACACTATACCACTCACTTATTTATCCATACCTCACCTATGCTATTTGTGCTTGGGGATCAACTGCAGCAACACACCTAAAGCCAATAATAACCCAACAAAAAGCTGCAGTAAGAATAATCACTAAATCCCATCCCTGGCAGCACACCCCCCCACTCTTCAAAGATCTAAACTTACTCCCAGTTCAGTACATCCACACTTACTACTGTGCAATCTATATCTACAGGGCCTTAAACTCTAATATCAACCTTGACCTAAAACGCTTTTCTTGATAGTTGTGACAGAACGCACAGGCATAACACCAGACACAAACATCTTACGACATTCCCGTGTCGACTAAAACCTTTACAAAAATTCAATGTATGTCAAAGGCCCTAAAATCTGGAATACCCTACCTGAGAACTCTAGAACTGCAGACACATTCATCACCTTCAAAACTACCATTAGAAAACATCTTATCTCCCTGATACACCCCGTCAACTAACTACACGAATACCACCTGGTGGTTCACACTTACACTTGCTCACTCATTTGAACCATAAACAGAAATAATTAATCTCAGTCTTAAAATAATGAATCCTGTATACTCCAATACTGAAACTATAACTGTGCCAAAAACAAAAGCATTCACATTGCTAAACTCATAAACTAGTATTTAGTCACTTAGCCATAATACCAACTTACCTCATAATCAACCATACCCCCGGCCGGGATTGAACCCGCGGTCATAGAGTCTCAAAACTCCAGCCCGTCGCGCTAACCACTAGACCAGCTAGCCTCAATAAGATTCATCCAACTAGGTATATTTCTACACCATAGGAAGGTTAGCACAGGCACCTCTGTGACCACAAATGCAAGTTTTTACAGACGAATCTCCAGCTAGCGTGGCCGTGACGAACTCTAGCTCAAGTCCCTTCACTGCCGTCAACATGACTTAAGAAATCGTAATGACACGATTGCAAATAAACCATACCCCCGGCTGGTCTAGTGGTTAGCGCGACGGGCTGGAGTTTTGAGACTCTATGACCGCGGGTTCAATCCCGGCCCCCTCAAGGAAGGTTCCTTGATGTTGGTGAGGGGCTCTTGATTTAGGGAATTGGATCTGTGCTCCAGTTCCCCGAATTAAGCCTGAATGCCTTCCACATATCCCCCCCCCCAGGCGCTGTATAATCCTCCGGGTTTAGCGCTTCCCCCTTGATTATAATAATAATAATCAATCCCGGCCGGGGGTATGGTTTATTTGCAATCGTGTCATTACGATTTCTTAAGTCAAGTTACCTCATAATTTGTAATATTTTACAATTAAGAATAAAACTAAGTATGCCCGAAATGCCTAGCCATGCTAAGCGTTCTAGTGGTACACTCTGTAATCACAATTTTACTACATGTAAACCAAACAATAACCAAATTTCTGTAAACCCAGCATTGTAATCCTTATAGAGAATAAACTTTGAATATGTAATGCATACATAGGTCAATGTGAGACAATACAGCCATTATTATCTCAAACACTACCAAACAGGTGCATACACTGTACTAAAGTACGCATGAAAAACAGAAAAGGCACCTTATGTAAAATGTGTAAGGGGTGGGTGCATGATGGATGTATGTATAATTAAAGCAACGGTGCCAGAATTCATTTTGTGTGTAACAAATGCACTTTGGCACAGTTACCCTTTAACAATGATGACATTGATTTACCTAATTTTAATACAAATGACCCATTGCCATATACTGATGATTATAATTGTTTTATGAAAACAGGCCTTCACTTTATTCATGTCAACGCAAGATCACTTCTTCCTAAATTGGCAGAGATTAGGATTCTAGCCAACAAAATTAGGGCGGCAATTATAATCATCTCTGAATCCTGAGTGGATGATACGGTGACTGACGACGAGGTCAAAATAGAAGGTTACAATATAAAACGCTTAGATAGGAACAGAAAGGGTGGTGGAGTATGTGCCTACATTAGAAATGACTTCCAGATTGTTCCTTAAATTATTGTTCGTATTGTAATATTACTCGCACAAGTTAAAAAAATACTACTAAAATAGTTTATATACTTAATACTTGGTCGGTACAGATTCTCAACAGTACTTTAAACCTTTGTTAAATCTTTTCTCTATGGACAGAATACCTGGTATACTTGTTGCTTGACCTTACCTAGCATCAGCCAATGGGCCTGCTAGCATTCCCATGTTCTTACATTCTTGTTTAATTAAAGTTTTACTTAAATAACAAAGATGCTTGTAACCATCCTATACTAAACACTGGGCTACACCCTTCCATCAGGAGCCACATGCCATGATGGCAGTGGTAATTTTCATGGTGGTAATGTACACGTAAAATATTTTCTTGGCCAAGGTCTGTGACGTGTCCTAGTGAGTTCTTCAGTACGTAATGTTTGGAGTTTCCCATACCCATCGTTATAGATTCTGTTCATACTCAGAATACTGTAGTCAAAGTTGCTGGTAGATGTATCACGGAACAAAGTATTAGCACACAATGTGGCGAGCGGTCTAGTTTGAATAAGAAAATAAGTGGTTGTATCCACGGTCATGTAGTATCGGTATTCTCGTACCTCGCCTGACGTTCAGCGCAGGATGAAAAGCTCATAGTTAAACGAAACTAAGTATAACTGCTTATTTTAATACGAAGTGGTAGCTTTACTTCCAGGTAATGATGCTGTAGAAAGAAATGACGCAGTTTCCAAAGTTGTTTATCTCTGGATCTGAAAGTGGTATGAGAGGGCCTACTGTATGGCTACTCGGTCCATTGCCTACATCAATATTGTACACTTAACACGGTGTAACAACGGTGGCCCTAACTATGAACGCGATTATTTGAGCTAAAGTTTGAATCTGCTTGGTTCCCACTTTTAGTGCGTGGAAACGTGCCCCTTAAGGAAAGTAATTTTTTGTTTATAATAGATGTAATTGCCGCTGGTAGATGCTGAACTTCTGTAAGTGTCCTGAAGTCTGTAATGGAAACTGGGGTAACCTTGGTTAACTTCTTTTTTTAATAGATCATATTAACGTAATGGTGCTGGTTGAGCAAAGAATCAGCACTGGCACTACTTTGTCCACTACACCATACATAATGGCACTAATACTAAACCTTCTAGGTACGGTGCTGCACAAGTTTTCATAATACTACTGTGCTAACACTTTCACTCCTACCACTAAAAAGTAACTGTCCACTCCCGTGGCTGTACAAACAAAAGCTCAAACATTAATAATGAACGTATTGCAATAAAACAAGCAACACTAGCAATATTAAATTTTACTACATATAAAAACGTAACATTACTTGAAAATTAGATGCCTAAATGTCACTGGTACACTTATATATTTAAAACTACACAATACAGGGATAAACTTACTGGCTAAGATGCCTGAAGCCTTCTCTTGGCTCTGTCCAGCTAGCACAAGTAACTCAACCTAGTCTAAACTTAAGACTAATATCAGTGGTGACAAGTGTGCCACCTACATAAAGAATAATGCAATCGCTGCACTGCCTTCGCACGGCTCAAAATTGGGAAGGTCGGAGATTAAATTTTTACATCGTCATAGAGCATAATTAACACTAGGAAATAGCCTCGCTTAAAGGGGGTTCAAAAGGAATTTAAATTAAGAGTAAGACAATTGGATGGAAGTTCATAAATTTCAAAAGCGCTTAAACATAAAAGTAATTTCCTGACAGGCATTTTGAAAAAAAATTAGTTAATCTAATAGTCCATAAATATTAAATTTGAAAGTCTAAACTTGATTCGAAGCTGCAAAAATTGTTTTCCTTTGCAGGAATACTAGAAAGAAATCAGCAAAAGTTTAATTATTGCGATGTGCATTTTAACATTCGTAAGAACAAATGTTAAATTTGAGGCAGAGGAACGTGAGGCTGTGGGTAATGTGAATCTACACAACCATTAATAACTGACCCTTCTCTCCCCTGCTATAACAGTGAATTACATTTGACAGGAATTGTTATTGGCCTCTTAACTACAGTCAGCAACGATGTGTTCTTGGTATATTCTGCAATAACGTGAGATTACGACCCTTAGGTGTTACATTATCTTCAAGTGTCCTGGCTAGTGCGGACAACCTGAGACTGGCGGTATGTGGTCAGTTGTTGCTGGTGATGGTTGTCGTTCATGGTGAAGGTTGGAGTTCTGGGTTCTTAGACCTATTTTTAACACACTGTCTGTCTCCCGTAGAGGCAGAGTAACAAAATTTACATTCACCATTCACTTTCCAGAAGAGCAGACCACAATTCATGACTGCGAGCTGCAACATCCCTTCCAAGAGTAAAGTCACTGCATTTTCCACTTCCATGACTCAAATCCGGTTAATTTGGTTCCCCTAAATACTTGATAAATGGAATCTTACATTCCAACAGCACGTAAAGTCGTCAAAATTACCTTTCTCTACTCCGATCTAATACACAAGCTAGTTGAACATTAAGCCCGTAGCATTCAGAACCTCCTTTACTACGTCTCCAACCCTTCCTGGGCTGGAGAGACGTATAGAGAACATTGTATATTAATAAGATTTAGAAGAACATAATTGCGATAGATAAGGAACTTACTACATCGTCTGAACGGGTGCTTAAAATTTGGAGCTTTTTATTTTCATGGAGTCCGTATAAACTAGTACGTTGTTTAAAATGCAAACTTCTAGATTGCCCGATTTACTAGAGAACTCGCTGGATTTACCTCCAACGACTACACCACCCTACCACTCTTACCTTGTCTTCTCTTCTTGCAGACTGTCCTGCCTTTGATTTACAATCACTTTCTGAATTTTTGTCGGCAACTGCTTTACTAAACTAACTTTCATACAGCCATTAGCATCCTTTCCAGCCCCTTTTCTCCCCTCGCCTGATCCCCTCTTCACCTAGCTGTTCATAGCCCCAGCACTATTTTCTGCCCCGCAGCGCTGTATGACCCTTGTCGGTTTAGCACTTTCTTTGATTATAATAAAGTGCAATGGGAAAGCGATGACACATACACATAGGAAATCATTGAGAAACTTATATACATGCAAAGAGTTAACAAACGTGCATACAAAAACTTTGGGAAAAATTGGAATACGTACACACACAGAAGCATGGGAAAGTGTCAATAAATCTACACATGTCTGAAAATAAAGATTTAACACTTGATTGCACCATCTTTGTACCATCAATATCTTTTAAGCTCATAAAACATAAATACAATCTTTATATAGGGGTTCCCTGAGACGTGAAAATTGAGGATAAAAAGATTGAGAAACAATGCACTGTCTGGAACTGGACTTTGAATTCAAACTGATTCGCTGTCAGGTCACCTGACTTAAATTTCATGAATTGTCAGATTCTCCTGTTGATGAATAAGGCTGGTAGTTAGTTAAAAATCCCAGTCCTGGTGTCAGTAGCGTTAAACCCAGTCATGGGGTCAGTGCTAAAAACCCAGTCCTGGGGTCAGTTTTAGAAGACTTGGACCATTTGTCCCCTTCAAGTGGGGCTCCTTGGCGTGGTGAAGAGGCTCTTGGTCTGAGGAATTAGACCTGTCAGTCTCCTTCCGCAGACCGATCCTAATTACCCCCAATGCCCCCTTCCCTCTCCCATCCTCCCCTCTTTCCTTTCCTCCTCCTCCCCACCCCTCCCTTTTTACCCTTCATTTTTGGCCTTTGGGATTTTTTCCCACAGGCGCGCTAGTTCCTAGGTAGGGGAAAGGGTATCGGGGTCAATCCCATTCAGTTGAGGTTCTTGGCAGTGGCGTAGTTTGCCGTGGAATCTGGATTGCCTGGGGATATCCCGATCTCTCTCTGGTATCCCGGAGGGTGGCTTTGGGTGTCTTTTGGGCGACGGGTGTATCTCTGGAAGCCACCTTTTGGATTCCGAGGGTGGTGGCCGAAGGAGGTATGCTTTGTGGCAGATATCCGGCCGCCCTCTTTTGTCCACCGAGGTAGCTCGGCAGATGTGAGATTGCTATCCTGGATTGCTGGTTTACTGGCATGATGGGTAGGGTATGGCACAGGTTCCATGCTGCATCTGTGCTACTTGCGATGCTGAAGTGGTCCTGGGTGCAGAGGGAGATTTCTGGCCCTTTCATTCCTCATAGGAACTCCCTCCCCGGTCCCCCCTTTTTTATTCTTTTTTTTTTTGTTTTGTTTTTTTCTTAAACAAAAAGTAACCTAACCATGGAGTACCCAATCCATGACCCCGCTACCCCCAGGCCCCTTCCTGTTACCGCACCCCGTTCTGACCTTGCCTCGTCTTTTGGCCACTCTTCGGACATTCCTAAGGCCCCTGTACCTCTTGCTGGTGCTGTTTCCTCGCCAGCTTCAGGTACCGGGGCTTCCACTGACTCCTTCGATTTGTCTGACCTTGTTCTCCTTTAACTATGCTTCTGGCTTCTCCCTCTATGGTGCGGTGATTTTCAAATCTCCAGCCCGTAGCACATCGGACTGACTCTGGTCCCACTTCTAAACGTCAATAACAATCTCCTAGTGTTACTTTGTTACCTTCCCTTTCTACTTGAAGACTGACACATCATGCACTCCCTCTCCACACTCAGTTTTAGACCACACAATGGACTAAATTCCTTACATTAAGACCGACTTCTACTGCCTATCTTTCCGTCCCTCTTCAAGGGAGCCTCCTTGTTGTGGTGAAGAGGCTCTTGGTCTGAGGAATTAGACCTGTTGGTCTCCTTCCTCAGACCAAACCTAATTACTCCCCTTCCCTATCACATCCTCCCCATCCTCCCCTTTTTCCTTTCCTCCTCCCCCTCCCCACCCATCCCTTTTGCCCTTCCTATTGGCCTTAGGGATTTTTTCCCACAGGCACGCTAGTTCCTAGGTAGGGGAAAGGGTACCGGGGTCCATCCCATTCTGTTGAGGTTCTTGGCGGTGGCGTAGTTTGCCATGGAATCTGGATTGCCTGGGGATGTCCTGATCCCTCTCCAGTATCCCGGAGGGTGGCTTTATGTGTCTCTTGGGTGACAGGTGTATCTCTGGAAGCCACCTTTTGGATTCCGGGGGTGGTGGCCGAAGGAGGTATGCTTTGTGGCAGATATCTGGCCGCCTTCTCTTGTCCACCGAGGTAGCTCGGCAGATGTGAGGTTGCTATCCTGGATTGCTGGTTTACCGGCATGATGGGTAGGGTATGGCACGGGTTCCATGCTGCATCTGCGCTACTTGCGGTGATGAGGTCCTCTTGGGCGTGGAGGGAGATTTCTGGCCCTTTCATTCCTCCTAGGAACTATCCCTCCCCGGTCCCCCCCTTTTTTTTTTCTTTTTTTCTTTTTTTTTTCTTAAAAACAAAAAGAATGAAGTAACCTAACCATGGCAGCCCTAGTCCATGAACCTGCTACCCCTGGGCCCCTTCTTGATACCGCACCCCGTTCTGACCCCACCTCATCTTTGGACCAATCTTTGGACACTCCTCGTGCCTCTGTACTTCTTGCCGGTGCTGCTTCCTCACCCGCTTCAGGTACTGAGGTTTTGACTGGCTCCTTCGATTTATCTGACCTCTGCTCTCCTTTGACTATGCTTCCGGCCTCTCCCTCTACGGTCCACCAGTCCCACACGCACAGCAGGCGTAACGCCAAAACACACATCTTGAAAGCACGTAACCACCGATTCATAGACTGTCGCAGCAAGCAGTTTCACAAATATTCTATGCACTCCATTCAACGCTACCCCATACAATTCACAGTCTTGAATGCCATATGTCTCTCTGATTATCTTGGGTAAAAGTATCTGAGCTGAACTAGGTGTAATCGCACCTCGAAGTAGTTCAATACCAGTAGTATTAATGCGTCTGCGATGACAAACCGCCATCTTAACACCAGTAATTTTCCAGCAGTGTCAACAGACACAACAACACCTCCTCGTACCACCGCTGTCAGGTTACTGAGTAGCGTCAGGCAAGAGGGTTTACACAGCCCGAGAGCGATGCAGACAATGGGGATTAGAATTAGGGCAATTGCAGCAGGTATATATCGAACGGTCTGCAGGAATAAACTCATTTATGGGGAACAGTGGAAAACACTTTTTCCGGAGTCATACCGCAAAATTACAGTCAATGGACTCCTTATTTTGGCATGTTAATTATAGGTAAGGGACTGTTTTCTCTTTAAGAGAGGTCACTTTAGTTGTTTTGGAGGGGGGGGGGGAGAGCTTGATGTAAGGTTTTCGAGAGAGATTGTGTGGATTGGAAGGGCATGTAAATTGTGGTTGTGTTTGTAATGTATGTTGCGTGTGACAGGTTTTGTAAAGCCCGTTTTTGTATAACTTCAAGCTTTGTACATAAAAAAAGAGTTATTAAAGGAGAGTTCATGTGCAGTATCAGGTCTTAAGATGGGATACAGAAAATGTTTTGGAATGTATGATTATACCAACTACATTGAGTTCATGTAGGGTGTACCCACTAGTTAATTTTGTGTACTTCAGAGTATATATTAAGAAAAAAGTGTTGGTTTTAAGAATATTTTCTCGCATATTGTGTCTCACATAATTATAATTTTCCTCAGTGTCATGTGACACTTCATTACATATCTAGGTCAGTATTGTTAAATCTGGTATTCATACCGTCATGGTTTTGTCCTGTGTAATGTGAGACGTAAGTGGCATGATTACAGATGGGCACCTTTGGGTGGTAGAGTTTTAGGGGATGGTCAGGGTAGGTGTTTAAAGGGAACTAGTATTTGCTAAATAAAGGTGATATACGGGGGTTGTGTTCGATGGTTTATAGGAAACTGTGTATTATATGTCTGTAATGGTCATTGTCTAAGATAGCAGGTATGTACTTTTGTCATTTTGTTTTATGTATTGTAAATTATGTATTTGAACAGATATGATACAGGTCCAGCTATCATGAGTAATCATGTTATCATGAGTAATTAATGCAGGTCTTTAGAATCTGTTGTTAGTGGTAGGAGGACCTTTTGGGCCACAGAGCTCTTATCTCCATTTTCAGTTTTGGAGGTTGTACGGCCTAGGTTGCTTGACGTGTATAATGCAACAGTCAGAATGTTGATCATGAAATATGATGTACTGTGTTTTATGTTTTATTGTTTGGATACCTGTTTGTTAAGGCAGATGTTTTTTCTATGTTCAATTTTTATATTTTGTAATATGGCGTTTTAAATAAAATATAAAGAAGTATGGTGATGTGGCACCAAAACTGTTAAAAAGTATTGTAATAATTGAAGGATTTTTACTGAAAGAAAGGATATGGACAAACATTGTTTGCGAGGGAAGTGTAAACCTTTCGGATACTAACAACTACCTTTGTGGGTAGTTGTGACTAAGCACTTGTGAAAGTGTATATAGCCGATGTTAAGGGTACAAACTGTCTAGTAATAACATGATACTGTTTTCATATCATGTATCTGTATATTAGTTTTTGTTACAAACTAAGTTAAGGGGAACAGGGTTGTGCCACACTTGTGTGGCGGCAAGGGTTTCTCATCCTGCACTTTGCTGGTTTTGAGTGTTAACAGAGTGTAGGGGTTTAGTGTTCTTTGGATGGGTGTGGTATAAATTATATTGATATTGTAAATTGTGAAAGTTTTGACATTGGTCCATTTGTTGAACAAAATTTTTTTTTTATGCTAG
This sequence comes from Cherax quadricarinatus, assembly GCF_026875155.1. Lineage (NCBI taxonomy): Eukaryota > Metazoa > Arthropoda > Malacostraca > Decapoda > Parastacidae > Cherax > Cherax quadricarinatus. The sequence goes on from NC_069414.1 coordinate 56,079,313, forward strand.
TGTGCATTTTTGTATTGTAAGTTTTTAAATAAAATATAAAAAAAATCCTTCCATTTATAGAATGGTCACTGATATTAGTAGACATTATTTGTTCGCCGCCCCTGTTTGCTCCGTCCCTTCTCTCTTCGCCTACATTCGCTCTTGTCTTCCCTTCAGTTACCGCCTTTATATGTTCATGTATCATCTCACTTTTCCCTACCCCCCTGGGAAGTTCCAGCTGTTTGGGTCTGTTCTTTCTCACTCCCAACTGCCTACAGTGGCTTCCCGCTCTCTTTTTCCTGAGCACTTCCACTCTCATTCTCATGCCATCGCCGTGTACACAGATGGCTCTAAATCTTCTGACGGCGTCGGATTCGCAGCAGTGTTTCCGGACAGTGTCGTGCGAGGGCATTTATTATCTTCGGCTAGTATTTTTACTGCTGAATTGTATGCCATTCTTGCAGCACTTGTTCGTATCGCATCTATGCCTGTGTCATCATTTGTGGTTGTCTCAGACTTCCTTAGTGCTCTACAGGCTATACTGAAATTTGATACACCTCACCCCCTAGTTCTCCGTATCCAACTTTGGCTACACCGTATCTCTACCAAGCATAAAGATATTGTTTTTTGCTGGGTCCCTGGTCATGTTGACGTACAGGGCAATGAACAGGCAGACACTGCTGCATGGTCAGCAGTACATGACCTACCAATTTAATTTCATATAGAGATGTTCCATTTTCGGACTATTTTGCTGTAATAGCTACCCACCTTCACACTCGTTGGCAACAACGTTGGTCTGCTCTGCTCAATAACAAACTTTGTTCTATTAAACCGAGTATAGGTTACAGGCCGTCTTCATGTCACCAGTGTCGAGGTTGGGAGACTACTCTCTCCGGCTTTCGAATTGGCCATACTCGTCTTACTCATGGATATCTCATGGAGAGGCGCCCTGCTCCTCTCTATGAGAATTGTCAGGTTCCAGTATCGGCCAGCCACATTCTGTTAGACTGCCCACTTTATCAACGAGCACGCAGAATTTACCTCCAACGTCGTCTTCGCTCCACTGCTCTCTCTTTACCTTCCCTTCTAGCTGATGGACCCACCTTTCATCTGGACTCTCTCATTGACTTTTTGACAACAACTGACTTACTCCACAAACTCTGATGATGATACCTTCAGCCCTTTCTACCTCAATCTCTTGCTACCCTCTACCCCCACACTATCCCTTGCCCCGCTGTTTTCTGTAACCATCCCTCCCCCCTTCTGCCACCTGATACCCTCACTTTCTTCTCTACCCTGCAGCGCTGTATAGCGCTTCTTTTTGATTATAATAATAATAATAATGAGCTCGATGAGCGTTGATTAAATAGTCAGGTAATCTTCCCCCCGAACACTCGTCATGGCGTGTCCCGTCGTACCCGGCTTGGCGTCCCTCACTGTTTACTAATTTTACCACCTGGTTATAGTGATCCCACAAATTACGTTCCTTCACTCTTCATTAGGAACAGTTACGACACTTCCTATTATGAAGTGGGACCACTAATCACATTTCGACCGTCAGAACCGCCAATTTCCTGGTTCCGTGTTAACTAGCACACTCTCCCAGGCCTATACCCCCAACGAGACTCACGATGCCCGCCTCGGCCTCCCCTCTGCCCATCGGTGCAGGCGTAGAGGTTCCCTGTTGGTTCTCTTCCATTTTCAAATACATTTTTTGACTAACATCAACACATTAAACACCTATTAGGCACTATAACTCCGGAAATTAAATATTTTCCACAAATATCATAACTACTACAATAACTTAATCGTTTATTGACGTTGTTGAGAAGGCATAAAATAAATCAAGGCAAAATGTCATATGAAAAATGTACAGGTCAAGGGAATGTTATTTTCGAAGGCTATTTAGATACTGAAATTTGCCTCTCTATTGTGAAACCTGTGGTGGTCTGTTGGTACATAAATACTTAATTCGGGGTTTAACTTGACATAAACACACATGGATTTTATCTTCAACTGAAAGGGGACGATTTCTTAATACTTGTTAAATAAGAAAAGTTTGCTCACACATGCAAGAGGTTGAAACGGCAGCAACAGATTTATTGCTTTCCTATGAATGGCAGGTTTATAGCAAAATTACGAATATAAAATTAAACACAAAAATGACTCAGAAATACATTTAAAAAAGATTTTTATATTTTCCTCAGAACGCCTAGCGACCTCTTGCGGAACCCTAGTGTTCTGCGAAACCCCGATTGAGAGACACTGCACAACTGGAGTGCTTAGGCCCTTCACCACCGACCTCATGTGTGTCACTGGGAATTTTACAGCTGCCTTGTTTCTGAGGTTATTGTTGCCGATCTCCGTATTGAGGCAATCATTATCGACCTCTGTACGGAGGTAATCGGTTCAGACGTCATTTGTATTATGCTCTAGAGAGGTATATAGCCTCAATACAAAGTCCGTCGCCTCCTCACACCTTTGCAAACAATTCTAAAGTATTGTTTAACTTTTCAACGCCCAGCTGGATATCTAACGCCAGACTAAGCACGTCCTGTCGGGCTACATAGGGTGGTATGCGCCTATTTATTATCACTTGATCAACGAAGGCGTACAGTTTATTCAAAGCATTGGATAACTTATCCACTACTCCTCTCTAAAGGAAGGTAGTCTTGGTAGACTCATAGGCACTAGACACATCCTCCGATTCATTGGCACAACTCTCCAGTGATTTGTTCACTTTATCGAGTCCACGTTCGACATTTAACGCTAGGTTGAACAAATCAGTTCGGATGCCTTCACACCAGACAAAGTCAGAAAGTGAGCTCATGAAGGGCAGCACTTCCTTTACCAGCATTGTTGTCTTGCTGATTATCTCTTCAGCGTCGGGATCCACACTGCTGAAGTCGGTGGAGGCGGCCTCAGGGATGAGGTCGGCACCTGCGGCCTCAGGGATGAGGTCGGCACCCGCGGCCTCGGGGAATATGTAGCCACTAGCAGCCTACGCAGTGAGGTAGGGGATCTCAGATCTAGGTGAGTAAGAGGTTATTAACAACCGGAAGGTGTCGTCCAGTTTCACCGCACAACGTTCCACCAAGCATAGCCATTCAACCCAGCCACCAGTAATGGTGACCACTGAGTCCACCAGAGGCAGTGTGTACTTAAGCAGTTTTAATAAACTGACAACAACCCCAACACTGTCGTAGTAGTTGTCAGGGTCCACACAATTGCTGGAGTGAAGGAGAGCGGACTTGAGCTTTAAGGACACCGTCATTTCTTCCAGTCCTTCTTCTACAACCAGTGATAGACCCGACACCATTGTTAGGGCTTCTTCGCTGACCAGGAAGTCGCTGTCTGACCGAATTAGTCGTGATGCAATTCCCAACAACACTCTCAATGACTTTGTCATTTTTATCACTTGAGGATCAACCACGAAGTCGGCAGTGTTGGGCCTCAGTACAGAGGTGGGCACTGACGGCTTCGCGGGAGAGGTCGTCAGGCACTAGGTCTCTGCTATGTAACGAGGCGTCTGCCACTGGGGAAGTGCTGGGGAGGTGCTCTGTGGCGAGGAGTCAGCCACTGAAGTGGTATTCTGTAGTGGAACGTCAGCCATTGAGGTGGTACTCTGTGGTGAGGCGTCAGTCACTGTGGTGGTACTCTGTGGTGAGGCATCAGCCACTGAAGTGGTACTCTGTGGTGAGGCATCACCCACTGAAGTAGTACTCCGTGGCGAGGCGTCAGCCACTGAGGTGGTACTCCGTGGCGAGGCGTAAGCCACTGAGGTGGTACTCTGTGGTGAGGCGCCACTTCCCCGGCTGCTGCATCAGTCTATTCAAATCTTCCTGGAGTGCTCTAATGTCCTCGTCAGAATGAATTCGCCGGCCTATTTTGGTGTCATCGGCAAATTTGCTCTATCGCTATTTATTCCCTCATCTATGTCGTGTATGTAGATTGTGAACAACATGGGGCCCACCACTGATCCCTGTGGAACACCGCTCTTGACGCTTCCCCATTCAGATATCTCCCCATTTATGAAACTCTCTGTTGCCTATCTGTCAGCCACGCCTCTATCCAGGAAAAAATTTCTCCTCCTATTCCGTGTGCCGTAATTTTCCTCACTGTTCGTGTAACAGTGAGATCATTATTCCAGGTTTTCCATTCGCACCAGGTCCAACACCGAAGTACTTTTTCAATGTTTTTTCAGAGTCGACAGATGTTTCTATAATTACTAGGAGTTTAAAGGCAATTCCTTCAGGATATTCTCGACATCTGCTCGGATACTAACAAAATCTGTGCAGATATCCTTTATCTCCTCGCGGATTCCTTTGAGATTCTACCGAGTCCTTGTGCAGACGTCTTAACAATCCTGCCAACTTCCTTGTTTTGTCGAATTTTCATTGTCATTCTTGGGGCATAGCCTCGTTCCTAGAGACGAGAGAGGTGCTTGGAGAAGTGAGGCACCCCCTCGCGCTGGGAGAAGTGAGACACCCTTTCGTCCTGGGAAAAGTGAGGCACCCCCCTCGTATTTGGAGAAGTGAGGCACCTCCTCGTGCTGGAAGAGGTGAGGCACCCCCTCGTCCTTGGAGAAGTGAAGCTGCCCCTCGTCCTTAGAGAAGTGAGGCACCGCCTCGTCCTTGGAGAAATGAGGCTACCCCTCGTCCTTGGAGAAGTGAGGCTGCCCCTCGTTCTTGGAGAAGTGAGACACCCCCATGTCCTTGGAGAAGTGAGGCTGCCCCTAGTTCTTGGAGAAATGAGACACCCCTTTGTCCTTGGAGAAGTGAGGCTACCCCTCGTCCTTGGAGAAGTGAGGCGCCCCCTCGTCCTTGGAGAAGTGAGACACACCCTCGTTCTTGGAGAAGTGGGACACCCCCTCGTCGTTGGAGAAGTGAGGCTGCCCCTCGTCCTTGGAGAAATGAGGATACCCCTCGTCCTTGGAGAAGTGAGGCACACCCTTGTGATGGGAGAACTGAGACACCCCCTCGTCCTTCGAGAAATGAGGCTGCTCCTCGTCCTTGGAGAAGTGAGACACCCCCATGTCTTTGGAGAAGTGAGGCTGCCCCTAGTTCTTGGAGAAATGAGACACACCTTTGTCCTTGGAGAAGTGAGGCTACCCCTCGTCCTTGGAGAAGTGAGGCTACCCCTCGTCCTTGGAGAAGTGAGGCCCCCTCTCGTCCTTGGAGAAGTGAGATACACCCTCGTTCTTGGAGAAGTGAGACACCCCCTCGTTGTTGGAGAAGTGAGGCTGTCCCTCGTCCTTGGAGAAATGAGGATACCCCTCGTCCTTGGAGAAGTGAGGCACACCCTTGTGATGGGAGAAGTGAGACACCCCCTCGTCCTTCGAGAAATGAGGCTGCTCCTCGTCCTTGGGGAAGTGAGGCTGTCCCTCGTCCTTGGAGAAATGAGGCTACCCCTCGTCCTTGGAGAAGTGAGGCTACCCCTCGTCCTTGGAGAAGTGAGGCTACCCCTCGTCCTTGGAGAAGTGAGGCTGCCCCTCGTCCTTAGAGAAGTGAGGCACCGCCTCGTCCTTGGAGAAATGAGGCTGCCCCACGTCCTTGGAGAAGTGAGCACCCCCTCGTTCTTAGAGAAGCGAGGTACTCTCTTGTCCTTTTAGAAGTGAAGGACCCTCTCGTCCTTGGAGATGTGAGGCACCCCCTCATTCTTGGAGACGAAGAGGACATCGTCGATCTTGGTGTCTTGTTCCCAATAGTAGATAAACCTACATACTAGATTTTTACTATTTTTCAAAGAGCCCCTGAAAAGAATTAGGTGATAAAAATGAAACCAAAGGAAGTTGAATAAGGCAGCATTAATGATGTCAACCGTGTAATGCGCTCGGGAAAGCAGTAGAGTTAAGACTCCGGTTGTCGACAATACAGTTTATACCGAGAGTAGAAAGCGCCATCGTCCAGGCACATAGAATTTAACTGCAAGGTAGGCCATTGTGAAGAATAACGTATGACCTGATACGTTGTAGTCGCCACAGAGTGTGTACTTCCCACCAAGTGAAGTACCAAAACAGGTTATAATTTTTAAAGACCTTTTAAACACTGTTGTCAGATCCGTGTGGTTTAATTGTGGTTCACATGGATATAGGGGGTCAGGGGCTGGGAGAACAGTGACTTGGAACGCCACTAGCCGGTACAAGTACCCCACGGCTAACATTACAAATATTCTAGTACTTACTAGAACCCGACGATTATTCCTGCATATGCAAAACATGCATAAACAAGCTGAAGAAATCAGTAAAATTTCTGCCACTGATAGACACCACGATTGCACTGGATATTAATCCAGTACTAAGTCTGGTAGGGAGTCCGTTTAAGGCACACGATCATGGGTGATTGCTAAAGATATTATTATTCCTAAGTTGACAGATATCAACATCAGGAAGGCTAGGACCATACGAAATAATTATGGGGTTAGAATCATTTTGACTTTCATCTGGTAAAATTTCTGAAGCCAAAATTTCATTTTTTTTACGATTCACAAAGCGATTTTAATTGTTTCAAATGATCTGTCCCTTGCGACGTTAACTTTGTATAGACAAGAATTTTTTAGTTAAGTTGGAACATACAGAGTTGGCTTCAGTTGGTCTACTGCCTTGTATGGGCCAGTGGGCCTTCTGCGGTGTTCCTCCATTCTTATATTCTTATAGGTTAGTGAAATTACTTACATGTTAGCTGTCACAAGTTACCTTTAATCGATTAACTATAGTTGATATGCTATAAAATTCGGGAATACAGAATTTTATAATATAGTTATGATGTTGTGTCTTGGTACATTTGTGACGGATTTATTGAGTGGTTATGATGTATTTCACTCTTCTTCCAAATTGTATTTTAATGTCTTGACTCAGGGGCTGGTCTGAAAAAGGCCTCAGACTGGTTGAAAAATGGCCTCACGATGATCTGAAGTGTAGAGTCAAGCTAGTATAGTTAAGATGTCATCATACGTGGAGTATAGTTAAGATGTCATCATACCTGGAGTATAGTTAAGATGTCATCATAAATGGAGTATAGTTAAGATGTCATCATACCTGGAGTATAGTTAAGATGTCATCATAAATGGAGTATAGTTAAGATGTCATCATACCTGGAGTATAGTTAAGATGTCATCATACGTGGAGTATTGTTAAGATGTCATCATACCTGGAGTATAAAGATGTTATCATTCCTGGAGTATAGTTATGATATTATCATTCCTGGAGTATAGTTAAGATGTTATCATACTTGGAGTATAGTTAAGATGTTATCATACCTGGAGTATAATTAAGATGTTATCATACATAGAGTACAGTTATGATGTTATCATACCTGGAGTATGCATAGTTAATATGTTATCATACCTGGAATCTAGTTAAGATGTTATCGTACCTGGAGTATAGTTAAGATGTTATCATACTTGGAGTATAATTAAGATGTTATCATACCTGGAGTATAGTTAAGATGTTATCATACCTGGAGTACGTATAGTTAAGATGTTACCATACCTGGAGTATAGTTAAGATGTTATCATACCTGGAGTATAGTTAAGTTGTTATCATACCTGGAGTATAGTTAAGATGTCATCATACCTGGAGTATAGTTAAGATGTTATCATACCTGGAGTATAGTTAAGATGTTATACCTGGAGTATAGTTAAGATGTTATCATTCCTGGAGAATAGTTAAGATGTTATCATACCTGGAGAATAGTTAAGATGTTATCATACCTGGAGTATAGTTAAGATGTTATCATACCTGGACTATAGTTAAGATGTTATCATACGTGAAGTATAGTTAAGATGTCATCATACCTGGAGTATAGTTAAGATGTTATCATACCTGGAGTATAGTTAAGATGTTATACTTGGAGTATAGTTAAGATGTTATCATTCCTGGAGAATAGTTAAGATGTTATCATACCTTGAGTATAGTTAAGATGTTATCATACCTGGAGTATAGTTAAGATGTTATCATACCTGGAGTATAGTTAAGATATTATCATTCCTGGAGAATAGTTAAGATGTTATCATACCTGGAGTATAGTTAAGATGTTATCATACCTGGAGTATAGTTAAGTTGTTATCATATCTGGAGTATAGTTAAATATATCATACTGGGGTATAGTTTTAAAATGTTATCATACCTGTATTTATTTAAGAATGTTATCATACCTGGAGTACGTATATTTAAGATGTTGTCATACCTGGAGTATAGTTAAGATGTTATCATACCTGGAGTATAGTTAAGATATTATCATACATGGGGTATAGTTAAGACTTTATTATACCTGGAGTATAGTTAAGATGTTATCATACCTGAGTAGTATATTTAAGATGTTATCATTTCCTGGAGTATAGTTAAATGTTATATACCTGGAGTATAGTTAAGATATATCATAAATTTGGGGATAGTTAACGTTATTATTCCGGAAATAGTTAAGAATGTTATCATACCCGAGTAAAGCATAGTTAAGATGTTATTATACCGGATGTTATAGTTAAGATGTTACATGCCACGATATAGATAAATGTTATCATACTGGAAGTAGCTAAATGTTTTCGTAACCCGTAGTATAGTTAGATGTATCATACCTGGAGTATTGTTAAGAATTATATACCTGGAGTACGTATAGTTAAGAGTTATCATACCTGAGTACGTAAGTTAAGTGTTAAAAATACCTGAAATATAGTTGAGTTTACATACCTGGAGTATAGTTAGTGTTATCATACCTTTGGGATAAAGCAATGTAAAGTCCTCGCGGATATACAAACTGGGGGGCAATCCCCCGGGTTTAAAAATCCGAACGAAATCTTATCGCTTATAAACTAAATAATATAGAAATTGGCCCCCCCCTACAGAAAGCAAAAACACATAGGGTTTATTAAACAGGAGACTGAAAATACGGGAAAAAATGTCCCCAAAGTTAGTAATAAGTCACACAGATTTCGGCACTTATACAAGAAATTAAGCAACGAGAGTCCAGACGTTTTACTAAGTTCTAATCATCATTTTAAGGCCGAGCTTGTAGAAAAGCAGCACAGTTCAGGTCACCATAACACTTAAAGAATATAAATTCCATAGAGAGCAGTCAAAGAATGAAAAATATTAATCTATTGCTTAAGGAATTTTTCTTGACAAGAAAGTTTGAAATTCCTTAATTTACATTCTCTTGTAAGTCATGATTAAAGTGTATATGTGGAAGATTGTAATTAATAGGGAGGTCTCAGTCGTCACGTGAGGTCACAGACCCTGAGCTGCTTTGGGGATTAGCGTGGACGGTTACAAAGCATGGCTTGCTTCTGCAGTGTTTTAAAAACTGAGGTTGGAGAGTTGAAGGAGGAGGTCTTGCTTCTCCAGGAGGAGATTAGGAGGCTGAAGGTCCACCTCAATGGGTCTGGGAGAGAGTGTGAGGTGGCTGGAGTTGTGGGGAATGAGACTTCTAGCAGTGAGGTGCAGTCTGTCTCTCGCTGTGTGAGGAGGCTGTAGTTGGGGAGGTAGCAACGGCTACCAGCAGTGAGGTGCAGCCCAGCACCTGCTACAAGTGGCGAGTTGTTCACAGTAATGGGAGGCGCATCAGAGTAAGGAAAGTTAAGAGTGAAGATCTGAAGGTAGGAAATCGCTTCTCTGTTCTCCAGGATGAATATACTTCAGTGGCCAGTGAAGGTAAGGGTACTACTGCCCCTGCTAATGAAGGTAAGCGCATTTTTGTGGTTGGTGACTCTCAGTAAGATATATTGACCGTGCTTTTTGTAATAGGAATAAGAAGATGAGAGATAGAGTGTGCTTCCCTGGAGCTGGTGTTGGGGACATTGTCAACAGGCTGGATAATATCATGTCAGGTAATGGGAACAAGGCCCATTATCTGTCTCAGTGCTGGTGGAAATGATATTGGGAAGGGTAGGAGAGAAGAGCTGCTAGATAAGTACAGGTCAGCTATAGATTTCATTAAGTCTAAGGGAGGGATCCCAATCATATGTAGCATCTTGCCTAGAAGGGGAGTAGGAAATGAATGGTTGTCTAGGGCAATTGGTGAAAATTGCTGGCTAGACAGATACTGCAAGGAACTTGCAATCCCATTCATTGACAACTGGAACAACTTTTTATGGCAAACATGATATGTATGCAAGGGATGGGGTACATCTCTCTGGGGCAGGGGTGGTAGCACTTGCAGACTCGATTGAGAAGGCCATTGGTGAAATGCCTATGATTTTAAACTGATGGAAGATAGAGGTATGGGTGTGTGTGGGAAACAAGCAGGTTGCAACACTAGGGTTGGAAACAGTAAATGTATAAAAAGGCATTCAGCATGAAGTTATAAATAAAGACAATAGAACAGGTCAGCAAACAAAGGGGGACACAGAGGGCAGCAAGGGACTAAACTCCCTTAAGGTTTACTATACTAATAGCAGGAGTGTTAGAAATAAGATAGATGAGCTAAGATTAATTGCAAGTGCAGGAAACATAGATATTATTGCTATAACAGAGACCTGGCTCAATCTGAAAGATAGAGAGATGCCCTCTGAATGTCACATACAAGGCTATAAATTATTCCACACTGACAGGGTCAACAGGAAAGGTGGTGGAGTAGCGATGTATGTCAGAGACAATTTAAAAATTGTTGTGTTAGACAAGATATTAAATTAGAAGCGTCAGCCACTGAATCTGTTTGGTTACAGCTTCTCGAGGGCCGAGAAAAACTAATTTTGGGTGTGATTTACAGGGCCCCAAATCTTGATAGGGAGTGCAGTAAACTTCTATGGGACGAAATTCGTAAGGCATCTACATACGAAAATGTTGTGCTAATGGGAGATTTCAACTAAAGACAGATTGACTGGAGCAATTTGACAGGAAATTTAGAGTCGGGTGACTTTCTTGATACGATCCAGGATTGTTTTTTTAAAACAGTTTGTGACAGAGCCAACTAGGGGAAATAACCTCCTTGACTTGGTTCTTGCCAGTAGGGAAACACTAATTAATAATCTTGAGGTTAATGATGAGCTTGGGGAGTGATCACAAATCACTCAGTTTTAATATATCATGGAATTCCCCTAATAATGGCAATCAAGTCTCCGTCCCTGACTTTCGCTTGGCTGATTTCATAGGACTGAAAAATTACTTAGGTGGGCTGAACTGGAATGACCTGACTAAGGGTCAGGTAGGTGGTGATGGTTGCCGATATGATGCTTTCCAGGGCATAGTTCTAGCTGCTCAGTCAAATTATGTTCCAAATAGGGAAATCAGATCAAACAAAAATGATCCTAAATGGATGAACAATAGATTAAAATATCTGATTGGTCAAAAGAGAGGCATATATAGGCAAATCAAAAGAGGAGAGGGGCAATTAAGAAATCGATATATTCAGTTAAAGAGAGAAATAAAAAAGGGAATTAGAAAAGCAAAAGGAGATTATGAGGTTAAAGTTGCAAGAGAATCGAAGACTAACCCAAAAGGATTCTTTCAGGTATACAGAAGTAAGATCAGGGACAAGATAGGCCCACTCAAAAGTTCCTCGGGTCAGCTCACTGACAGTGATAAGGAAATGTGTAGAATTTTTAACACATACTTCCTCTCAGTTTTTACACAGGAGGATACCAGCGATATTCCAGTAATGATAAATTATGTAGAACAGGACGATAATAAACTGTGCACTATTAGGGTCACAAGTGACATGGTCCTTAGGCAAATAGATAAATTAAAACCTAACAAATCCCCAGGCCCTGATGAACTGTATGCAAGGGTTCTAAAGGAATGTAAAGAGGAGCTTAGCACACCTTTGGCTAATCTTTTCAACATATCACTACAAACTGGCATGGTGCCAGATAAGTGGAAAATGGCAAATGTGATACCTTTTTCAAAACAGGTGACAGGTCCCTTAGCTTCGAACTATAGACCAATAAGCCTAACCTCCATAGTGGGAAAATTTATGGAATCAATAATTGGCCGAGGCAGTTCGTAGCCACCTTGAAAAGCATAAATTAATCAACGAATCTCAGCATGGTTTTACAAAGGGGCGTTCCTGCCTTACGAATTTATTAACTTTTTTCACTAAGGTATTTGAGGAGGTAGATCATGGTAATGAATAATGATATTGTGTATATGGACTTCAGTAAGGCTTTTGACAGGGTCCCACATCAGAGACTATTGAGGAAAATTAAAGCACATGGAATAGGAGGAGAAATTTTTTCCTGGATAGAGGCATGGTTGACAATAGGCAGCAGAGAGTTTGCATAAATGGGGAGAAACAGAGTGGGGAAGCGTCACGAGCGGTGTTCCACAGGGGTCAGTGTTGGGCCCCCTGCTGTTCACAATCTACATAAACGACATAGATGAGGGCAAAAGAGCGACATCGGCAAGTTTGCCGATGACACCAAAATAGGCCGTCGAAATCATTCTGACGAGGACATTCGAGCACATCCAGGAAGATTTGAATAGACTGATGCAGTGGTCGGAGAAGTGGCAGATGCAGTTTAATATAGACAAATGCAAAGTTCTAAATGTTGGACAGGACAATAACCATGCCACATATAAATAAATAATGTAGATCTTAATATACGGATTGCGAAAAAGATTTAGGAGTTCTGGTTAGCAGTAATCTGAAACCAAGACAACAGTGCATAAGTGTTCGCAATAAAGCTAATAGAATCCTTGGCTTCATATCAAGAAGCATAAATAATAGGAGTCCTCAGGTTGTTCTTCAACTCTATACATCCTTGGTTAGGCCTCATTTAGATTATGCTGCACAGTTTTGGTCACCGTATTACAGAATGGATATAAATTCTCTGGAAAATGTACAAAGGAGGATGACAAAGATGATCCCATGTATCAGAAACCTTCCCTATGAGGATAGACTAAGGGCCTGAAACTGCACTCTCTAGAAAGACGTAGAATTAGGGGGGATATGATTGAGGTGTATAAATTGAAGACAGGAATAAATAAAGGGGATGTAAATAGTGTGCTGAAAATATCTAGCCTAGACAGGACTCGCAGCAATGATTTTAAGTTGGAAAAATTCAGATTCAGGAAGGATATAGGAAAGTACTGGTTTGGTAATAGAGTTGTGGATGAGTGGAACAAACTCCCAAGTACCGTTATAGAGGCCAGAACGTTGTGTAGCTTTAAAAATAGGTTGGATAAATACATGAGTAGATGTGGGTGGGTGTGAGTTAGACCTGATAGCTTGTGCTAACAGGTCGGTTGCCGTGTTCCTCCCTTAAGTCAATGTGACCTGACCTGACTAGGTTGGGTGCATTGGCTTAAGCCGGTAGGAGACTTGGACCTGCCTCGCATGGGCCAGTAGGCCTTCTGCAGTGTTCCTTCGTTCTTTTATGTTCTTATATTAATAAGGTAATGAGCATATCATAATGCATAGTAACAGGATATACTTTTACACAATATACAATAACAATATATACAGTAACACAATACAAAAACGTAATCTGAGGATCAACTCTCATAACAGGACCTTTGCTGAGGAATCTCAGTTTAATGAGATCCTGCTTGTTTCAACCGGCTGAAGAAGAAGGAACACTGCAGAAGGCCTACTGACCCATGCGAGGCACGTCAAAGTCCCCTACCAGCTTAAGCCAATGATCCAGCCTAATCAGGTCAGGTCACATTCACGTAAGGAAGTAGCACGGCATCTGACCTAGTAGTACAAGATAGTCAGATCCACCTCACACCCACTCATATATTTATCTAACCTGTTTTTAAAACTACACAACGTTTTAGCTTCTATGACGGTACTCGGGAGTTTGTTCCAATCATCCACAACTCTATTACCAAACCAGTGCTTTCCTATATCCTTCCTGAATCTGAATTTTTCCAACTTAAAACCATAGCTGCGAGTCATGTTTTGGCTAGATAGTTTTAGTACGCTATTTACACCTCGCTTTATTTATTCCTGCTTTATATTTATGTATCTCAATCATATCCCCTCTAATTCTACGCCTTTATAGAGAGTGCAGATTAAGGGCCCTCAGTCTATCCTCATAGGGAAGATGACTGATACATGGGATCAACTTTGCCATCGGCTTGATAAATCTCCTGGGAAGCAAAACGTTGCCACAATAAAATGTCACATTAGTTGCACTTGTGTGCTTTTACCTAACAAAGCATTTATATCCAGTCTGTAATATGGGGACCAAATCTGGGCAGCATAATCTAAATGAGAACTAACCAAGGATATATAGAATTGAAGAACAACCAGAGGACCCTTATTATTTATGCTTCTTTATATGAAGTCAAGGATTCTGTTCGCTTTATTACGAACACTTATGCACTTTTGTCTTGGTTTTAGATTACGGTTAACCAGAACTCACAAATCCTTTTCGCAACCAGTAATATTAAGAGCTACATTATTTAGTTTATATGAGGCATGGTTATTTTTCTGTCTAATATTTAGAACTTTGCATTTTGCGCAGGAATGGTATATATAATACCGACAAGATGAAATTAAGACACATGTGCAACATCTGGGTATCTTTATTGTAGACGTTTCGCCATCCAGTGGCTTTATCAATACAGATTCTAGGACATAATTGGAAGACAGTAGAACTATATACAAAGGATGAGGTAATCAGTCCCTCAGCCTTGGAGTTAGTGTTCACAGCATCGTGGTGGACGAGAATCTGGAGCAAAGGCCAGAAGACTGGCGGCTATATAGGCGTCAGTGGATCAGGACGTGCAGCAGACGAGGGCATAGTCACTGGTAGGCAGGATTCCCCAGTGGAAGTAGGTCCTTCCCAAAGAGATGGGTTAGTTGTAGCAGCCGTGAAGAAGGCCAGTCTTCTGGCCTTTGCTCCAGATTCTCCTCCACCACGATGCTGTGAACACTAACTCCAAGGCTGAGGGACTGATTACCTCATCTTTTGTATATAGTTCTACTGTCTTCCAATTATGCCCTAGAATCTGTGTTGATAAAGCCACTGGATGGCGAAACGTCTACAATAAAGATATCCAGATGTTGCACATGTGTCTTAACTTTCATATTGTCGGTAGTTTATACCTTTCTTGCACAACTTGTCAGACTCTGTAACATCATGGAATCTTGATTCAGAATACATCTACAAGACCTTCTTCACGGCTGCTACAACTAACCCATCTCTTTGGGAAGGACCTACTTCCACTGGGGAATCCCGCCTACCAGTGACTATGCCCTCGTCTGCTGCACGTCCTGATCCACTGACGCCTATATAGCCGCCAGTCTTCTGGCCTTTGCTCCAGATTCTCCTCCACCACGATGCTGTGAACACTAACTCCAAGGCTGAGGGACTGATTACCTCATCTTTTGTATATAGTTATACTGTCTTCCAATTATGTCCTAGAATCTGTATTGATAAAGCCACTGGATGGCGAAACGTCTACAATAAAGATATCCAGGTGTTGCACATGTGTCTTAACTTTCATATTGTCGGTATTTTATACCTTTCTTGCACAACAAATTCTAGGACGTAACTTGAAGACAGTAGGACTATGTACAGAAGATGAGGTAATCTGTCCCTCAACCTTGGAGTAGGTGCGAAGAGCACCGTAGTCGTGGAGATTCTGAAGCAGAAGCAAGTAGCCTGGCGCTTATATAGTAACGTCAGGTGTAGCAAACGAAGGCATAGTCACTGTTAGGCAGGATTCCCCAGTGGAAGCAGGTCCTTCCCAAAGAGATGGGTTAGTTGTAGTAGTAGTTGTCGTAGTCGTGAAGGTTATGTACATGCCCTCAGAATCAAGATTCCATGATGTTGCAGTGTCTGACAAGTTACGCAAGAATGGTATATAATACCGACAAGATGAAATTAAGACACATGTGCAACATCTGGGTATCTTTATTGAAGACGTTTCGCCATCCAGTTGCTTTGTCAATACAAATTCTAGGACATTTCAACTTTGCATTTGTCTATATTAAACTGCAACTGCCACTTCTCCGGCTGCTACATCAGTCTATTCAAATCTGCCTGGTGTGCTCTAATGTCCTCGTCAGAATGAATTCGTCGGCCTATTTTGGTGTCATCGGCAAACTTGCTTTTATCGCTATTTTTTCCCTCATCTATGTCGTGTATGCAGATTGTGAACAACAAGGGGCCCACAACGAAACTCTGTGGAACACCGCTCTTGACGCTTCCCCATTCAGATTTCTCCCCATTTATGCAACTCTCTGTTGCCTATCTGTCAACCACGCCTCAATCCAGGAAAACATTTCTCCTTCTATTCCGTGTGCCGTAATTTTCCTCACTGTTCGTGTAACAGTGAGATCATCCTTCCAGGTTATCCATTCTAACCTCCAATGCCAAAGTACTTTTTCAATGTTTTTTCACAGTCGACAGATATTTCTATAATTATTAGGAGTTTAAAGGCCATTCCTTCAGGATATTCTCGGCATCTGCTCGGAAACTAACAAAATCTGTGCAGATATCCTCTATCTCCTCGCGGATTCCTTTGAGATTCGAGCGAGTCCTTGTGCAGATGTCTTGATAATCCTGCCAACTTCCTTGTTTTGTCGAATTTTCAATGTCATTCATGGGGCACAGCCTCGTTCGTAGAGACGAGAGAGGTGCTTGGAGGTGCTTGGAGAAGTGAGGCACCCCCTCCCGCTGGGAGAAGTGAGGCAACCTTTCGTCCTGGTGGAAGTGAGGCACCCCCTCATATTTGGAGAAGTGAGGCACCTCCTCGTGCTTGGAGAAGTGAGGCACCCCCTCGTCCTTGGAGAAGTGAGGCACCCCGTCGTCCTTGGAGAAATGAGGCACCCCCTCGTGCTTTGAGATGTGAAACACTCCCTCGTCCTTGGAGAAGTGAAGCACCTCCTCGTATTTGGAGAAGTGAGGCACCTCCTCGTGCTGAGTGAAGTGAGGCACCCCCTCGTCCTTGGAGAAGTGAGGCTGCCCCTCGTCCTTGGAGAAGTGAGGCACCCCCTCGTCCTTGGAGAAGTGAGGCTGCCCCTCGTCCTTGGAGAAGTGAGACACCACCTCGTCCTTGGAGAAGTGAGGCTGCCCCTTTTGCTGGGAGAAGTGAGACACCCCCTCGTCCTTGGAGAAGTGAGGCACCCCCTCGTCCTTGAAGAAGTGAGGCTGCCCCTCGTCCTTGGAGAAGTGAGGCACCCCCTCGTCCTTTGGGGAGAAGGAGGCCCCCCCTCTTTCCTTGGAGAAGTGGGGCTGCCCCTCACCCTTTGGGAGAAGGGGGGTCCCCCCTTCCCCCTTTGGGGAGAATTGAGGAAACTCCCTCGCCCTTAGAAAAAGTGAGGCCCCCCCCCGTTTTTGGGAGAAGTGAGACCCCCCCCGTTTTTAAGAGAAAGCCAAAACTCTTTTGCCTTTTGAAGTAAAGGGCCCCCGTCCCTTGGGATGTGAAGTATCCCCTCGTTTTGGAGATTGAGGCACCCCCTCTTTTCTTGGGAAGAAGAGGACATGTCGATCTTGGTGCCTTTTTCCCAAATTAGTAATAAACCTAAACTAGTTTTTTAATATTTTTAAAAAGACCCCCGAAAAAATTAGGTGATAAAAAGAAACCAAAGGAAGTTGAATAAGGCACATTAATGGGGTCAACCGTGTAATGCATTCGGGGAAAAGAATAGATTTAAGACCCGGGTTGCCGAAAACAGTTTATCCCGAGAGTAAAAAAAGCCCCCATCGTCCAGGCACAAAAAAATTTAAACGAAAGGGTAGGCCATTGTGAAGAATAACGAAATTGACCCCGATACTTGTCGCCACAGAGTGTGTACTTCCCCCCAATTTAAAATACCAAAACAGGTTTTTAATTTTAAAAACCTTTTAAAAAAACTGTTTCAGATCCTGTGGTTTAATTGGGTTCACAAGGTTTTAGGGGGGGCAGGGGGTGGGAGAAAAAGTGACTTGGGGCGCCATTTTGCCGGTACAAGTACCCCCCGGCTAACATTACAAATATTCTAGAAACTTACAGAACCCGACGATTATTCATGCATATGCAAAACATGCATAAACAAGCTGAAGAAATCAGTAAAATTTCTGCCACTGTTAGACACCACGATTGCACTGGATATTAATCCAGTACTAAGTCTGGTAGGGAGTCCGTTTAAGGCACACGATCATGGGTGATTGCTAAACATATTATTATTCCTAAGTTGACAGATATCAACATCAGGAAGGCTAGGACCATACGAAGTAATTATGGGGTTAGAATCATTTTGACTTTCATCTGGTAAAATTTCTGAAGCCAAAATTTCATTTTTTACTATTCACAAAGCGATTTTAATTGCTTCAAATGACCTGTCCCTTGCGACGTTAACTTTGTTGTATAGACAAGAAATTTTTTAGTTAAGTTGGAACATACAGAGTTGTCTTCAATTGGTCTACTGCCTTGTATGGGCCAGTGGGCCTTCTGCAGTGTTCCTCCATGCTTATATTCTTGTAGGTTAGTGAAATTACTTGCATGTTAGCTGTCACAAGTTACCATTAATTGATTACCTATAGTTGATATAGTTAATCTATATAGTTAATTAATATAGTTAATCTATATAAATAACTATAGTTAATATAGTTATGACGTTTGCGTCTTGGTACATTTGTGACGGATTTCAAGTCTTGACTCGGGGGCTGGTCTGAAAAAAGGCCTCAGACTGGTTGAAAAATGGCCTCACGATGATCTGAAGTGTAGGGTCAAGCTAGTATAGTTAAGATGTCATCATACTTGGAGAATAGTTAAGATGTCATCATACCTGGAGTATAGTTAAGATGTCATCATACCTTGAGTATAGTTAATATGTTATCATACCAGGAGTATAGTTAAGATGTCATCATGAACATTAAAATGGTATAAAATACCGACAGGTTGTTAGGTACGACACATACGCAACAGTTAGGTATCTTTATTTCGAAACGTTTCGCCTACACAGTAGGCTTCTTCAGTCGAGTACAGAAAAGTTGATAGAAGCAGAAGAGACTTGAAGACGATGTAATCAGTCCATCATCCTTAAAGTTTTGAGGTGGTCAGTCCCTCAGTCTGGAGAAGAGCTTTGTTCCATAGTCTGAAACAATATGGAGTGGAAGTGACAGGATGGAGCCTTATATAGCGCCAGGAGGTGAGACGTAGGTCTCACAGTGTG
>NC_069414.1:56103334-56120834 GCF_026875155.1 Cherax quadricarinatus
CAAAACGATCTTCTCACTTCTAACTTCACCACCAGACACCAAAACTAAACGTGGTGTAATTTTTAGGCTTCTTCCTGCGCGCACTCAGAATCTGCAGCAATGAGTTCCTTGAGGAAGAATGCACTATAATTGAACAAGTATTTTTTTAAAAACCTCCACTATCCTCGCCCACTTCATCAGAGAACGAGAACGAAGGGCATTAACATCTTCAACACACCCAGAAAAGACACTGCCGAGAAGAGATAAAATATCCTCCCCCACCACTCCATTGCCAAACATGTTTCCAACATATTTTCCAATACATCATTCCAAGTATCTACCCCCACAACCACGACCATCAAGGACATCACCATAGTAGACAGGACAAGCTTCCATCCTCTGCAGGGGTATCCCTAATCCCTTGTAATGACTGCAACAAATTATACGTGGCGAAACATCAAGAGACCTCCAAACCCCGTATTTCAGAACACCAATACGCAAGCAGGACTGACGATACAAGGAATGCCTTTTGTACAAACCCCCGCAATTCACACAACCATTTAATTAACTACAGAAACTCAAGACTTTATCGCACAGAAGACAACACTCAATACCGAAGAATCCTGGAATCATCGCTTATCTCTATAACCAATAATTTCAACCAGAACAATGGCTTCTATAACATAGCTGAACCACTTGCCAAGAAACTTCTTCATCGCTATCCCACACAAGAACATAGAACACTGCAGAAGGTCTACTCACAACTTGTCCAATACCCCTGCCAAGCTACCCAAGACTCTATAACCCCACCCAGTGGATCATCAGATGCAGCATTCTCCACCTGACCTCAACATTCTGAACTTGACTATAAATACTCACGTACCTTCCACCCTGTTTGTGACTTGAAAAAGCCCACTGTGTGGGCGAAACTTTGTCAATAAAGGATCACATTAAACTGCATATGTGTTTATGTTTCCATAACAAGGGCTTGCTATATAGTACGTCAGTGATGTCAGCTATGGTTTGTATAAGTTGTAGCACGTACTCATAGACATTATTATTATTATTATTTTTATTATTATTATTATTATTATTATTATTATTATTATTATTATTATTATTATTATTATTATTATTATTATATTATTATGATATAAAAGTTCCAGGAGTTCTGTACTAGGAGGTAGGTGTTGTTCCGTGGTGTATTTTGATCACTAGAAGACAATGGGGGACTTCAGGGAGACCTGAAAAGAGTGCAGGAATGGTCAGGCAAGTGGTTACTGCAACTCTGACACAGCGATATCAAAGTTATGTACATAGGGAAAATATAGAGAAAACCAGAAACTGAATTCCGTCTGACAGGTTATTAACATATGTAAATATATAAAAAAAGTATCAGGAATTATATGTATCGTTGTGATATTTCATTACTGTACCTGTATCCTGATACTTAATAAGTAAGACACATGTGCTACAATTTGGTATCTTTTTTCCGAAACGTTTCGCTCACATAGTAGGCTTCCTCAATCGAAAATAGAGAAGGAAGAATAGATGAAAGGATGATGTCATTCCCTCAGCCTGGAGAAGAGTTCTGCGTTATAGTCCGGAACAGCTGTTCCAGACTATGGAGCAGATCTTTGGAACGGACTCTGGAATAATTGTTCCAGATTATGGAACAGAACTCTTCTCCAGGCTGAGGGAATGACCACCTCAAAACTACGTCTTCGAGGGTAATGGACTGGTTATATTGAGTTCTCATCTCTACTGCTTCTGTTGCCTCTTCTGTTTCCGACTGGAGAAGCCTACTGTGTAGGCTGTATTACATTCCTGTATTATATTCAATCTGAAACTTCTTCTCTATCAGTCTATCCTCTTTCCGCTCTTCTGCTGATGATACCAGAATTTGCATGACAGTGTCATCAGTCGAGGACGCTGCAAATCTCCAAGCGGACATTAGCCAAGTCTTCAAATGGGCCTCAGGAAAGAATGTGAAGTTCAACGAAGACAAATTAAAATTACTCCACACAACAGAACGAACACTAATATGAAGGACCTGGGAGTGATAATGACAAAAAATCTCACTTTCTAAGCTCACAACAATGTCTCTACCATATCTGTTAGGAAAATGATAGGATGGATAATGAGAACCTTCAAAACTATGGATGCTATGCTGGAATACTGCTATACACTAACGGCCCCTTTCAAAGCAGGCGAAATTGCAGACCTTGAGAATGTAGTACAAAGAACTTTTACTGCAAGTATATAAGTACAGTAAAGCACCCTAATTGCTGAGTACGGTTGAAGTTCCTTGATCTGTACTCCTGGGAATGCAGGCGAGAAAAATACATCACTTGGAAAATCTTAGAGGAACTAGCCCCAAATCCGCACACGGAAATCTCTCCGTACGAAGGCAAAAGACTCGGCAGGAGAAGCAACATCCTTCCAATGAAAAGTAGGGACGCCATGAGTACACTAAGAGACAACACAGTAAGTGTCAGGGCCCAAGACTGTTCAGCTTCCTCCGAGCATACATAAAGGGGATTACCAATAGGCCTCTGCCTCTCTTTAGGACGGAGCTGGACATACACCTTAAGTCAGTTCCCGACTATCCGTGCTGTGGTTCGTACGTCAGTTTGCGTGCGGCCAGCAGTAGCAGCCTGATTGATCAGGCTCTGATTCACCGCTAGGCTTGGACATGGGCCTGACTACGGGGACACTGGCCCCGGGAAAACCCTCCACGTAGATATTTTTTGTCCCTGGGAATGAAATTTTTTACCCTACAAGCTATTGCTCAAGTCCCTGTTAGTCGTTTCATCGTTTAAGAATTTAACCTATATTTAACAAGTCCTCAGATCATCCCCCCCACCCAGCCATCATAAAGGGACGGGTTTTATGTTGGACGTGGTTACAGTGTTTTTACATTCCTTGATAATCTGAGAAAATCCCGAAAGCGCTTGGAATTTCACTATTTTTCCATCATAGCGGTGCTTTGCATTTTGTGACATCACCTGTTTATTGTGATCTTCTGGAGCAATACATACAATAATATATATACATATATAATATATATATATATATAATATATATATATATAAATATACATATGTATATATATATATATATATATTATATATATATATATAAATATATATATATATATAATATATATATATAATATATGATATACGTAATATAAAATATATATATATATATATATATATATATATATATAAATAATATATATATATATTATATATATATAATAATATATATATAAATATATATATATATAAATATATATAATGTTTGTTGTAATTTATGAAATTAAAGCTGAGAGACGGAAAGAAGAAGAAAGTTTATGAGAAAGAAATCTCTAATTATATACAGTTACAACATTAGTGGTTTAGCAAGCAGTAGGAAAGACAAAAAACAGTGGAGTAAAGAGTATGGGGAGATCAGCTGCCCTGTGGGTCAGGCCAAGTGCAGTATAGGTCCAGGTCAAGTATGACAGATGAGTGGGCAGGTCGAAAGAAGTATCTCTGTTTTTTTACCCTCTTGTTTCTTAGGTGTTTGATGAGGTGGATAGAGATGCGAAGATCAAGCGGTGCTCCCCAGCTCAAATGACATATGTGAAGTATCAGTATTAGGATCACTTGTTGTAGACTGAAATTTTTCGGAAGATTGAATGATTGCAGATTCCAAAGATTCGTCTTCTTGTGGTTTATCATCTTCCTTGGGGAATTAGTAGTGCACCATTGTAGTTTATCAAGTGGTTGTGTGTGAACTATTACTCTGTTATTAACACACTGACTAATACACTGTGCTGTCCACACTGTCCTACTATACGGCTGTGACTAACACACCTGACCTAGTATACTGAGACTAAACGCACACCTGGTCAAGCACATCAGGAAATTAGAGAAAGTGCAAAGGTTTGCGACAAGGTTAGTTCGCAGAGATAAGGGGAATGTCCGACGAGAAAGGCTAAGTAAATCGGCCTGACGAAACTTGAGGACAGGAGGGTTAGGGGCGACATGATACAAGATAACCACATACAAAAATACTGCGTGGAATAGACAAGTGGGACATGGGACAGAAGTTCCAGAGATGGGATACAGAAACAAGGGGTCACACTTGGAAGCTGAAGACTCAGATGAGTCATAGGGATGTTAGGAAGTATTTCTACAGTCATAGAGTAGTCATGAAGTGAATAGTCTAGCAAGTGGTGTAAGTGGGGCAGGAACCATACATAGCTTAATTAAGACGAGGTATGATAATGCTCATGGGGCAGGGAGAGAGAGAGGGACCTAGTGCGTTTCCGGGAGGGGGGGGGGGGGAGGGGTGGGGGGGAAGGCGGGCCAGGAGCTGAAGTCTCGACTCTGCAACCACATTAGGTTGATTACTGCTACTACACTGTAACTACCACACTATTACTAACATACTAACACAACTGTTACAAACACGCTACACTACACTGTCACTAATCCATTGACTATCATACTGACCTGACCTATGGCTACAGACGTCCGTTGTTGTTGGAGAATAACCTGCTGGCTTCTCCGGATATTGATAGCTGTGACACGACTCTGAGATACGTGTAGAAAATAAAAATATTTTTTGATCAATCTGTGGTCAGGTAATTCCTTGTTGACAGTAACTGATGATTCTATATTACCCGTGGTAATTAATTATGTTTAATGGTGGACTGTCCGGTGCGGGAGAGCGAAGGACTTTGGAAGAGAATGATAATTTCGCCTGTCTCTCGATAAAACACAGCCTTGGCCTAAACGTTTTATAAAGGATTCTCTGTTACCGTGTCTCATCTCCTTGCGTCCCGTAGCTCGGTAGTAGCGAAACACACCTGCGCACACAAAGTCCGTGCTTCGATTCCCGTACGGGTGGAATCTTCTGGACTGTTTTCCTTAAGATACCTGTTGTTCCTGTTCACCTAGCACTAAATATATACCTTATGTGATACGCGACTGGTGTGGGACAAAATTAACGTAATTTTTCCGAAATACTCAGCATAACAAGGGCTGATGAAAATAAATGGTATAAAATACCGACACAAATGGAAACATAAACACATATGCAGTTTAATGTGATCTTTATTGACACTCCTCTAAAAGCCTACTCACCCTTCGCAACAGACACAATTTTATTCGGGACTGCCATCCAAGAAATGGTCTTACCAAGATCTAGCTCCTCTACAATTGCAACATTCAAACTCCTTTCTCCGCCTACAGCTCGGTCCTACGCTTGAAGAGTGTGCAGATACTTAAACAATGCTACAAAAGGAACTTTTTCCAAGCCAGAGCAACTAGGCACAGCACTTCGGGGCAACATGAACAGACGCACCGCCGAAATCATTCGCAGCAGAGTTACCACAGCGAATGTTCAACAGAAGACAGACTTGCTTTAGAAAACTACAAACTCTCTGCGATAATAGTCCATTGGAAAAGTGGTAGGAAGACCTGACATTTATTCAGATCTCCATCCTCCACAGTCAATCACAGAAACCGAAAGCTCTCAGCGTACGGCCTCAAATTCCGCAACAGGAATTACGGAAACCAAAACAAGACATCAATTTCATCGCCAAAACTACTGACACAATGACTTCCGAATTCCAAAAAGTTTTCTCTTTTCTTCAAGGTATCATCTCAGCAGCATCTCTACACGCAGCTCCCAGTCATACCTCGACTTACTCATGCATAAAGGTTAGCAGAAGACAACTACCATCAGGGTCACCACCGCGGATAAATGGATGTATTGGGTGTTATCGATGAACTCTGACGACATACAGGAACAAAATGCCAATCTACTTAGATGACCCAGAATACCTACAAACCTCTCACAACTAACCAAGGGGACAACCTACTAAAACTTTTCTTCAAAGACTCGCCGCATTCTGAGGAACTCAGACAAGGGAAGAAACTTCTCGTTCTGCACACCATACCCTAGCAACCCCAGAGACCCTGCCAGAATGTACGGCCTACAAAAACTCACAAGCCGGTATCCAATTGAGGCTCATATCTTCGGGAATAGGCAGTGCTCCCCACAATTCTCAGGAATTTCTCGCAAAACACCTCTTCAAACTCTTGGGCACTATCAGTCCACGCACATCTCAAACACCGGTGATCTCTCAATCGCATTCGCAACATCACAACAGAACAGGAAACTTCCAGCCTTGACGTAACTTCCCTATTCACCAAAGTAACCTACTACACAAAGCCATCGATCTCTGCGCAGAAAAATTGACGATCACTTAACTTCCTATTCCAGCCAGCGATTTCATCGACATCGTTGAACTATGGTGTCGCTTTACTGTTACTCTTTCCGAAATCACACCTGCTTTCAACAGACTTTTCTGTTTGGTCTACCCACGGGCTCGCCTCTCAGTGCACGTCTTCTAACTTATACATGGAAACATCTGGAAGCTGAGCGTTTTCTCCACCATTAATACTTCGACTGTCCACCTGGCTTCCGTTATGTGACTACATTCTCCCCATAACTCCCAGGCCGCTTCAACGTTCAAGCTCTTCGAAGACAAGCTCAACCGGTCGAGCCCTCAATTCATTTCACACATGAAGAAGAAGCGACAACACTCTTCCTTCTTGATGTTATTCTCTCAAAAACTGACCATGAACTTCGTTTTAAAGTCTATTCGAAAACCAACCAACCAAAACGATCTCTCCATTCTACTCTCACCACGACACCAAAACTAAACGTGGTGTAATTTTAGGCTTCTTCTGCGCGCACTCAGAATCTGCAGCAATGAGTCCTGAGGAAGAATGCACATAAATTGAACAAGTATTTTGTAAACTCCACTATCCTCGTCACTTCATCAGAGACATGCAGACGAAGGCATTAAACATCTTCACACACCCAAGAGGATGGGGAAGCCAGAGAAGACACTGCCGAGAAGAGAATCATCGTCCCTCCCCACCACTCCATTGCCAAAAATGTTTCCAACATATTTTCCAATACATCATTCCAAGATCTACCATCCACACCACGACCATCAAGGACATCACCAGTAGTAGACAGACAACTTCCCATCCTCTGCCAGGGTAGACATAATCCCTTGAAATGACTGCAACAAATTATACGTGTGCGAAACATCCAAGAGACCTCCAAGACACGAATTTCAGAACACCATACGCAAGCAGGACGACGAGACAAGGAAATGCCTGTGTACAACACCCGCAATTCAACACAACATTTAATAACATCAAGAAACTCAAGACTACGCCACAGAAGACAACACTCAATACCGAAGAATCCTGGAATCATCGCTTATCTCTATAACCAATAATTTCAACCAAGAAAACAAGTGCTTCTATAACTAGCGTGAACCACTTCCCAATAAACTTCTTCATCGGCTATCCCAACACAAGAACATAGAACAATGGCAGAAGGTCTACTCACAACTTGTCCAATACCCCTGCCAAGCTACCCAAGACTCTAATAACCCCACCCAGTGGATCATCAGATGCAGTCATTCTCCACCTACTCCTCAACATTCTGAACTTGACTATATTACTCACGTACCTTCCACCCTGTTTTGTGACTTGAAAAGCCCACTGTGTGGCGAAAACTTTGTCCAAATAAAGGATCACATAAACTGCATATGTGTTATGTTCCATAAACAAGGGCTTGCTATATAGTACGTCAGTGATGTCAGCTATGGATTGTATAAGTTGTAAGCACGACTCATAGACATTATATTATTATTATTATTATTATTATTATTATTATATTATTATTATATTATTATTATTATTATTATTATTTATTATGTATTATTATTATTATGATATAAAAGTTCCAGGAGTTCTGTACTAGAGGTAGGTGTTTGTTCCGTGTGTATTTTGATCACTAAAGACAATGGGGGACTTCGGGAGACCCTAAAAAGTTGCAGGAATGGTCAGGCAAGTGGTTACTGCAACTCTGACACAGCGATATCTAAGTTATGTACATAGGGAAAATATAGAGAAAAAACCAAAACTGAATTCGCGCTGACAGGTTTATTAAACATATAATATATAAAAAAGTATCGGAAATTATATGTATTCGTTGTGATCTTTCATTAACTGTACCTGTATCCTGATACTTAATAAGTAAGACACAGTGCTACAATGAGGTAATCTTTTTTCCGAAACGTTTCGCTCACATAGTAGGCTTCCTCACAATCGAAAATAGAGAAGGAAGAATAGATGAAAAGGATGATGTCATTCCCTCACCTGGAGAGAGTTCTGCGGTTTATAGTCCGAAACAGCGTTCCAGACTATGGAGCAGATCTTTGGAACGACCACTGAATAATTTGTTCCAGATTATGAACAGACTCTCTCCAGGCTGAGGGAATGAACCACCTCAAAACTTACGTCCTTCGAGGGTAATGGACTGGTTATATTGATTTCTCATCTCTACTGCTCCTGTTGCCTCTTCTGTTTCCGACTGGAGAAGCCTACTGTGTAGGCTGTTTACATTCCGTATTATATTCAATCTGAAACTTCTTTTTTCTTCTCTATCAGTCTAATCCTCTTTCCGCTCTTCTGCTGATGTACCAGAATTTGCATGACAGTGTCATCAGTCGGAGGACGCTGCAAATCTCCAAGCGGACATTAGCCACAAGTCTTCAAATGGGCCTCAGGAAAGAATGTGAAGTTCAGCGAAACAAATTAAAATTTACTCCACACAACAGAACGAACACTAATATGAAGGACCTGGAGTGATAATGACAAAAAAAAAATCCCCCTCAACCTTTGTTCTAAGCTCACAACAATGTCTCTACCATATCTGTTAGGAAAATGATAGGATGGGATAATGAAGAACCTCAAAACTATGGATGCTAAGCTGGAATACTGCTATACACTAACGGGCCCCTTTCAAAGCAGCGAAATTGCAGAAACTTGAGAATGTAGTACAAAGAACTTTTACGTGGCAAGTATATAAGTCCAGTAAAGCACCCTAATTGCTGAGTACGGTTGAAGTTCCTTGATCTGTACTCCCTGGGAATGCAGCGAGAAAAATACATCTCTTGGAAATCTTAGAGAACTAGCCCCAAATCCGCACACGGAATCCTCCGTACGAAGCAAAAGACCCGGCAGGAGAAGCAACATCCTTCCAAATGAAAAGTAGGGACGCCATGAGTACAACTAAGGAACAACACAGTAAGTGTCAGGGCCCAAGACTTACAGCTTCCCTCCGAGCATACATAAAAGGGGATTACCAATGAGGATAGGCCTCTGCCTCTCTTTAGACGGAGCTGGACATACACCTTAATCAGTTTCCCGACTATCCGTGCTGTGGTTCGTACGTCAGTTTGGCGTGCCGGCAGGCAATAAAAAAAAAAAAAAAAAAAAAAAGTTAAGCCAGCCTGATTGATCAGGCTCTGATTCACCGCTATGCTATGACATGGGCCTGACTACGGGGACACTGGCCCCGGAACACCCTCCACGTAGATATTTCTTGATCCGTGGTAATGAATCTCTTTCTATCCCAGTTAGTCTCTCTAGTGGATTATAATCTGGAGTTGCATGTGTCAGGAGTGGCATGGTGTCTGGAGGGCATGGTGTTTGGAGTGGCCATAGTGTCTGAGTGGCATGTATCTAGAGTGGCAAGGTGTCCTGGAGTGTCGTGGTGTCTAGAGTGGCATGGTGTTTGGAGTGGCATGGTGTCTGGATTGGCATGGTATCTAGAGTGGCACGGTGTCTGGAGTGGCGTGGTGTCTGGAGTGGCATGGTGTCTTGAGTGGCGTGGTGTTTGGAGTGGCATGGTGGTCTGGAGTTGGCGTGGTGTCTGATGACATGGGCGTCTGGAGTGGCATGGTGTCTGGAGTGGCATGGTGTCTGGAGTTGCATGGTATCTAGAGTAGCATGGTGTCTGAGTGACGTGGTGTCTGGAGTGGCAAGATGTCTTGAGTGGCGTGGAGTTTGGAGTGGCATGGTATCTGGAGTGGCGTGGTGTCTGCAGTGGCATGGTGTCTGGAGGCATGGGTGTCATGGAGGGCATGGTGTCTAGAGTGCATGGTGTTCGGTAGGGGGGCATGGGTGGTCCCAGTATGGCGTGGTGGCTGAGTGCATGGTTGTCTGGTGTGGCGTGGTGTCTGAGTGGCACGTGTCAGTAGTGGCTTGGTGTCTGGAGTGGCGTGGTGTCTGGAGTGGCATGGTGTCTGGAGTGGCATGGTGTCTGGAGTGGCATGGTGTCTGGAGTGGCGTGGTGTCTGGAGTGGCATGGTGTCTTGAGTGGCGAGGTGTCAGGAGTGTAACGGTGTCAGGAGTAGCATGGTGTCTGAGTGGCGTGGTAATCCTGGAGTGGCATGGGTTCAGTTGTGGCTTCGTGCTTGAGTGGTTTATGGTGTCAGGATGCGTCGTGTCTCGAGAGGCTCGTGTCTGGGAGTGGCATGGTGTCTGGAGTGGCGTGGTGTCCGAGTGTTGCATGGTCTCGGAGTAGCATGGAGTCTTGAGTGGCGTGGTGTCTGGAGTTGTTCATGGTTGTCCTGGAGTGGCGTGTGTCTGGAGTTGCATGTGTCTGGAGTGGCATGGTGTCTGGATTGTGCAATTGTGTATGGAGTGGCATGGTGTCTGGATTTGCAATGGTGTCTGGAGTGGCATGGCGTTCTGGAGTGGCATGGGTGTCTGGAGTAGCATGTGACTGATGTCATGGTGTCTGGAGTGGCATGGTGTCTGGAGTGGCGTGGTGTCTGGAGTGGCATGGTGTTGGAGTGGCATGGTTCTAGATCATGGTGTCTGGAGTGCATGATGTCTGGAATGGCATAGTGTCTGGATTGGCATGGTGTCTGGATTAGCATGGTGTCTGGAGTTGCATGGTGTCTGGATTGGCATGGTGCCTGGATTGTCATGGCCGTCTGGAGTGGTATGGTGTCCTGGAGTAGCATGGGTGGTCTGGAATGTCATAGTGTCTGGAGTGGCCGTGGGTGTCCTGGAGTGGCGTGATGTCTGGAGTGGCGTGGTGTCTGGAGTGGCGTGGTGTCTGGAGTGTGGCGTGGTGTCCTGGAGTTTGCATGGTGTCTGGAGTTTCATGTGTCTGGAGTTGCATGGTGTCTGGAGTGGTATGGTTGTCTGGATTGGCATGTGTCTGGAGTGCATTGTGTCTAGAGTGGCGTGGTGGTCTGGAGTGGCGTGGTGTCTGGAGTGGCATGGTGTCTGGAGTGGTAATGGAGTCATGGAGTGGCTGGGTGGTCTGGAGTGGCGTTTTTGTGTCAGGATTGGGGCGTGGTGTCTGGAGTGGCGTTGGTGTCAGGAGTGGCGTGTTTCTGGATTGGCATGGTGTCTGGAGTGGCGTGGTGTCTGGATTGGCTTGGGTCTGGGAGTGGCAGGTGTCTGAGTGGCATGGTGTCTGGAGTGGCGTGGGTCTGGAGTGGCGTGGTGTCTGAGCTGGCATGGTATCTGGGATAGCATGGTTGTTTTGAGGTGGCTTGTGTACGGTAGTTTCAATGGTTGTTTTGGAGTGGCGTGGTGTCTGTAGTGCCATGGTGTCTGAAGTGGCGTGGTGTCAGAGTTGGCATGGTATCAGGAGTACACATGGTGTAATGACTGGCGTGGTGTCAGAGTGGCGTAGTGTTGGGAGTGGCATGAATGTCTGAATGGGCATTGTGTCTTGAGTGGCGTGGTGTCAGGAGTGGCAATGGTGTCAGGAGGCTACTGGTGTCTTGCGTGGCTTGTGTCTGGAGTTACATGTGTTTTGGAGAGGCGGGGGGTCTGGAGTGCATGGTGTCTGGAGTGGCGTGGTGTCAGGAGTGGCATTTGTCAGGAGTAGCAAAATGGTGTCTTGAGATGCGTGGTGTCTGGAGTTGGCAGGTGTCTGAAGTGGCTTGGTGTGTACAAAAAACGCGATTCTAAAAGCTTAGAGATCTCCAGTGAATACTAGAAAGGAATGCCCTTTCTAGCATCCAGCCTGTTACTGGGTTTACGTAACAAGTAG
Organism: Cherax quadricarinatus; assembly: GCF_026875155.1. Lineage (NCBI taxonomy): Eukaryota > Metazoa > Arthropoda > Malacostraca > Decapoda > Parastacidae > Cherax > Cherax quadricarinatus. The sequence continues at coordinate 56,115,260 of NC_069414.1, forward strand.
TCCTGTATCCTTGTCCAAATTATCCATTATAAATCAATTATCAATAGTGCCTTCAGGATTACAACTGGTAGGCTACTACTAGAGAAATTAAAATTTAATAAATTTATAAGCAGTAAGTTGTCTAGAGTATATTATCAAATTAAAATTAATATTACAGCAATCAAAATAAAATCAATCGCTCGAGTTCAATATTATTGTGCTGAAAGGACATATCCATTTATAATTTCTTAAGTACCGTCAGGTACATTAACAGTTAATAAGATAATTACAAATAAGTGACAGTAAGTGTGTATGCGTGTAAGTGCTCTTAAGTAGTTAGCCTATGTCCTCAAGACTCGAATAGACAACTTAAACAAGTGACTGACCAAAGTCCTCAAATAAACCTAACTGTCTTGACCGACTGGCAACCCGAACAGTCCTGCTTGAACAACAAAGAATGCTAAGATCGCCCAATAGCAATGCAATATCAAGCGACTGCGACACAGAATCAGGGAACAAGGAATAATATAACGACACTAAGTAGGGACCATCTGCAATCCTCCACAAAAGTTACAAAACTCCCATAATACTGAATCTTCGTTCAGCATAGGAAAAACTGTGATCTGTGACAATAACAGGAACCAGTAACAAATTAGTCAGAAGCTATATGCTAAGACCTGAGATGTTCAGAGTGTCCTATGACACACAACCTCATTACACGTCGAAGAAATCACTAGTCTTTACACTGTTCTGTGAACAAAGTTCTACAGAACTAACAAAATAATGAGACAGACAACTTCCCACCACCAAGCTAGTCCTCCAGCAACTGACTATTCACGAGAGGTGAGGACCACCCCCCTCGATCACGTGAAGCTTACTGGACAACTGCAGCTCAGAAGCCGGCAGTATAACGAGCGACAAGCGTAATTTACAGTAGTTTGACAATCAAAGACTAACTGAGCACATTTTATATAACATCCTAACAACATAAGTCAAATAAGAATATAAGCAATATATTTTACGATTTACTATTATCGCATATAAGCAATATAAAATTAATGAAAAGGTAATATACATACAAATAAAATAATAATCATTTTAAACCCATTCAGGGGTTGCAACACCCCCCCAACACGACAGAGGGTCGCACTAGGAGTTGCATGAATGTCCTTTCAGACATATTCTGGTTACTCATATTAATTATTATATTCAAAATAAATATTGGACGAGTCTCTCTTGTGCCAAGCACATCTACAATTTCACAGCGTCCTTCACTAGATATGCCCCTAGTATAGGCAGTACACAGTATCGTATCTGCATACTCGTGGTTATGTACAACAGTGTAGAGACAGGATAGCGCTGGACAAGGAGGCACTTGAGGCTCGATCATAGTAGAAGAGACTGCATTCCACTCTTAAGTAGTGGGTTTGTGGAATGCTAGGCAGTATGAACACTGAGTATGAAACAGCTTAAGGTGGTGTAGTGAGGGGGGGGTCGCGGCAGGACAGTGTTTGCGTCACCAGTACATCACCCGCACCACACTACTCACTCAACACTCAGCTTGTCTCCTCTCACACAACATTACTGTGAATATATAAATATAATAATAAGACTGACATGAGTATATAAGTTAATATGGCTGAAGGGATTACGGTACTACTGAATTTGAGATAGCAAGTAACAAAAGTTATTTGGGCAAAATATTACGTTAATTTAATGTAACTGATAATTATTAAGGACGTGACGAGAGCGTCAGCATTACATTCCAATGACCACTTATGTGTTTTATACTAATAGAATAAGGTTGGATTCTGAGGCCCACCTCATGATCCTAGCATTTTTACTTTTCATAGTATTTATATAAGTGATGGATGTGGTCTGAAAAAACGTTAATTTTAAATGGGGAAGTGCCCAAATACACGTCCAAAATTTTCCAATTGACACCACAAGAGCATAGAGCCTCTTTTTCTCATAGTGGCATAATTTTTCTGGTGTCCGTTAAGCTTAGATGAATATAACATATAGGATGGAGAATGTCAGTGGATGTTTGACTGTTTGAGCAAGCACAGCCACACCACTGCATAACCACTTCGCATCTATATGTAAAAAAGAAGGGAAGATTGAAATTAGGACTCTTCAACACAGGAGCAGAGGAGAGCAAACGTTCAACCTTTTGGAACAGTCTGAACAATCTCCTAGTCTCGTGAAATGAACTTGCTACTAGTTAAGCTCAGTGAGAGGAGCTGCAATCTGAGAAAGTTTGGACAGAACCTGCGATAATATCCTGCCATACCCAGGAATCTCTGTACCCTTCTATCCTGTGGCACTGGCAATTCAGAAATTGCACGAACTTGCCCTCAATAGGAGCAACCTCACCCTCGCCGATAAAAAGCCTCGATAGGTAATCTTGGCTTGACCAAAACATACATTTTGGCTAAGTTGACAGTGAAGGTGTAGTGCGCCAGTCTCTCAAGACAATGCTCGATACACGTCAAGTGCTGTTCCCACTCGTCTCTGTAACACCAGATAAGTCCGTCAGGTAGGCTCTCTACTCCTTCCAAGCTTGTGGTCAACTCGTTCATTATACGCTGGAATGAAGAATCCCCTCGTTAAAGGCCGAAGGGGGTGACGAGGAAGGTTAAACAATCCATCTTGAAAACAGTAAAAGCAATATTACTTGAGCACGTTCAGTAAAGCGACATGATAATAGCCTCGTAAGAGATCCTAAATGGCTGACAAAACTGGCTCCTGACACACGGTCAATAAGTCGTCAATGCGAGGTAGAGGATACCCTTCAGCAAGTGACAGAGTTCACTTCCTGTAATCAGTGCACATCCTGAAACTACCGTCAGGTTTAGGCACTAAAATACAGGGAGATGCCCATGGACTTTTATTGCGTTCAATAAGTCCGTGAGATAACAGAAAATCAACCTCTTCTTTCAATGCTTTATGCTTTGTTGGACTCATCCTATATGGTGATTGCTTAATGGGTGATGCTCCCTGTACATCAACGTCATGTACACCCTTGCTATAGTAGTAACAATTATCGAGATCCTTTGCTTCACTCTCAGTAACTGCTATATCTCTCAGTCTTTCCAGTGACTGATCAACAAACTGATCCTTGATTAAATCATCATGAGTAAGAATTTTAACGTCAGTTGTGTCCTGACTAGGTTGATGACCGGGGGGAGTCAGTGTTAATGACCCTGGCGCAGAGCGTCACTAAACAACATATTCAACCCCAAATCATTGTCATCCACTAACTCAACAGGAGACAAGATGTTGTTGAAATTTTGGACATAGCACTAGTAATTGCACTGAGAAGGAAATAAAATAGGTTTCTCTCTACAGCTTCAATGGCATAATTATCATCAGTGGTATTATCAATCACAAGTGTGTTCTTTACATATACCAGCATAAGGATATCGTTCCCTATCAACAAGTCCCCACTGACCTGATGGGATAAAAACACCACTGGATATACCCACTGAAATGTAACCAGTATAATAGCTTGTTTCAATATAAATTTTGTGGCAGAGGCACTTTTATAACAGCCATCCTCCATGGATTCTAACAATACATCTATCTTGTTATAGGTTCGTCAGTTATGGGAGTACATCTTCCTAATAACGTGAGATAACTGCCCAGTGTCTCTGAAAGAAATTATCTCAGTTAGATGTGATTCGTCAAATCCTACTTTAATCTCTCGAAAAGTAAGGACTCATCGCGTGAACGAATCCATTTTCGTCAGAATACACTTTCTGACGTAGTCATCTATCCTGAGTAACATTAATCTAAACCAGTAGGATAAAGGAATTGCTAAGGCTTTTGGTGCCTTTGTTGCACGGAAGAGAACGAACCTTGATGGGGGCGCCAGCCGCACGATGTTTCCTCGTATCTCTTTCTAACTATAGCAATACTCTCTAGTTATGTCCATTTCTGTTAAAATAGGTACATTTAACTTTCTTTCTTCCTCGATACAGATTTCTGTCTAGCCACAGAGACAGATTCCGGATTGTGGAATTTTTCCTGGTAAAGGTACGAGAAGTTTACAGTAGGCAGGTACATCAGGCACGGCAATGAGCAGCTGATATAGGTTGCCAACTTATAGACAATTTTAGTTTACCTTGTTTCTCTGTGTTTTTAGTACGTACAAGTTTGTTAGAAATCTCGTAATGTCTGCTAAGCTGCAGTTTCCAGAAATATCCGAGTAGTATGATCGATCCAGATATTCTTGTAAGTCCAGCAGACATACAGTTGTTAAACTCTTCATGTAGTAACAACTGAACAAGGCTGTCGTAGTTGTTACACTTGGCAGCTTCTATCCATCTCTCAAATGCAACTTTTTTCTCACGACAAACCTCTACACAAGTTTGATCTTGCGGTCGTTGTAACTACGAAATGCTCTTTGATAACTTACAGTTAACAAGTTATAGTCTCAGAAATAGTTTGTTTTGACGGCGTCATAACTAATGTACTTACAAATGGCAAGCAGCCCCCCGTACAAGTTGAGCTCTTCCTGTCAATGCTGTCATGCAGCAATGTTGCCCAGTGCTTACGTGGCCAATTCATAGCACGTGCCCTGGTTTCAAACACATTCAAACTATGTGTCCTAATCACTTTCAAAAACTTAGGAACCATGGATGCGCTTTCTGCACATTAAATGTGTCCCTTGATTATCAGTCTGTTTGTCTAACAGACGAACAATTTCTCTTTGGAAATCTTCTTTCGTTCAATTTTCCTCGTGCCTCTATTTGTGCAGTCTGCAACATAATGAGGCGTTCAAAAACCTCTCAAACTGTTCCTGAAGATAGGACCAGTAGTAATGGAGGTAGTAGGGAAATTAACATGTCTAGATCGGTCCGTAGGTCCGGACACTGGTCCAGCCGTCTCTAGAGTGCTTAGATCTGGTCTAAGGATAATAAATACAGGTGAAGTATACACTGTACTAGTATTAGCTGTGTCATACTAACAGCTATACTCTGTACTATAGTGTCAGTGAAGAAGGAGCGAGCGAGAACTGAGCTACACAGGCTCAGACCCTAGGCTCACTTCTTTCTGCTCTAGTTGCTCTTTCATCATCAACTTCAAAGATAGCCATACTTCGTAAATTGTGACACTAGGCTTTCGAATCTGAATCATAATCGAGACGTCTCTGTATGAAGTCAGGAAAACAATATATCTTTAATTAAATGCTCTGACAGTTTCTGCGTGTAAATTCCTGTTATAACGTCACACCGAGATACTTCGCTACTTGCCACCACGTCCTGAAGTTTTAAAATGTACTTAACCTCAGACAAAGTCAGAGTATCAATTAACTGTTTCACTTTGGCATACCCCAATTCACCCCCCCCCCCCCCACGAAACAAAAAAATAATTGTACCTACGAGAGAGTGATTATGGGAAACTATAATCCTAATAGGAATTTTAGTGTTGGTTGTCTAAAGAGTTAGGAGTCTCATAAACAGTATTTCCACTCTTGGATCAAGAGACTCAGTCAGGTACATACATCCACCTGTATGTTGTAACAAAACTAAACTCAAAGTCTTCAGATTAGGAAAGTTACTCAAGTGTTTGCACCATAGATTCACTAGTA
>NC_069414.1:56125834-56130977 GCF_026875155.1 Cherax quadricarinatus
TCGCAACATCACAACAGAACAGGAAACTTCCAGCCTTGACGTAACTTCCCTATTCACCAAAGTAACCTACTACACAAAGCCATCGATCTCTGCGCAGAAAAATTGACGATCACTTAACTTCCTATTCCAGCCAGCGATTTCATCGACATCGTTGAACTATGGTGTCGCTTTACTGTTACTCTTTCCGAAATCACACCTGCTTTCAACAGACTTTTCTGTTTGGTCTACCCACGGGCTCGCCTCTCAGTGCACGTCTTCTAACTTATACATGGAAACATCTGGAAGCTGAGCGTTTTCTCCACCATTAATACTTCGACTGTCCACCTGGCTTCCGTTATGTGACTACATTCTCCCCATAACTCCCAGGCCGCTTCAACGTTCAAGCTCTTCGAAGACAAGCTCAACCGGTCGAGCCCTCAATTCATTTCACACATGAAGAAGAAGCGACAACACTCTTCCTTCTTGATGTTATTCTCTCAAAAACTGACCATGAACTTCGTTTTAAAGTCTATTCGAAAACCAACCAACCAAAACGATCTCTCCATTCTACTCTCACCACGACACCAAAACTAAACGTGGTGTAATTTTAGGCTTCTTCTGCGCGCACTCAGAATCTGCAGCAATGAGTCCTGAGGAAGAATGCACATAAATTGAACAAGTATTTTGTAAACTCCACTATCCTCGTCACTTCATCAGAGACATGCAGACGAAGGCATTAAACATCTTCACACACCCAAGAGGATGGGGAAGCCAGAGAAGACACTGCCGAGAAGAGAATCATCGTCCCTCCCCACCACTCCATTGCCAAAAATGTTTCCAACATATTTTCCAATACATCATTCCAAGATCTACCATCCACACCACGACCATCAAGGACATCACCAGTAGTAGACAGACAACTTCCCATCCTCTGCCAGGGTAGACATAATCCCTTGAAATGACTGCAACAAATTATACGTGTGCGAAACATCCAAGAGACCTCCAAGACACGAATTTCAGAACACCATACGCAAGCAGGACGACGAGACAAGGAAATGCCTGTGTACAACACCCGCAATTCAACACAACATTTAATAACATCAAGAAACTCAAGACTACGCCACAGAAGACAACACTCAATACCGAAGAATCCTGGAATCATCGCTTATCTCTATAACCAATAATTTCAACCAAGAAAACAAGTGCTTCTATAACTAGCGTGAACCACTTCCCAATAAACTTCTTCATCGGCTATCCCAACACAAGAACATAGAACAATGGCAGAAGGTCTACTCACAACTTGTCCAATACCCCTGCCAAGCTACCCAAGACTCTAATAACCCCACCCAGTGGATCATCAGATGCAGTCATTCTCCACCTACTCCTCAACATTCTGAACTTGACTATATTACTCACGTACCTTCCACCCTGTTTTGTGACTTGAAAAGCCCACTGTGTGGCGAAAACTTTGTCCAAATAAAGGATCACATAAACTGCATATGTGTTATGTTCCATAAACAAGGGCTTGCTATATAGTACGTCAGTGATGTCAGCTATGGATTGTATAAGTTGTAAGCACGACTCATAGACATTATATTATTATTATTATTATTATTATTATTATTATATTATTATTATATTATTATTATTATTATTATTATTTATTATGTATTATTATTATTATGATATAAAAGTTCCAGGAGTTCTGTACTAGAGGTAGGTGTTTGTTCCGTGTGTATTTTGATCACTAAAGACAATGGGGGACTTCGGGAGACCCTAAAAAGTTGCAGGAATGGTCAGGCAAGTGGTTACTGCAACTCTGACACAGCGATATCTAAGTTATGTACATAGGGAAAATATAGAGAAAAAACCAAAACTGAATTCGCGCTGACAGGTTTATTAAACATATAATATATAAAAAAGTATCGGAAATTATATGTATTCGTTGTGATCTTTCATTAACTGTACCTGTATCCTGATACTTAATAAGTAAGACACAGTGCTACAATGAGGTAATCTTTTTTCCGAAACGTTTCGCTCACATAGTAGGCTTCCTCACAATCGAAAATAGAGAAGGAAGAATAGATGAAAAGGATGATGTCATTCCCTCACCTGGAGAGAGTTCTGCGGTTTATAGTCCGAAACAGCGTTCCAGACTATGGAGCAGATCTTTGGAACGACCACTGAATAATTTGTTCCAGATTATGAACAGACTCTCTCCAGGCTGAGGGAATGAACCACCTCAAAACTTACGTCCTTCGAGGGTAATGGACTGGTTATATTGATTTCTCATCTCTACTGCTCCTGTTGCCTCTTCTGTTTCCGACTGGAGAAGCCTACTGTGTAGGCTGTTTACATTCCGTATTATATTCAATCTGAAACTTCTTTTTTCTTCTCTATCAGTCTAATCCTCTTTCCGCTCTTCTGCTGATGTACCAGAATTTGCATGACAGTGTCATCAGTCGGAGGACGCTGCAAATCTCCAAGCGGACATTAGCCACAAGTCTTCAAATGGGCCTCAGGAAAGAATGTGAAGTTCAGCGAAACAAATTAAAATTTACTCCACACAACAGAACGAACACTAATATGAAGGACCTGGAGTGATAATGACAAAAAAAAAATCCCCCTCAACCTTTGTTCTAAGCTCACAACAATGTCTCTACCATATCTGTTAGGAAAATGATAGGATGGGATAATGAAGAACCTCAAAACTATGGATGCTAAGCTGGAATACTGCTATACACTAACGGGCCCCTTTCAAAGCAGCGAAATTGCAGAAACTTGAGAATGTAGTACAAAGAACTTTTACGTGGCAAGTATATAAGTCCAGTAAAGCACCCTAATTGCTGAGTACGGTTGAAGTTCCTTGATCTGTACTCCCTGGGAATGCAGCGAGAAAAATACATCTCTTGGAAATCTTAGAGAACTAGCCCCAAATCCGCACACGGAATCCTCCGTACGAAGCAAAAGACCCGGCAGGAGAAGCAACATCCTTCCAAATGAAAAGTAGGGACGCCATGAGTACAACTAAGGAACAACACAGTAAGTGTTTTTATACTCCTGGACAGTTCGGCCACACTTGTACCACTTTCATATTGCTCAGTGATGGTTTACTTAAATTAAATCGTATTTCTCACCTTCTTTACCACAGACTTGGCACTAGGAGCTTTCTTTGGAGCCATGGTAGCTTATTTAGTACTTGCAAGCACTAAAATAAATGGAATATTATGAAATATTTCGCTGGAGCACGTGAGGGGACCTTCGCTCACTGGTAAACAATGCCAGACTGGCTGCCGCCCTGGCTCACGCCGTGGGTATGCGTCCCGGACGAACTACGACTCGCGAGTCAACCTATGAAAAGCGAGTCCATGTTTATACGAAAATACCTCTATGATTGGCGAATTTTACGATTGCCGGGAACTACGAAAAGCGGGGGACCACTGTATATATATACATATATATATATATATATATATATTATATATATATATATATTATATATATATTTTATATATATATATATATATATATATATATATATATATATATATATATTTAGCCCATAGTATATGTTCACAGATCAGTTGCCTGATGAAAGACTTCCTATCTGACCTCAACAGCATCAATTGCATAATTCCTGTTTAACAAGAGAGATGATCTTCCTGGCTTGCTGCTAGATGCTGGCATCTCACCACCTTCACACTCGCTCATAGGATTAGTGTGTTCTGGCTGTCAGAGTGAGTGGCTACGTTAATGGTTATCTTGGCAGGTATGAGGTGATCGCTCCTACCTGGGTGTGTGAATGATCCATAGTGCTCCGCTTCCATCTTATTGATAAAATGAGAAGAAAAATTGAAATGTGTGATTGATGGCTGTGAATTTCTCTTCCAGGACACCAACGCTGGAAGTCGTATATACTCTAAGGCAAAATACGGTGATACCTACTCTTCCTTCCACTCTCTTGGTTCTCGTGTCATGAAAATAGATGCATATCTTCCTTTTGTTGGTGTCCTAATCTTCATGGACGGAAATATGTTATCCTTCAAGGTTTATAAGAAAGTCCAAAAACAAAGACGATTTGTTCAAATGTTTATCACAAAATGACACTAGAACTAAGATGGGCGACCATCACGTGATCCATAGAGCAAAGAAGGTTGTTAACACAGTTTCTGGAAGAGCTGTGCGAGGGACCAACACATCCGATGATAACTCTAGTTCTTAAACTGTGGCAAACCCAGAAAAAAATTCTGTGTGGGGGATGATTCTGAAACAAAAAATCTTATAGAATGAAAGAGTACATTTTTTTCTGAATCGAATAAGACTAAAACGAGTGGGATCTGATATAAAACTTACTATTTTATGGCGTGTTGAAACTGGTGAAAAAAATGATCACTAATCGACAACAACGGCGTGAAAACACCAACGATGTTTACATTTTACAATTTATTGAAGCGAATGTACAATTTTTTTTCCGTGTTTTAATTGATTTTAATTTTTAACACTATGTACACTAGTTTCTTATGATACTATGAGTGGCTAAAGGTGTTTTAGCACTTCAAACATGGGAAAATACTTATCCCGACATTGCTCCACAATATAAATACGGTATAATTCTTTTTTATTCGTTTTTTTTTTTTGCCATTTTGGTCTTTTACGGCTATGTACGAGGAGTATTTATAGCATTGCAATTGTCTCAGAGTGCATTACTTCTCAAAACATGGAAATTATTCACATTGACTATACTAGGTTATCCTGGGTTAAATATACTGAGTGTGCCGAATTCCACTGAAATTGTAATTAATCTGGACTAAATAAGCCATCTTTGTGCCACTTGCACACTTTGTTTGCTGGAAGTGAAGCTGATGATTGAACAACAGCTTCTGGTTCATTGTTTGCTTGTGATGGCAGACCACTGAGACGGCTTCAAGGAGCAGCGCAGCGTTAGCTGTGATGTATCCAGGTGTCTCGTGGCTCAGTTGGCAATACTCTCGCTTCACACTGAATATCCGTGGTTTAATTCCTGGCACGGGTGGATACAATGGGCATGTTTCCTCACACCTGCTGTCAGTGACAGCAGGTGTGAGGAATTACCGCATAGGCAAACTAGGCATTTGCCTAGGGCCCCGCGCATTTGGGGGCCCCGCGGTTTAAGGGGGGCAGGGGG
>NC_069414.1:56131477-56171679 GCF_026875155.1 Cherax quadricarinatus
AAAATTTCTTCCTTTTGCATAAACCCCATAGTTTTTTTTAAGGGGGACCTACTTATCTCTGACTTTTTTTCTATAGACCTGGAAAAAACTTTTTTGGGTTAGTTTTAGAATCCCTAGCAACTTTAATTTCATAGTCCTTTTTATTTTTCTTATCCCCTTTTTAATGTCCCTCTTAATGTCAATATACTGATTCATAAGATGACCCTCGCCTCTTTTGATACGCCTATAAATTCCTTTCTATGCCCTAGTAGATATTTAAGCCTATTATTCATCCATTTTTGGGTCATTTCCATTTGATCTAATTCCTTAAAAGGGGATAAACGTTCTTTGAGCAGCAGTTTTGGGTTTTTCAGAAAACTGTCATTTTGATAGCTCTCTTCGTTACCCCAGTCAACAGATGAAAGTGTTCTCTAAGCCCATCGTAATCTGCTAAGCGAAAATCTGGGACTGTTTACTGAGTTACCCTACTATCATACTTCCTTTTCAATTCTACATGATTGATTTGTGGTCGCTAGCACCCAGTTCCTCTGAAACTTCTAAGTTATTAACAAGGGTTTCATTGTTTGCCAAACTAAGTCAAGCAGGTTTATTACCCCTTGTAGGTTTCTGTCACAAACTGCTTCAAAAAACAATCCTGAACACTTCTAAGAAATCGTATGATTCTAAATTCCCAGTCAAGAAATTCCAATCAATATGACTAAAGTTAAAGTCTCCTAGAATTACTACATTATCGTGCCTTGTGGCCCTAACAATTTCCTCCCATAGTAGTCCCCTTGGTCCCTATCTAAATTGGGGACGGTATACACACCAAAAATTTAAATTTTTTCATGCCCCTCTGAAAATTCTACCCAAAACAGACTCTGAAATGTGTTACTTCAGACTAATACCCGTTTTTATGCAACAGTTCAAGCGATCTGGGACATACAATGCCACCCCACCCCCCTTCCCGATACTTCTATCTACTTGAACAATTTAAAACCCTGAATGTGACATTCTGCAGGCATGTTTCCCCACTTTTGAATTAAACCACGTCTCAGTAATGGCAAATACATCTATGTTACCTCACTAGCAACTATCCGTCTTATTCCTAGCACTGCGACATTTTTGTAATAAATATTTAATGACCCTCCTATCTCTTTACCCCTTCCTGCTCCTTTCTGTTTTTTCCACTAAACTATTACTGTCATTGTCAAATTAGTGCCACTGGCTTTTCCCAATATCCTCCTCATTTTGCCTATTACTATTCTCCTAGTACTCATGTTACTACCCTGCGACTTCACAGTTTTCCCGCCAAAATAATAACCCATACCACTACCATTCGCTAGTTTAAAGACCTAACAGATCCCTCGCAGCTGCGTTGGCCATAGTGCTCCCACCCCACACCTAGACAAGTGAACCCCATCCCAGCATACATGTCATTTCAGCCATAGAAGAGGGTCACCAGTTGTCAATGATGTTACCAGCATTTTTCCTTACAGTATTTGTCCATCCAGCAATTGGACACCAATTGCTCGGAAAACATTCATTTCAACTCCACCTCCTTGCAAAATGCCACATATACAGGTTTGCCACCTCTTCCTAATTATCTCAATTGCTGACGTAATACCTGCTAATCATCCTCACTAATCCTACGCGCCCAACATCGTTGCCTCCAGCACTGAGACAGATAATAGATTTGCTCCCAGTAAACCCTCTCATGTATGTCATCCAGACGGCAACAATATCTTCATCCAGCTCCAGGAAAACATACTCCTGCCTCCTACTCCTATCCCTTCAAACAAATGCCTATCCATGTACCTAATCTGGCTATCCCCAACAACAACAATGTTTTACCTTCTTGCTCGCCGTAGTGATGCTCCGAGTAGTCGACTCACATTCGCCAGTACATACAACACTTTGTAAATTTTCGGTTTTTCCCCCCCCATGAACGTTCTCGATGGTCTTCGTTGGGGTTTCTAGGGATGTCTCACTCACGTCTTGCCAATGCTTCCTTGGTGCTCGTTGTGCATTTCCCATTAGAACAAATCACATTCGTCAGGTAGCACCGATAAATGAGTTGGAAGTTTTTCTACGGAACAGTCTCTGGTTTTCTTTTTTTTCGGGTTTTGTTTCTGCCTCTCCAACCTTTTCATAATCTTCAGCTTGGTTCCATTATGCCCGGCCCACTGACCAAGCTCCCCTCTTAAACCTGGGGGACTCACAACAGGTGGATACCTACGAATCCTCTTGTTCTCCTCCGTTAATCGCCGTATCTCCATTTAGCAACTCGGATTCTTCTCTCAGCTGCTGGTAAAGCTGCTCAAGAGAGGGGCACCTGGTTCAGATTCACAGAGAGAACACGACAAACAGGTCTTGCCACAGAGCTAAGTCACGTCACCACTGAGCTAAGCACACGTCCAACCACTGAGCTAGAGTACACGTCAACACTGACTAAGTACACGTCACCCACTGAGCTAAGTACACGTCCACCACTGGGATTTATATCAAAAGTGTAAGCAACAGAAGTCCCAGAGTCATACTGCCCAGCTTATAACATCATTAGTAGCCTCACCTAAGGATTATCAGTTTCAATTCTGGTCTCCATATTAACAGAATGGACATAAATTTCGTTAGAAAACATATTCAGCGTAGATGACTAAATTAATACATAGCATTAGAAAATCCTTCCTTATGAGGAAAAGATTGATAGACTCTTAAGTTACATTCACTTGTTAGACGAAGAATGGAAGGGAGACCTATCGAAGTAGAATAAGTGGAAGATAGGTATTAATAAAGGGGATATTAACAAGGTCTTGAGGATATCTCTCCAAGAGAGAACCCGCAGTAATGGGTTTAAATTAGACAAGTTTAGATTTAGAAAGGACATAGGAAAGTATTGGTTTGGAAATAGGGTAGTTGATGAGTGAACAGTCTACCTAGTTGGGTTATAGAACTCAATCCTGCTTGTTTCATGCAACCCGGCTGAAGCGAGACACAGAAGGAACACTGCAGAAGGCCTACTGACCCATGCGAGGCACGTCAAAGTCCCCTACCAGCTTAAGCCAATGATCCAGCCTAATCAGGTCAGGTCACATTCACGTAAGGAAGTAGCACGGCATCTGACCTAGTAGTACAAGATAGTCCGATCCACCTCACACCCACTTTCATATATTTATCTACCAGTTTTAAAACTACACAACGTTTTACTTCTATACGTACTACTCGAGTTTGTTTTCCAATCATCCACAACTCGATTAGAGGGAGGTCAGTGCTTTCCTATATCCATCCTGAATCGAATTTTTCCAACTTAAACCATTGCTGCGAGTCATGTTTGGGCTAGATAGTTTTTAGTACGCTATTTACACCTCGCTTTATTTATTCCTGCTTTATAATTTACGTATCTTTTACAATCATAACCCTCTAATCCTACCCGCCTTTAGAGAGAGTGCAGATTAAGGGCCCTCAGTCTTCCTCATAGGGAGGGGGGGGGGAGATGACTGATACATGGGATCAACTTTGGGCACGGCTTGATAAATCTCCGGAAGCAAAACGTTGCCACAATAAAATGTCACATTATTTTGCACTTGTGTCCTTTTACCTAACAAAGACATTTATATCCATCTGTAATAATGGTGACCAAATCTGGCAGCATAATCTAAATGAGAACTAACCAAGGAATATAGAATTGAAGCGACAACCAGAGGACCTTATATTTATCCTTCTTTTATATGAGTCAAGATTCTTTCGCTTTAATTACTAACACTTAGCACTTTTGTCCTTGGTTTTAGATTACGGTTAACCAGAACTCACAAATCCTTTTCGCAACCTGTAATATTAAGAGCTACATTATTTAGTTATATGAGGCATGGTTATTTTTCTGTCTATTATTTAGAACTTTGCATTTTGCGCAGAATGGTATATATAATACCGACAAGATGAAATTAAGGACCGCAGTGCAACATCGGGTATCTTTTATTGTAGACGTTTCGCCATCCAGTGGCTTTATCCATACAGATTTCTAGACATAATTGGAAGAGCAGTAGAACACATACAAAGATTAGGTAATCAGTCCTCAGCCTTGAAATTAGTGTCACAGCAATCGTGTGGCACGATAATCTGAGCAAAGGCCAGAAGACTGGCGGCTATATAGCTGCGCAGTGGATCAGGACGTGCAGCAGAACGAGGGCATAGTCACTGGTAGGCGGGATCCCAGTGAAGTAGGTCCCTTCCCAAGAGATGGTTAGTTGTAGCAGCCCGTAAGAACCTCTTCTGGCCTTCTCCAGATACTCTCCTCCACCTACGATGCTGTGAACAATACCTCCAAGGCTGAGGGACTGATACCTCATCTTTGTATATAGGTTCTACTGCTTCTTTCCAATTATGTCCTAGAACTGTGTTGATAAACCACTGATGCGAAACGTCTACAAAAAGATATCCCAGATTTTGCACATGTGTCTTAACTTTCATATATGTCGTAGTTTATAACCTTTCTTGCACAACTTGTCAGACTCCTGTAACATCATGGAATCTTTGTTCGGAATACATCTTACATGACCTTCTTCACGCTGCTAACAACTAACCGATCTCTTTGGGAAGGACCTACTTCCACTGGGGTAATCCTGCTACCGGTGACTATGCCCTCGTCTGCCTGCACGTCCCTATCCACTGACGGCCTATATAGCCCCAGTCTTCTGGCCTTTGCTCGTCATATTCTCCTCACCACCGATGCGTGAACACTAACTCCAAGGCTGAGGACTGATTACATCATCATTTGTATATATTATACTGTCTTCCAATTATGTCCTAGAAATCTGTATTGATAAAGCCACTGGATGGCGAAACTCTACAATAAAGATACCAGTTTTGCACATGTGGTCCTTAACTTTCATATTTTCGGTAGTTTATACCTTTCTTGCACATACAATTCTAGACGTAACTTGAAACAGTAGGACTATTACAGACGATGAGGTAATACTGTCCCTCAACCTTGGAGTAGGTGCGAAGAGCACGTAGTCCGTGGAGATTCTGAAGGCAGAAGCAAGTACCTGGCGCGTATATATTAAACGTCAGTTGTAGCATACGAAGGCATATCACGTTAGGCAGTAATTCCCCATGGAAAAGCAGTCTTCCCAAAGAGATGGTTTAGTTGTAGTAGTAGTTGGTCGTAGTCGTGAAGGTTATGTACATGCCCTCAGAAATCTAAGATTCCATGATGTGCAGTGTCTGACAAGTTACGCCAAGAATGGTATATAATACCGACAAGATGAACCATACCCCCGCCCGGGATTTGAAACCCGCGTCATAGAGTCCCAAAATCCCAGCCCGTCGCGCTAGCCACTAACCAGCTAGCCACAATAAGATTCAATCCAACTAGTATATTTCTACACCAAGAAAATGTTAGCACAAGGCACCTCTGTGACCCACAAGCATGTATTTACAGACGAATCTCCAGCTAGCGTGCCGTGACGAACTCTAACTCAAGTCCTTCACTGCCGTTAAACATGACTTAAGAATCGTAATGACACGATTGCAAATAAACCATTTACCCACGCCGGGATTGCAACCCGCGGTCATAGGATTTCTAGATCATGTTTACGGCATAGGAAGGACTTGAGCTAGAGTTCGTCACGGCCACGCGGCTGGAGAGTCGTCTGTAAAAACTTGCATTTTGAGGTCACAGAGTGCCTGTGCTAACTTTTTCCATGGTGTAGAAAATATACCTAGTTTGATGAAAATCTCTATGTGGCTAGCTGTCTAGTGGCTAGCGCGAACGGGCTGGAGTTTTGAGACTCTATGACCGGCGGGTTCAATCCCGGCCGGGGTATGGTTATTTGCCAATCGTGTCATTACGATTTCCTTAAGACAAGTCATGAAATAAGACACATGTGCAACATCTGGTATCTTTATTAAGAACTTCGAGCAAAAAGGGAAAAAATAAAAAAAACGCCATCCAGTTGCTTTGTCAATACAATTTTTCTAGACATTTTCAACTTTGCATTTGTCTTATTAAACGCAACTGCCCACTTCTCCGCTGCCTACATCAGTCCCCTATTCAAATCTGCCTGGTGTGCTCTAATGTCCTCGTCAGAATGAATTCGTCGGCCTATTTTGGTGTCATCGGCAAACTGCTTTTATCGCTATTTTTACCCTCATCTAAGTCGTGTATGCAGATTGTGAACAACAAGGTGCCGCCCACAACGAAACCCTGTGGAACACCGCTCTTGACGCTTCACCCATTCAGATTCTCCCATTTTATGCAACCTCTGTTGCCTTCTGTCACGCACGCCTCAATCCAGGAAAACATTTCTCCTTCTATTCCGTGTGCCGTAATTTTCCTCACTGTTTCGTGTAAACAGTGAGATCATCCTTCCAGGTTATCCATTCTAACCTCCAATGCAAAGTACTTTTTTTCAATGTTTTTTCTCAGTCGACAGATATTTCTATAATTATTAGGAGTGTAAAGCATTCTTCAGATATCCTCGCATCTGCTCGGAACTTAACAAAATCTGTGCAGATATCCTCTATCTCCTCAGCGGATTCCTTTGGAGATTCGAGCGAGTCTTGTGCAAATGTCTTTGATATTCTGCCAACATTCCTTGTTTTTTGTCGAATTTTCAATGTCATTTCATGGGCACAGCCTCGTTCGTAGAGACGAGAGAGTGCTTGGAGGTGCTTGGAGATAGTGGAGGCATACCTCCCTCTCAACCGCTGGAGAAGTGAGGCAACCTTTCGTCCTGGGTGGAATGAGGCACCCCCTCATATTTGAGAAGTGAGGCACCTCCCTCGTGCTTGAGAGTGAGGCACCCCCCCCTCGTCCTTGGAGAAGTGGGCACCCCGTCGTCCTTGGAGAAATGAGCCACCCCCTTCGTGCTTTGAGATGTGAAACACTCCCTCGTCCTTGAGAAGTGAAGCACCTCCCTGATGGGGAAAGTGAGGACCTCCTCGAGCTGGCGTGAAGGAGGCACCCCCTCGTCCTGGAGAAGTGAGCTGCCCCTCGTCCTTGGGAAAGTGAGGCACCCCTCGTCCTTGAGAAGTGAGGCTGCCCCTCGGCCTTGGAGAAGTGATACACCACCTCGCCTTGAGAAGTGAGGCTGCCCCTTTTGCTGGGAGAAGTGAGACACCCCCTCGTCCTTGGAGAAGTGAGGCACCCCCTCGTCCTTGAAGAAGTGAGGATGCCCCTCGTCCTTGGAGAAGTGAGGCACTCCCCCTCGTCCTTGAGAAGTGAGGCACCCCCCTCGTTCCTTGAGAATGAGGCTGCCCCTCATCCTTGGAGAAGTGAGGTACCCCCTCGCCCTTGGAGAAGTGAGGTACTCCCTCGTCCTTAGAGAAGTGAGGCTACCCCCCGTCCTTGGAGAAGTGAGACCACCCCCTCCGTTGTTAGAGAACAATATACTCTCTTGTCCGTTAGAATGAAGGACCCTCTCGTCCTTGGAGATGTGAGTGCACCCCCCTCATTCTTTGAGACGAAGAGGAACATCGTCGAGCTTGTCTTTTCCCTTTAGATAGATAAACCTACATACTAGATTTTTTACTATTTTTCTTAGCAAAGAGCCCTGGAAAGAATTAGTGATAAAAATTAAACCAAAGAAGTTGAATAAGGCAGCATTACTGAATGTAACCGTGTAATGCATTCGGGAAAGCAGTAGAGTTAAGACTCCCCGTTGTCGACAATAAGTTTTTATAACCCAGAGTAGAAAGCGCCAGCGCCAGGCACATATAATCTAAACGCAAGGTAGGCCATTGTGAAGAATAAAACGTATGACCTGATACGTTGTAGTCCGCACAGAGTGTGTACTTTTCCCACCAAGTGAAGTACCAAAACAGGTTTAAATTTTTTAAAGACTTTTAAACACTGTTGTCAGATCCGTTGGATTTAAGTTGGGTGGGGGTTCACATGGATAAAGGGGGTCAAGGGCTGGGAGAACAGTGACTTAGAACGCCTCTACCGGTACAAGTCCCCACGGCCCTAACATTACAAATATTCTATACTAACCTAGAACCCGACGATTATTCATGCATAAGCCAAAACATGGCATAAACAAGCTGAAAAATCAGTAAATTTCTGCCACTTGTTAGACACCACGATTTGCACTGGATTAGAATCCAGTACTAAGTTGGTAAGGAGTCCGTTTTAAGGCACACGATCATGGTGACTGCTAAACATATTATTATTCATAAGTTACAGATATCAACATCAGGAAGGCTAGGACCAACGAAGTAATTATGGGGTTAGAATCTTTTGACTTTCACTGTAAAAATTTCTGAACCAAAATTTAATTTTTTAACTATCACAAAGCGATTTTAATTGCTTCAAATGACCTGTCCCTTGCGACGTTAACTTTGTTGTATAGACAAGAAATTTTTAGTTAAGTTGGAACATACAGAGTTGTCTTCAATTGGTCTACTGCCTTGTATGGGCCAGTGGGCCTTCTGCAGTGTTCCTCCATGCTTATATTCTTGTAGGTTAGTGAAATTACTTGCATGTTAGCTGTCACAAGTTACCATTAATTGATTACCTATAGTTGATATAGTTAATCTATATAGTTAATTAATATAGTTAATCTATATCATAACTATAGTTAATATAGTTATGACGTTGCGTCTTGTTATATTTGTGACGGATTTCAAGTCTTGACTCAGGGGCTGGTCTGAAAAAGGCCTCAGACTGGTTGAAAAATGGCCTCACGATGATCTGAAGTGTAGGGTCAAGCTAGTATAGTTAAGATGTCATCA
Organism: Cherax quadricarinatus; assembly: GCF_026875155.1. Classification (NCBI taxonomy): domain Eukaryota; kingdom Metazoa; phylum Arthropoda; class Malacostraca; order Decapoda; family Parastacidae; genus Cherax; species Cherax quadricarinatus. The sequence continues at coordinate 56,140,190 of NC_069414.1, forward strand.
TACTTGGAGAATAGTTAAGATGTCATCATACCTGGAGTATAGTTAAGATGTCATCATACCTTGAGTATAGTTAATATGTTATCATACCAGGAGTATAGTTAAGATGTCATCATGAACATTAAAATGGTATAAAATACCGACAGGTTGTTAGGTACGACACATACGCAACAGATTTCATAGGACTGAAAAATTACTTAGGTGGGCTGAACTGGAATGTCCTGACTAAGGGTCAGGTAGGTGGTGATGGTTGCCGATATGATGCTTTCCAGGGCATAGTTCTAGCTGCTCAGTCAAATTATGTTCCAAATAGGGAAATCAGATCAAACAAAAATGATCCTAAATGGATGAACAATAGATTAAAATATCTGATTGGTCAAAAGAGAGGCATATATAGGCAAATCAAAAGAGGAGAGGGGCAATTGAGAAATCGATATATTCAGTTAAAGAGAGAAATAAAAAAGGGAATTAGAAAAGCAAAAAGAGATTATGAGGTTAAAGTTGCAAGAGAATCGAAGACTAACCCAAAAGGATTCTTTCAGGTATACAGAAGTAAGATCAGGGACAAGATAGGCCCACTCAAAAGTTCCTCGTGTCAGCTCACTGACAGTGATAAGGAAATGTGTAGAATTTTTAACACATACTTCCTCTCAGTTTTTACACAGGAGGATACCAGCGATATTCCAGTAATGATAAATAATGTAGAACAGGACGATAATAAACTGTGCACTATTAGGGTCACAAGTGACATGGTCCTTAGGCAAATAGATAAATTAAAACCTAACAAAACCCCAGGCCCTGATGAACTGTATGCAAGGGTTCTAAAGGAATGTAAAGAGGAGCTTAGCACACCTTTGGCTAATCTTTTCAACATATCACTACAAACTGGCATGGTGCCAGATAAGTGGAAAATGGAAAATGTGATACCTATTTTCAAAACAGGTGACAGGTCCTTAGCTTCGAACTATAGACCAATAAGCCTAACCTCCATAGTGGGAAAATTTATGGAATCAATAATTGCCGAGGCAGTTCGTAGCCACCTTGAAAAGCATAAATTAATCAACGAATCTCAGCATGGTTTTACAAAGGGGCGTTCCTGCCTTACGAATTTATTAACTTTTTTCACTAAGGTATTTGAGGAGGTAGATCATGGTAATGAATATGATATTGTGTATATGGACTTCAGTAAGGCTTTTGACAGGGTCCCACATCAGAGACTATTGAGGAAAATTAAAGCACATGGAATAGGAGGAGAAATTTTTTCCTGATAGAGGCATGGTTGACAAATAGGCAGCAGAGAGTTTGCATAAATGGGGAGAAATCAGAGTGGGGAAGCGTCACGAGCGGTGTTCCACAGGGGTCAGTGTTGGGCCCCCTGCTGTTCACAATCTACATAAACGACATAGATGAGGGCATAAAGAGCGACATCGGCAAGTTTGCCGATGACACCAAAATAGGCCGTCGAATTCATTCTGACGAGGACATTCGAGCACTCCAGGAAGATTTGAATAGACTGATGCAGTGGTCGGAAAAGTGGCAGATGCAGTTTAATATAGACAAATGCAAAGTTCTAAATGTTGGACAGGACAATAACCATGCCACATATAAACTAAATAATGTAGATCTTAATATTACGGATTGCGAAAAAGATTTAGGAGTTCTGGTTAGCAGTAATCTGAAACCAAGACAACAGTGCATAAGTGTTCGCAATAAAGCTAATAGAATCCTTGGCTTCATATCAAGAAGCATAAATAATAGGAGTCCTCAGGTTGTTCTTCAACTCTATACATCCTTGGTTAGGCCTCATTTAGATTATACTGCACAGTTTTGGTCACCGTATTACAGAATGGATATAAATTCTCTGGAAAATGTACAAAGGAGGATGACAAAGTTGATCCCATGTATCAGAAACCTTCCCTATGTGGATAGACTGAGGGCCCTGAAACTGCACTCTCTAGAAAGACGTAGAATTAGGGGGGATATGATTGAGGTGTATAAATGGAAGACAGGAATAAATAAAGGGGATGTAAATAGTGTGCTGAAAATATCTAGCCTAGACAGGACTCGCAGCAATGGTTTTAAGTTGGAAAAATTCAGATTCAGGAGGGATATAGGAAAGTACTGGTTTGGTAATAGAGTTGTGGATGAGTGGAACAAACTCCCAAGTACCGTTATAGAGGCCAGAACGTTGTGTAGCTTTAAAAATAGGTTGGATAAATACACGAGTAGATGTGGGTGGGTGTGAGTTAGACCTGATAGCGTGTGCTACCAGGTCGGTTGCAGTGTTCCTCCCTTAAGTCAATGTGACCTGACCTGACTAGGTTGGGTGCATTGGCTTAAGCCGGTAGGAGACTTGGACCTGCCTCGCATGGGCCAGTAGGCCTTCTGCAGTGTTCCTTCGTTCTTATGTTCTTCTTATGTTCTTATGTTAGGTATCTTTATTTCGAAACGTTTCGCCTACACAGTAGGCTTCTTCAGTCGAGTACAGAAAAGTTGATAGAAGCAGAAGAGACTTGAAGACGATGTAATCAGTCCATCACCCTTAAAGTTTTGAGGTGGTCAGTCCCTCAGTCTGGAGAAGAGCATTGTTCCATAGTCTGAAACAATATGGAGTGGAAGTGACAGGATGGAGCCTTATATAGCGCCAGGAGGTGAGACGTAGGTCACTAGTAGAACGCAGATGTTGGGAGGTCAGGTCCCTCTCAAATCCAGCCGTTCTCACTAGTAGAGGTTGTCAAAGTTGATTTCAGGTCTGTACCAAGATACCCTTGTGTTGCAGTGTCTGACAGATTGAACATTAAAATGGTATAAAATACCAACAGGTTGTTAGGTGATAAATTAGACACATGTGCAACTCTTGGGTATCTTTATTGAGGAAACGTTTCGCCACACAGTGGCTTCATCAGTCCATACGTAGGAGAAACTTGAAGAACAGGAGGAGAATGAGGTAATCAGTCCCTCAACCTTGAGTCGATGTGTTCAGTCCATCAATCTTGAATAGAATACAGCATATGAGCGGAGAAGCAGCTTATAAACCGTATGGCAGGAGAGGTGCAGCAGTCATAGGTGGTGTCACATTTATTCGATGTGGAAGTAGGTCGTGCCCAAGAATTAGGCAAGCGAAGAATTCCTAAGTATCAGTCTGGAGAAGAGCATTGTTCCATAGTCTGAAGCAATATGGAGTGGAAGTGACAGGATGGAGCCTTATATAGGTCCCTTATATAGGGACCTGACCTCCCAACATCTGCGTTCTACTAGTGACCTACGTCTCACCTCCTGGCGCTATATAAGGCTCCATCCTGTCACTTCCACTCCAAATTGTTTCAGACTATGGAATAATGCTCTTCTCCAGACTGAGGGACTGACCACCTCTAAACTTTAAGGGTGATGGACTGATTACATCGTCTTCTAGTCTCTTCTGCTTCTATCAACTTTTCTGGTTTAGAAAGACACGTAAGCAAACACTATAACATATAATGTCTTTCTACCTCTGTATGTTAGAAGTGATCAAGGTCCCAGGACCAAAACGTTTTCTATAAATATGTTATAGTGTTTGCTTACGTGTCTTTCTAAACCAACTTGTCGGTATTTATTACCAAGGTTTATACCATCAACTTTTCTGTACTCGACTGAAGAAGCCTACTGTGTAGGCGAAACGTTTCGAAATAAAGATATCTAACTGTTGCATATGTGTCTTACCTAAAAACCTGTCGGTACTTTATACCATTTTAATGTTCAATCTGTCAGACACTGCAACACAAGGGTATCTTGGTACAGACCTGAAATCAACTTCGACAACCTCTACTAGTGAGAACGGCTGGATTTGAGAGGGACCTGACCTACCAACATCTGCGTTCTACTAGTGACCTACGTCTCACCTCCTGGCGCTATATAAGGCTCCATCCTGTCACTTCCACTCCATATTGTTTCAGACTATGGAACAATGCTCTTCTCCAGACTGAGGGACTGACCACCTCAAAACTTTAAGGGTGATGGACTGATTACATCGTCTTCTAGTCTCTTCTGCTTCTATCAACTTTTCTGTACTCGACTGAAGAAGCCTACTGTGTAGGCGAAACGTTTCGAAATAAAGATACCTAACTGTTGCATATGTGTCTTACCTAACAAGATGTCATCATACCTGGAGTATAGTTAAGATGTTATCATACCAGAAGTATAGTTAAGATGTTATCAAACCTGGAGTATAGTTAAGATATTATCATACCTGGAGTATAGTTAAGATATTATCATACCTGGAGTATAGTTAAGATGTTATCATACCTGGAGTATAGTTAAGATGTTATCATACCTGGAGTATAGTTAAGATGTTATCATACCTGGAGTATAGTTAAGATGTTATCATACCTGGAGTATAGTTAAGATGTTATCATTTCTAGAGTATAGTTAAGATGTTATCATACCTGGAGTATAGTTAAGATGTTATACCTGGAGTATAGTTAAGATGTTATCATACCTGGAGTATAGTGAAGATGTTATCATACCTGGAGTATAGTTAAGATGTTATACCAGGAGTATAGTTAAGATGTTATCATACCTGGAGTATAGTTAAGATGTTATCATACCTTGAGTATAGTTAAGATGTTATCATACCTGGAGTACAGTTAAGTTGTTATCATACCAGGAGTATAGTTAAGATGTTATCATACCTGGAGTACATATAGTTAAGATGTTATCATACCTGGAGTACGTATAGTTAAGATGTTATCATACCTGGAGTGCGTATAGTTAAGATGTTATCATTCCTGGAGTATAGTTAAGATGTTATACCTGGAGTATAGTTAAGATGCTATCATACCTGGAGTATAGTTAAGATATTATCATACCTGGAGTATAGTTAAGATGTTATCATAACTGGAGTATAGTTAAGATATTATCATACCTGGAGTATAGTTAAGATATTATCATACCTGGAGTATAGTTAAGATGTTATCATAACTGGAGTATAGTTAAGATGTTATCATACCTGGAGTATAGTTAAGATATTATCATACCTGGAGTATAGTTAAATGTTATCATAACTGGAGTATAGTTAAGATATTATCATACCTGGAGTATAGTTAAGATGTTATCATACCTGGAGTATAGTTAAGATGTTATCATACCTGGAGTATAGTTAAGATGTTATCTAGTCTGATTTTTCCTTTTACCTATCATTTTGTCTGTAATTCTGCCTTAATCACTAAACCAGAACAGATGAAGATGAACACCACACACAGTGTGGTGATGCCGCCCTCACACAGTGTGGTGATGCTGCCCACACACAATGTGGTGATGCTGCCCACACACAGTGTGGTGATGCTGCCCACACACAGTGTGGTGATGCTGCCCACACACAGTGTGGTGATGCTGCCCACACACAATGTGGTGATGCTGCCCACACACAGTGTGGTGATGCCGCCCTCACACAGTGTGGTGATGCTGCCCACACACAATGTGGTGATGCTGCCCACACACAGTGTGGTGATGCCGCCCTCACACAGTGTGGTGATGCTGCCCACACACAATGTGGTGATGCTGCCACACACAGTGTGGTGATGCTGCCCACACACAGTGTGGTGATGCTGCCCACACACAGTGTGGTGATGCTGCCCACACACAATGTGGTGATGCTGCCCACACACAGTGTGGTGATGCCGCCCTCACACAGTGTGGTGATGCTGCCCACACACAATGTGGTGATGCTGCCCACACACAGTGTGGTGATGCCGCCCTCACACAGTGTGGTGATGCCGCCCTCACACAGTGTGGTGATGCTGCCCACACACAATGTGGTGATGCTGCCCACACACAGTGTGGTGATGCCGCCCTCACACAGTGTGGTGATGCCGCCCTCACACAGTGTGGTGATGCTGCCGCAACACACAATGTGGTGATGCTGCCCACACACAATGTGGTGATGCTGCCCACACACAGTGTGGTGATGCTGCCCACACACAGTGTGGTGATGCTGCCCACACACAGTGTGGTGATGCCGCCCACACACAGTGTGGTGATGCTGCCCACACACAATGTGGTGATGCTGCCCACACACAGTGTGGTGATGCCGCCCACACACAGTGTGGTGATGCTGCCCACACACAGTGTGGTGATGCTGCCCACACACAGTGTGGTGATGCTGCCCGCACACAGTGTGGTGATGCTGCCCACACTCTGCTTGGTGATGCCGCCCACACACAGTGTGGTGATGCTGCCCACACACTGCTTGGTGATGCCGCCCACACACAGTGTGGTGATGCCGCCCACACACAGTGTGGTGATGCTGCCCACACACTGCTTGGTGATGCCGCCCACACACAGTGTGTGATGCCGCCCTCACACAGTGTGGTGATGCTGCCCACACACAATGTGGTGATGCTGCCCACACACAGTGTGGTGATGCCGCCCAACACACAGTGTGGTGATGCTGCCCACACACAATGTGGTGATGCTGCCCAAACACAGTGTGGTGATGCCGCCCACACACAGTGTGGTGATGCTGCCCACACACAGTGTGGTGATGCTGCCCACACACAGTGTGGTGATGCCGCCCACACACAGTGTGGTGATGCTGCCCACACACTGCTTGGTGATGCTGCCCACACACAGTGTGGTGATGCTGCCCACACACAGTGTGGTGATGCTGCCCACATACAGTGTGGTGATGCCGCCCACACACAGTGTGGTGATGCTGCCCACACACAGTGTGGTGATGCTGCCCACACACAGTGTGGTGATGCTCCCCACACACAGTGTGGTGATGCCACCCACACACAGTGTGATGATGCCGCCCACGCACAGTGTGGTGATGCCGCCCACACACAGTGTGGTGATGCCGCCCACAGTGTGGTGATGCCGCCCACACACAGTGTGGTGATGCCGCCCACACACAGTGTGGTGATGCCGCCCACACACAGCGTGGTGATGCCGCCCACACACAGTGTGGTGATGCCGCCCACACACAGCTTGGTGATGCCGCCCACACACACTGTGGTGATGCCGCCCACACACAGTGTGGTGATGCCGCCCACACACAGTGTGATGATGCTGCCCACACACAGTGTGGTGATGCCGCCCACAGTGTGGTGATGCCGCCCACACAGTGTGGTGATGCCGCCCACACACAGTGTGGTGATGCCGCCCACACACAGTGTGGTGATGCCGCCCACACAGTGTGGTGATGCCGCCCACACACAGCTTGGTGATGCCGCCCACACACAGTGTGGTGATGCCGCCCACACACAGCTTGGTGATGCTGCCCACACACAGTGTGGTGATGCCGCCCACACAGAGTGTGATGATGCCGCCCACACACAGTGTGGTGATGCCGCCCACACACAGTGTGGTGATGCCGCCCACAGTGTGGTGATGCCGCCCACACACAGTGTGGTGATGCCGCCCCACACACAGTGTGGTGATGCCGCCCACACACAGTGTGGTGATGCCGCCCACACACAGTGTGGTGATGCCGCCCACACACAGCTTGGTGATGCCGCCCACACACAGTGTGGAGATGCCGCCCACACACAGTGTGGTGATGCCGCCCACACACAGCTTGGTGATGCCGCCCACACACACTGTGGTGATGCCGCCCACACACAGTGTGGTGATGCCGCCCACACACAGTGTGATGATGCTGCCCACACACAGTGTGGTGATGCCGCCCACAGTGTGGTGATGCCGCCCACACACAGTGTGGTGATGCCGCCCACACACAGTGTGGTGATGCCGCCCACACACAGTGTGGTGATGCCGCCCACACACAGTGTGGTGATGCCGCCCACACACAGCTTGGTGATGCCGCCCACACACAGTGTGGTGATGCCGCCCACACACAGCTTGGTGATGCCGCCCACACACAGTGTGGTGATGCCGCCCACACACAGCTTGGTGATGCCGCCCACACACAGTGTGGTGATGCCGCCCACACACAGCTTGGTGATGCCGCCCACACACAGTGTGGTGATGCCGCCCACACACAGCTTGGTGATGCCGCCCACACACAGCGTGGTGATGCCGCCCACACACAGCGTGGTGATGCCGCCCACACTTGCTGACATAAAACTTGGATTGGCTTGTAAAGGAAAGGCTCAACAATGGCTCTTAAACCTCAACTCCTCATAAACTCTCACATCTTCCAGTTGTTACAATGCTTATATTTCCACATGATTTTCTACGCTGCCAAGTTTTATATTCTATTAACCTTCATCAAGTTATTATCTTATCTACCTCTCTAAAATAATATTAACATCCATTGTTATCTCATAAATTTTTCCCTCTGATCCTCTGGTTCCAAATTACTTCTCTGTAATTCTTGTTACATTAAAAATAATAGAAAACTTGGTATTAATTTATCAGAAGGTAAGATGGTGTTCATTAAGAAGATCATTGAGGGGAAGTACAATGCTGCGTCCTACGCAGATTGTACACAAAAGTCAGTATCTAAGTCGAGCATAATTATCACTCTCGGTAATTAAAAGTGTTCCCGGAACGTCTTACCCGAGAAACATTGAAAAATTAGAATTCAGTATTAGAGAATTTTCTTGTAATTGAGATCTGAATCTGCCTGACTACATTGTTTTGTTGTTTTGATCTTGGCTTCGCTACTCCAACACTATCATTTGTATTTCTCATATTTTATCTTCAGAAGCAACGAGCTCGCTTGTGATTGTTTTGAATTACAAAATATTTACTCAGTGACCGGAGTGGAGGCTCGACTCTGTTGCAAACCCGTGCTAAAGCTATCAGGCCACTGCATTAACTACTGTACCTAGGCGACCTAATAAGATTCATCCAAAGTGAAGAATTTCTATAAATTGGGAAGTTTAGGATGAACCACAGCTTTTTTTTAGACGAAACTTGATCTAACGTAGCTGTGACAAGCTATTGCTCAAGTCCCTGTTAAGTCGTTTCATCGTTTAAGAATTTAACCTATATTTGACAAGTCCTCGATCATTCCCCCCCCCCCACCAGCATCATAAAGGGACGAGTTTTGTGTTGGACTTGTTCCAGTGTTTTTACATTTCCTTGATAATCTGAGAAATCCCGAAAGCGCTTGGATTTTCACTATTTTTCATCATAGCGGTTGCTTTGCATTTTGTGACATCACCTGTTTATTGTGATCTTCTTGGAGCATATTCATACAATAATATATATACATATATATATATATATATATATATATGTACATATATATATATAAAATATATATATATATATATATATATATATATATATATATATATATATATATATATATTTATATAAAATATATATATAATATATATATATATATATATATATATATATATATATATATACAGTGGTCCCTCGCTTTTCGTAGTTCTCGGCAATCCTAAATTTCGCCAATCATAAGGGTATTTTCGTATAAACATGGACTCGCTTTTCATAGGTTGACTCGCAAATAGTAGTTCGTCCTGGACGCGTATGTACGGTGAGAGCCGGGGAGGCCTCCCTACCCAGCCAGTCTGGCATTGTTTACCAGTGAGTGAAGGTCCCCTCAAGTGCTCCTACGAAATATTTCATAATATTCCACTCATTTTAGTGCTTGCAAGTACTAAATAAGCTACCATGGCTCCAAAGAAAGCTCCTAGTGCCAAGCCTGTGGTAAAGAAGGTGAGAAATATGTACAGTGACAAAGTCTTGGGCCATTTTAGGGAAGTGTTAAAGAGATGCCAGAAACAGAGCTCTCTCCACAGTTACTTTGTGAGACAGGACTAGAGTGACTCTCAAGGTGGTCCTAGTGGCATTAAGAAACAGAGAAGAGAAGCAACCCCAGAGAAGCAATTGGTACCTGAGGTGTTGCTGGAAGGGGATTCCCCTTCCAAACTATAAACAATCCACTCTCTCTCCTCCTCCAGTCTCCCATACACTAAGAAGAATCTCCAATAAAGGTAAGTGTTATGCTGTTAATGTTTCATTCATCATTTCCCATTGTATTGTTTATGTACTACATGTATATTTCATGTAAAAATTTTTTTTGTTTTAATACTTCTGGGTGTCAGGAACGGATTAATTGTATTTACATTATTTCTTATGGGGAAAATTGATTCGCAAATCGTAAATTTCGTTTATAGTAGCTCCTCCAGGAACGGATTAATTACGAAAAACGAGGGACCACTGTATATATATATATATATATATATATATATATATATAATATATATATATATATATATATATATATATATATATATATATATTAGAGTTAGAGTATGTAGGAAAGAGGGAAATTATTTCCCAGTAAAAGTAGGCCTTAGACAAGGATGTGTGATGTCACCGTGGTTGTTTAATATATTTATAGATGGGGTTGTAAGAGAAGTAAATGCGAGGGTCTTGACAAGAGCGTGGAGTTAAAAGATAAAGAATCACACACAAAGTGGGAGTTGTCACAGCTGCTCTTTGCTGATGACACTGTGCTCTTGGGAGATTCTGAAGAGAAGTTGCAGAGATTGGTGGATGAATTTGGTAGGGTGTGCAAAAGAAGAAAATTAAAGGTGAATACAGGAAAGAGTAAGGTTATGAGGATAACAAAAAGATTAGGTGATGAAAGATTGAATATCAGATTGGAGGGAGAGAGTATGGAGGAGGTGAATGTATTCAGATATTTGGGAGTGGACGTGTCAGCGGATGGTCTATGAAAGATGAGGTGAATCATAGAATTGATGAGGGAAAAAGAGTGAGTGGTGCACTTAGGAGTCTGTGGAGACAAAGAACTTTGTCCTTGGAGGCAAAGAGGGGAATGTATGAGAGTATAGTTTTACCAACGCTCTTATATGGGTGTGAAGCATGGTGATGAATGTTGCAGCGAGGAGAAGGCTGGAGGCAGTGGAGATGTCATGTCTGAGGGCAATGTGTGGTGTGAATATAATGCAGAGAATTCGTAGTTTGGAAGTTAGGAGGAGGTGCGGGATTACCAAAACTGTTGTCCAGAGGGCTGAGGAAGGATTGTTGAGGTGGTTCGGACATGTAGAGAGAATGGAGCGAAACAGAATGACTTCAAGAGTGTATCAGTCTGTAGTGGAAGGAAGGCGGGGTAGGGGTCGGCCTAGGAAAGGTTGGAGAGAGGGGGTAAAGGAGGCTTTGTGTGCGAGGGGCTTGGACTTCCAGCAGGTATGCATGAGCGTGTTTGATAGGAGTGAATGGAGACAAATGGTTTTTAATACTTGACGTGCTGTTGGAGTGTGAGCAAAGTAACATTTATGAAGGGGTTCAGGGAAACCGGCAGGCCGGACTTGAGTCCTGGAGATGGGAAGTACAGTGCCTGCACTCTGAAGGAGGGGTGTTAATGTTGCAGTTTAAAAACTGTAGTGTAAAGCACCCTTCTGGCAAGACAGTGATGGAGTGAATGATAGTGAAAGTTTTTCTTTTTCGGGCCACCCTGCCTTGGTGGGAATCGGCCAGTGTGATAATAATAAAAATAAAATATATGTATACTATTTGTTGTAATTTAATGACATTAAGCTGAGAGACGGAAAGAAGAAGAAAGTTTATGAAAAAGAAATCTCTAATTATATACAGTTTCAACATTAGTGGTTTAGCAAGCATAGGAAAGACAAAAACAGTGGAGTAAAGAGTATGGGGAGATCAGCTGCCTGTGGGTCAGGCCAAGTGCCGTATAGGTCAGGTCAAGTTATGACAGATGAAGGGGAGGTCGAAGTATCTATGTTTACCCTCTTGTTTTCTTAGGTGTTGATGAGGTGGATAGAGAGGTGAAGAACAAGCGGTGCACCTCAGCTCAAATGACATAGGTGAAGATCAGTATTAGAGACACTTGTTGTAGCTGAAATTTTTCGGAAGATTGATGAATGCAGATTCAATGATTCGTCTTCTGTGGTTATCATCTTCCTGGGGAATTAGTAGTGCACCATTGTAGTTTATCAAGTGGTTGTGTGTGAACTATTACACTGTTATTAACACACTGACTACTACACTGTGCCTGTCACACTGTCTACTACGCTGTGACTAACACACTGACTAGTATACTGAGACTAACCCACACCTGGTCAAGCACATCAGGAAATTAGAGAAAGTGCAAAGGTTTGCGACAAGGTTAGTTCCAGAGATAAGGGGAATGTCCTAAGAAGAAAGGCTAAGGTAAATCGGCCTGACGACACTTGAGGACAGGAGGGTTAGGGGCGACATGATAACATGATAACCACATACAAAATACTGCGTGGAATAGACAAGGTGGACATGGACAGAATGTTCCAGAGATGGGATACAGAAACAAGGGGTCACACTTGGAAGCTGAAGACTCAGATGAGTCAAAGGGATGTTAGGAAGTATTTCTTCAGTCATAGAGTAGTCAGGAAGTGGAATAGTCTAGCAAGTGGTGTAGTGGAGGCAGGAACCATACATAGCTTTAATTAAGACGAGGTATGATAAAGCTCATGGGGCAGGGAGAGAGAGAGGACCCAGTAGCGTTCAGGGAAGAGGCGGGGCCAGGAGCTGAGTCTCGACCTCTGCAACCACAATTAGGTGAGTACTGACTACTACACTGTAACTACCACACTATTACTAACATACTACACTGTTACAAACACGCTAACTACTACACTGTCACTAACACATTGACTATCATACTGGACCTGACTATGGCTACAGACGGCTGTGTGGAAAAAACCTGTGGCCTCCAAATTGATAGCTGTGCCCGACTCTGCCGTAAGAAAAAAAAAGGTATTTTTTGAAAAACTGGGTCGAAATTCTTTTGACAGTAACTGATGTTTCTAAATAACCCTAAAAATTATTATGGTTTAAAATGGGGAGCTTCTGGGGAGAGCAAAGGGGTTTTGGAAGGGAATGAAATTTCGCCTGTCACTCGATAAAACTCAGCCTTGGCCCAAAAAACGTTTTTAATAAAAGGTTTCTCTTTACCAGTGCCTCTTGGCGCCCCCGTAGCTGGGTTGGGTACGAACACACCTCGCACACAAAGGCCGTGCCTCGATTTCCCGGAGGGGGGGAATCTTCTGACGGTTTCCTTAAATACCTGTTGTTCCTTTTCACCAAGCACTAAAATTCCTAGTATGCCACTGGTGGGACAAAATTAACGAAATTTTTCCCCGAAATACCACTAACAAGGACTTATGAAAATAAATGGATAAAATACCACAAAAACAAAACATAAACACATAGCGTTTAATGTACCTTTTTTGACCCCTTTTCTAAAAGTTTTACTCCCTTCCAACAACACAATTTTCTTCGTGTGCATCCAAGAAATGGTCTTACCAAAATCTACTCTCTTAAATTTGCCAACATCAAACCCCTTTTTTCTCCCAAAAGCTCGGCCTACCTTGAAGAGTGTGCAATGATTTAAAACAAGCTACAAAGGAAGCTTTTTTCCAAGCCAGAGCACTAGGCACAGCACTTGGGGGCAACATGAACAGACGCAACCGCCGAAATCATTCGCAGCAGAGTTACCACAGCGAATGTTCAACAGAAGATCAGACTTGCTAAAAACTACAAACTCTCTGCGAAAATAGTCTTTGGGAAAATTTAGGAAACCTGACTTTATTAAAAATTTTTCCCATCTCCTCCACGTAAATCACGAAACTGAAGCTCTCAGCTTAGGCCTAAAATTCGCAACAAAAATTACAAAACCAAAACAAACAAAATTTTTCATCGCCAAAAACTACAGACACAATACTCCGACTCCAAAAAGGTTTTTTTTTCAAGGCACACTCAGCAGCCATCTCAACACGCAGCTCCCCATCATACCCCCGATTTTACACTTTGGGCATTTAAAAAGGTTTTTAGCAAAGACACAACCATCAGGGCCCCCACCGCGAAAAGGAGTGTTGTTTCATGAACACTGACGACTACGAAACAAAAGCTCAATCTCTTAATGACCCAGATCCCTAAAAACCTCTCACAACTAACCAAGTGGCAACCTTACTAAAACTTTTTTAAAAGGACCGCCGAAATCGAGGAACTCAGAAAAAGGAAAGAAACTTCTGCACACCAAAAACCCACAACCCCAACCTCCAGAATGTACGGCCACCAAAAACCACAAGCCGGGACCCATTGAGGCCCAACTTGGGGAATAGGCATGCTCCCACCAAACTCCAGGAATTCTCGAAAAAACCCCCTCTTCAACTCTTGGGCACTATCATCCACACATCTCAAACACTCGGGTATCTCTCAATCCTTTCGAAACATCAACCAGGAAAAAACTTTCCACCCTTGACGAACTCCCTTTTCACCAAATCCCAAACTACACAAGCCACGTCTTTGCCAGAAAAATTGACGATTCATTTGAACTTCCTATCCAGCCAGCGATTTCATCGACCTCTTTTAACAATTTGGGCTTTACGGTTTCTTTTTTCAAAAAATCACCTCTTTAAAAACAGACTTTTGGTCTACCCATGGTTTCCCACTCAGTGCCCCCTGGCGAACTTAACATGGAACACGGAAGCTGAGCTTTTTTCTCCACCATTATTCCTTCGACTTCACCGGGCCCTTTATGTTGACGACATTCTCCTCAAAAACCCCCGGGCGCTTCAACTTAAACTCCCAAACAAGCTCAACCAGGTCACCCTCAATCCATTCACACTTAAAGAAAAAGTCGACAACACTCTTCCCCCCTTTGAGTTTTTTCCTGAAAAACTGCCCAGAACTTCGTTTTAAAGTCATCGAAAACCAACCAACCAAAACGATCTTCTCCATTTCTACTCTCACCACGACACCAAAACTAAACGGGGTTAATTTTGGGCTTTTTCCTGCGCACACTCAAATTGCACAATGAGTTTCTTGAAAAAAGCACTAAAATTGAACAAGTTTTTTCCCCATATCCTCGTCACTTCATCAGAACGCAGACGGGGGGCTTAAAAACATCTTCAACACACCAAAAGACACGCCGAGAAGAATACATATCCTCCCCACCAATCCATTGCCAAACATGTTTCCAAAATATTTCCAAAATCTTTCCCCAATATTACCTCCCAACCACGACCATAAAGGACATCCCCCAGTAGAGACAGGAAAAGCTTCCTCCTTTGCAGGGTAACATACCCCTTTAAATGACGAAAAAAATTTATACGTGTCAAAACATCAAAACCCTCCAAACACGTAATTTCCCCCAAAAGCAACGGACTGCATACAAGGAATCCTGTTACATCATCGCAATTCACAAAACCCTTTTAAAAAACTACAGAAACTCAAGCAAACGCCACAAAACAACACTCAATCCGAAAATCCTGAACATCGCTTATCTCTATAACCAACAATTTAAACCCAACAGGGGCTTCTAAAACATGCGAACCCCTCGCCAAGAAACTTTTCATCGCATCCCAAAAAAGAACAAAACACTGCAGAAGGTCATCACAACTTGTCCAATCCCCCTCCCAAGCACCCAAACTCTATAACCCCACCCATGATCACAATGCAGCATTCTCCACCTGACCTAAACTTTCTGAACTTGACAAAAAACTCACGTACCTTCCCCCCAGGTAATCTGTTTGTGACAAAAAACCCACTGTGTGGGGAAACTTTGTCAAAAAAGGGTCAAATTAACTGAATAGGTTTTATGTTTCCAAAACAAGGGCTGCATATAGTACGCCATGATGCACTAGGGTTTGTAAAAGTTGTAGCACGTACTCATAACATTATATTATTATTATTTTTTATTTTTTTTTTATTTTTATTATTTTTATTATTTTTAAAAATTTTATATTATTATATTTTATTTTATTTATGAATAAAATTCCCAGGAGTTCTGTACTGGAGGTAGGTGTTGTTTCGGGGTGTATTTTGATCGCTAGAAACAAGGTGGACTTCAGGAGACCTGAAAAGAGTGCAGGAAGGGTTACTGCAACTCTAAAAACAGCGAATCAATATTACATAGGGAAAATTAGAGAAAACCAAAAACTAAATTTCCCGTCTGACGGGTTTTATTAACATATGTAAATATAAAAAAAAGTATCAAATTATATGTATCTTTTTAAATTTTTCATTACTGTACCGTATCCTGTACTTAATAATAAGACACATGTCAAAATTTTGGCTCATTAGCTCATGGGCCTTTTAGGGTCTCCAAAATTTTAAAAACCCCTTTTGTGACACAATCGGGCCACATTTTTTCTCCAGGCGAGTTCAAAGCCTGGTACCTCCCTCCCAAGCCATACCTAAAAGGGTTATGCAGTGGGGGATGCGAGTGTTCTCCCAAAAAATTTCCCCTTTAGGTCAAGTGAGGTCGTGGTCAAGCAAGCACCTGGAAACATTGTTTTTGTGTAATTTTTTTTTAAAATTTGCAATAACCTGCTGTCCGGGGGTTTGGGGGAGGGGAGTGTATTCGGGGGGCAAGAACTTTACGTTAAAACCCAAACTCCTCAAAAAATTAGGTCACCCAAAGTTTAAAGGATGAGCAGGTGCTTTGTCCATTACTACGGGCACTTGAACCAATTTTTTTTCCAGGGATACCCTCACCTGGGCCAAACACTTTTTGAACCCTCGACAAAAATTTTTCCTCGGACCCATGCCTTAAACTATTAGATTTCCAAAACACACAAAATTTTACTCTTCATAACATTTTTTTTTTCCTGAAATCTGGGATTTTCAGAATGGTACACAAAATGCTTCATTTTGGAAATCCCACAGCATTAGCACAAACGTGTCGCCTGTCTTTCATGGGCTTTGTTTCCGGGAAAACCCTTTTTCCTCTTGTGTAATGAAGGTCCTCTTTGGCATCTTCTTCCAAAAGACCTGTTTCGTAAAAAATTGAACACTTTTCGTTTCATCCTTCACCCTCTATGTACCCCCGGGAAATTTCATGCACAATTTTTCAGCCGCCTGGGGTCCAACGGGCAGCCTCCCCATCCCTTACCACACTGTGTATGCCAGTAGGGTTTTAAATCTCTAAAACCACCTTTTGCTGGCCTTAAATTCACTCACTTCATACTATTTCAGGAAATTTTTTTACCAAATTTTCATGCAACTGCCTAGTTTTTTTCACAAATAAACGAAGTCCAAGAGTATCTCCTGCTAATTTTTCCTTTATCCCCCCAAATAAAACTTCTCAACCTCTTCCATAGGGGAAACCCATTTTTGTCAGCAAGTTCCCCCCTTTGCAACAACAGCATCCTTTTTTTTCTTTTTTTCTTGGCCACTTAACAAAAGGTTTGTGAGGGTTTCTTATACCCGGGGCATTCGGCCACACTTGTACCACTTTCATATTGCTCGGAGGTTTTTTTAAATTAAATCGAAATTTCCCCCTTTCTTTACCACAATTTTGGCACGGGGATTTTCCCTTTTGGAGCCATGGTAGCTATTTAGTATTTGCAAGCACAAAATAAATGGAATATATGAAATATTTTCGCTGGGCACTGGGGGGACCTTCGCTCACGGTAACAATGCCAACTGGCTCCGCCCGGGCTCACGCCGTGGGAGCGTCCCGGGACAACTACACCGCGAGTCAACCTATAAAAGCGACCCCTGTTTATACGAAAATCCCTCTATAGGGGCGAATTTTACGATTGCCGGAAATACGAAAAGCGGGGACCCCTGTATATATATACATAAATTTTATATAAAAATTTTTATATATAATATATATAAATATATATATATAAAAATATTATAATAAATAATATATAAAAATATATTAATAATATAAAATTTAGCCCCTAGTATTGTTCACAGATTTGTTGCCGATGAAAACTTCCAACGACCTCAACACACAATTTTCATAATTCCTGTTTAAAAAAGAGAGACTTCCCGGCTTTCTGCAGATGCTGGCACCAACCCCCTTCACACTCTCATAGGGTTAGTGTGTCTCTGGCTGTCAAGTGAGTGCTAAAGTTAATGGTATCCGGCAGTAAGGGGATCGTCCAAACCGGGTTGTGAAGATCCATATCTCCGCTTTCCCTCTTTTGATAAAAAGAGAAAAAAAATTGAAATGTGTGAGATGGTGTAATTTTTCTTCCGGGCACCAACCGGAAGTCGTATATACTCTAAAGGGAAAATACGGTGATACCTACTCTTCCCACCCTTTGGGCTCGTGTCAGAAAATAAAGCATATCTTCCTTTTGTTGGTGCCAAAACTTCATGGGCGGAAAAATGTATCCTTCAAAGGTTTTTAAAGTCCCAAAAAAAGACGATTTGTTTTTAAAAAGTTTCACAAAATGACCTAGAACAAGTTTCGACCATCAGGTGATCCTTTAAACAAAGAAGGGTTTTTAACACAGTTTCGGAAAAGCTGGCGAGGGGCCAAACATCCGATGATAACCTATTCTTAAAATGTGGCAAACCCAGAAAAAAATTCTGGGGGGGTGATTCTGCAAAAAACTTTTAAAATAAAATACATTTTTTCTGAATCGAAAAAACAAAAAAGAGTGGGGTCTGATATAAAACTTTCTTTTTTGGCGTTTTGAAACTGGTGAAAAAAAAATTTTACTAATACAAAAACGGCGTGAAAAACCCCGATGTTTTCATTTTTTCAATTTATTGAACGAATTACAATTTTTTTTCCGTTTTAAATTTATTTTAAATTTTTTAACACTATGTACACTATTTTTTTATGAACTATGATGGCTAAAGGGGTTTTTTTGACTTCAAACATGGGGAAAAAACTTTCCCCACATTCCCACAAATAAAACGGTAAATTCTTTTTATTTGTTTTTTTTTTTTTTTCCATTTTGGTCTTTTAAAGGCAGTAAAGAGGATATTTATAGCATTGCAATTGTCTCAATTTCATTACTTCCAAAACATGGAAATTAAAAAACATTGACTATACTAGGTTACCTGGGTTAAAATTTTAAAGATGTGCCGAATTCCACTGAAATTTTAATTAAACGGGCAAATAAGCCTCTTTGTGCCACTTTTACACTTTGTTTTCTGGAAAATGAAAAAGGGGATTGAAAACAGCTTCTGTTCATTGTTTGCTTGTATGGCAGACCACGAACGCTTCAAGGGGCACGCACGTTAGCGTGATGTATCCAGGGTTTTTCGGGCCAGTTGGCAAACCTCGCTCACACTGAATATCCCTGGGGTTTAATTCCTGGGACGGGTGGTACCCAAAGGCATGTTTCCCCACACCTGCTTCATGACAGCAGGTTAAAGGGAAATTTCCCCATAGGGAAACAGGCATTTTCCTAGGGCCCCGCCTTTGGGGCCCCGCGCCAAGGTTTCAGGGGTCATCCAACGCACACATGGGGGCAAGGGAAAGGGGGCCCTACCCTAAAAAGTTCAAGGTTTGGAGATAAAATTATTTTTTTAAAAAATTTAAACAAAACAAAAATAAATAAAAGAAAAAACTAAAATAAAATAAATAAACCTAACCCTAATGGCACCCCTCAAAACGCCTTTTTTACTCAAACACTTGTTTTCCCCGCTAATGGGGGAGTAAGGGAGATTCCCCCCCCAATTTCGTTAAATTTTTATTATAATCAAAAAAAACCAATTTTCTGTAGTAAATTCACTTATCTAGACTTACGTGACAAATTAAAATAAGTGTTGTTTAAGACATTTATGGGATGGATAAATTTTTTTTTTCACCTCTAAATTTTTAAGGGGGGTACCTGATAGGGGGACTTGACCCGAAAGACGCATGGACCATAAAGACGCATTTTTTGGGAAAAATACATAAAGAAAACCTAAAAAAAGCAAACTCGCCGTTTGTGGTTTTAAAAGCACTTTGTCCTTCTTTTTAAATCTTTATCATTTCAATAACAGATCTCAATTTATTTTAGTTCACATCACTTCCGTCGCAAAGCTTAGTTTTCAAGTTGCAACGGGAAATGATTAGAACATCAATTAATTACTACATATTTCCCCCAGAAACACGTAACCAATCAGAAAATCTTGGTTGGGGGAAACGGGAAAAAGCCCTGCATTCTTTAATTCTCATTCCTTTTCTAGGGGGTAGGCATATACAGCAAAACATAAAGACATTTTTTATGAAAAAGGTAAATAAATACCCTTTTTCATGTTCTTGGACTCGGGTAGAATTCGTTTTAATAAATTGGGGATCAAGGAGAAATTAGTAAAATATTCGTACCCAAATCACTAACCAAACATGTAAAAGTTCTGTAATGAACCCTTTTTGGGAACGTTTTTAATTTTAGATGCGCACCAGAGGAAAAGGGGGGACAAGCCCCTACCCCCCAAAAACAGAAAAAAAAATTAATAAATAAAAAAAATTTAAAAAATGATAAGAAAAATTTGTAGCAGATACAGACAGTGAAACATCCCCCTTTTGGCATCTCGGAAAGGATGTTGGGCGTTTTTTATGCGAGTGGGTCACAGAAAAGAAAGAAGAAAATTTAAGAAAACAAAAAAGAAAGATGAGGAAGCTCAGAAAGATCACAACAGCTCACGAAACAGTTTTTTATGTTACCATACGTTAATCGAGAACTCAATCAAAAGGGAACCCCCCCCCATTATTTCTCAGCCACACTACTTCTTTTGTGTCCCTCTCAATGTCTCAAAGGTCATTTCATCCACGGTTTGTCTTAAAAGATCCTGCCCCATGGCCAAATGTAATCCCCGATTCTCTCGTAAACTTTTATTGCAAAAACTTTATTTAAACTCTGAAATTGCTTTAGGGAAAACACAAGGTTTTAGAGATGGAAGTCTCGTTTTTTAAAGTCATCATGTTTTATGGGAAACTTTTCAAAATTCAAAACTGTGAAAAAATCATTGATGGGATACCTAAACCAGAAAAGTGACTGTTCACATGCAAGCTATTTTTTAACCCAAAAAAATACCCTTTCCCCGGGTTCAAAGACTGGAAAAAATTCCAAGCGTTTTCGAGACATGAAAACAGCACCACCAAGACTGCATTTTAGCCCGTGTAATTCGTCACAAAAAAAGGGTCATTTTATTCTCATTTTAAAAACAAACTGAAAAAGCGCACTTTGGGGAAAAGTTCAGAAAGAGTTTTTTGCTGTTTAAAATTCTTAGCTCTAAAGGACTTGCTTTCCGTGAGAAAAGAGATTTTTTGGTTCGGAAACAATGGCAATTTCCTAGGGGCATAGAAAGGTTTTTTAACACATTCGATCCATTCTTACAAATCAGTTCACGCCTTGGGGAATGCAGGAAGAGGCACTGATCTTACAGTCATCTACTATATCCCAAAGAATTTATTGAACTATGACTAAGAAGGTCCTCAATACATCATAGAACTGTGAAAACTCAAAAAACTTTCAATAAGTTAATTCAAAAACCAATATTTTAAAACAGAAAATTGACATTCTTTTTCGCTTTGCCTCCGGGTAAGCCTTGAGCGCTTTATAAAATTCATTCCTCTTTTAGGGGCCCTGAGGAGAAACAAATGAATGATCTGGATATCTGCTTGAACATGACCACATTATGGGTTGCCGTGGCCCGAGCTACGACAATGCAAGTAACTTCGGGTAAAATATAATGGTTCAAGCCCGATCAGCAAATCAACCCATTGCTAATATGTCCCGCTCACAATCCCTTAATCTTTTTTGGGTCTTGCTGCAGAGTGTTGTGTCCTGCATTCATTTTTTGGGCTTTACAACCTCTTAATTTTTTCTCTGCTTTAACCAAAAGGTGGATATACCAAGTCAAACCATCATGGGGATGTCTCAAATCATTTTCAACAAGGTGGTCAGCGCACATGAGCAACACATTTTTTGAAAAACAAAATTTGTTAAAATCTTCTGCTTTGATCCAAATAGCAGAGGGTAAGACCAACAGCAAATACAAAAAGCAAGCAGCCAGCTTAGCATCAAAAAAGGAAGATTTTGAATTTTGCCTTACTCTGTTTCTTTGTGACTTATACGGAAAGGTTAAATGCCACAAAAAACACTTCGAAATTGAAATTGAAATGGCTACTTGTCTAACCCGTCAGGCTTAGGAATTTGTAAGCCACTTTGAAAGTTTGAAAGAAAACTAAACTGCGGTAAAGATACAGTTACCCGGGGTGATCATCAGCGTCAAGGAAAGGAAACCAATTTTGAAAAGCCAACAATAAATTGTGTTGCTACCAAAGGCAGAAATGTAAGACAGCTCAAACTTCGTCATTTTGGGTTCACTGATTCAGAATTGGTGAAAAGAAACGAAAAACTACCAGAATCTCAAAGACAATTTTTTCTGTTAAAAAATTACTACTATGCCAAGCAGAATTGAGAGAAGCGCATTGAAGTTCAACAACACCTTTTGCGATTTTCAGGACCATTTTTTTGAAAAAATGTTCATTTTTTTGGGTAGTGAACAATTAAAGCCCCTAAAAATGGCGCCCTCGCTCTCTGAAAAAAATTTAATAAAAGCAGTACTCAAAACCTTCCCCAAGTTGACATAGGGAAACGCCTTTACCAAAACCCCTCCAGCTACTAACTGTGAAGGGAACTTTTTTTTTCTGATTTTAAAAAAGTGAAAAACCAGCTCCGTTTAACATAGCAAACAAAAAGTTTAACCTCCTTGTTGACCATTAGTCTGATCTAACAAGAAAAAATTTTATTTTCAGAATAAATTTATGATTTGCCAAAAAAAATCCAAAAAAGTTTATTTTTAAAAGGCCTGGAAAAATAAACAATTTTTATTTTTTGATTTATGGTTTGATAGTCTTATGCAAAGATGCAATATAACAATAATTCAGGATTTAAAAAGGGGAAAAATATGCTTAGGGTTATCTGAATAAAAGGACATGAGTCACTACTTTAATACCCAATCTAAATACTATGCTGTTTGAGTTTATTCTCTTTAAAATTATGATTTACAAGAAATTATAATGGGTGTTGGGGAAAAGGTTTTGGGTTTTCTTGTAACTTTTTCCCAAAAAATTTAATCTAAATAGCCAGAATGTATTTAAATTTGACCTTAAACAGGCTCACACCGACCCCCCCCCCCTCCACCCCCAAGCTGGAAGGGATCGCTTCGCTTACCCGTAACTCAAAGGGGCCCCGCCAATCTGAATAGCCTAGGGCCCGGAGACTTCTTAATCCGGCCCTGGTGCTGTCACTGCTCACCTAGCAGTAAGTAGGTACCTGGGTGTTAATGGACTGGTGTGGATGGCATCCTGGGTGACATGATTGAAGGATCACAATGGAAATGAGACAGACAGTCCTTGATGTCTCCCTGACTCTCCTGGGTTATGCTGGGTGGCTAACCCTCCCTGGGATGAAAATCCAAACAAGTCTTATCTTATATTCTCATGCATGCATGACTGAGAGAGCAGAATGTAAATATTTGCAGCTTAACTTGCATCCCATCCAGTTTTTGTCCACACAACTTCCTACCATTTTATCGTTTTTCACCACTCAAGAATGTTGGAAAGTTTCGAAATCTGTCTGCAGTGCACAACTGGACGTTATAACAGTGTTTGACATGCAAATGAAGAGTTTGAAACTATGTAAATGAAAGAAAAGTCACTAGAGCCGGCCCTGCTGCCCTAGCTACGTCACTATGTCGCAGACTATGTAATGCCCAGAAGTGCTACCAGTCCCATGCTATGATTATACCTAAGAATGATCCCTGTGCCCATGATAAGTAATGTTATGTAAATTGCAAATGTTTATAATTTTTTATTGTTTAATTTGTGTTCTCTTGTCATTTCAGATTTCATTAACTGTCGTAGACTCTGTAGGCAACTCTTGTGAAAGTTTAAAGCTACGCTGGTGAGGCTGTTTGTAGCTACTAGTGCCAATCCTGGGTGATGGGATTGGCTTCAACAGTATTGATCAGAGGGAATAGGCACATCCTAATTGTTCCTAGACTCTGGCTCTAATTACGATAAACAAGCGCTGAATATTTGAAGCTAATAGAATGAGGCGTTCTCGAGTAATAAGTCGCTCATGTGGCTCCAGGTTTTCCCAGTCAATCTCCTTGTGACTGAAATCACCCACAACTGGTAACTTTGCCCTACCAACGTGGGCCCTTCTGGCCACCTCAGAAAAGGTTTCAACCATTGCTCTGTTGCTCTCATCATATTCTTGTCTTGGCCTCCTGCTATTCTGTGGCGGATTGTACATCACTGCAGTCACCTTTTTGAGAATCCCAGTCTGAAGTGTTCTTACTTTGTAGTCCCTTGTTTCCCCTCGATCCCCTCCGTCCAGCTCCTCAAAACTCCACCCCTATATATATCTTTCCTCAGATCTGGTATCCAGTTGGAAAGATTGCGTCTGTTATTACTCCGGTGAGCTTGGTAGCTTGATAGCCACAGGATATCATTTTCACAGTCTTCACCCTTCAGTCCAGAACTCACTACACTAAGTGACTAACGTACTCTACGGGTATAGCAACCCCTTCCCCTACAATTAATATATATTATACAATAATTCCTCAGAATCTTGTTCTTGGTCTTTTGTTACAAATTTTTATACGCAATGGTTTTATCTGCCCTGTAATTTATATTTCTAAAAAGAAATGTAATTTCTTCATTTTTTTCAGTGAACTTCATGTGTATTTTCTCTCCAGCTGTTCCTCCTTTCTCTACAACTTCCTCTCTGTTTCGTGATCATTATGCAAACCAAAAAATATTAGGGTACCTTTCCAGTATTTAATTGTTCATGGTCCCTGTTCGTTCCAACCAATACTTGCAACGTTCTCCACCAGGTGGTGGGCCAGTATTAAACTTGTTTGCTGTACGATAGTGTTATGTTGTAAAAGCCGACCTTCCACCCACTTTTCCTTCATCCTTATCTCATTTATTGGCTATTAAGTCCATAAATTTTTTTTTAACTTGCATATACATATATTTTTCACGTATTTCAACCACAATGCAAACTACAAATGCTGTTAGGTGTGTATTACACCAATGTAACACACATCCTTTATCGATCTTCAGTTGCGAAATCATACACACACACACACACACACACACACACACACAACACACACACACACACCACACACACAACACACACACACACACACACACACACACACACACACACATACACACACACACACACACAACACACACACACACACACACACACACACCCCACACACACATACACACACACACACACACACACACACACACACAACATACACACACACCACACACACATCACACACACACACACACACACACGCACATACACACACACACACACACCCCACACGCACACACACACACACACACACACACCACACACAAAACACACACACACACACACACACACGCGATCGAGACAGAACACAGGACGAAAGGAAGACGATGAAAGAGAGAGTTCAAAAACGAAAGGAGAAATGGGAGGAAATGAAAAAGAAGAGCAGAATAACCCAGGATCAAATGGAAGGACAAGCACACCCCACAGAAACACCTGCAGAAGGACTCCAGCCACGAAACCCCCAAGGCAACTGAACAATCCAAACCAACCATCACACACCGATCCTCTGTTCCCACCCCCGCACCACAGTTACAGTATTAGAACAGAAGCTGAAGGTTTGGTACACAAATGCAGAGGGAAATTAACGAATAAACATGAGGAATGGCAAGAAAGAATCAATGAGAAGTCCCCAGACATCATAGCAGTTACAGAAACAAAACTCAAGGAGACAATAACAGATGCAATTTTCCCCACCAGGACACCAGATCATGAGGAAAG
Organism: Cherax quadricarinatus; assembly: GCF_026875155.1. NCBI lineage: Eukaryota > Metazoa > Arthropoda > Malacostraca > Decapoda > Parastacidae > Cherax > Cherax quadricarinatus. Next base: position 56,165,719 of record NC_069414.1, read on the forward strand.
ATAGAAGGGGCAGGGGGGAGGTGGGGTTGCTCTGCTCGTAAAAAACAGATGGAAATTCGAGAAAATGGAAGGCATAGATGAGACGGGAGAAAGAGACTACAGAGTAGGTACACTTCAGTCTGGGAAACACAAAGTGGTCATTGCAGTGATGTATAATCCACCACAGAACTGCAGGAGGCCAAGAGAGGAATATGAAGAGAGCAACAGAGCAATGGTGGACACACTTGCTGAGGTGGCAAGAAGAGCTCACTCCAGCAGAGCAAAGTTGCTGGTTATGGGGGATTTCAACCACAGGGAGATTGACTGGGAAAACCTGGAGCCACATGGGGGTCCCAAAACATGGAGAGCCAGGATGTTGGACGTGATGCTGGAAAACCTCATGCACCAACATGTTAAGGACACTACCAAAGTGAGAGGGGAGGATGAACCAGCAAGATTGGACCTTGTGTTCACCCTGGGCAGCTCAGACATTGAGGACATCAAGTATGAGAGTCCCCTAGGAGCTAGCGACCACGTGGTTCTGTGCTTTGAATACATAGTAGAGCTGCAAGTGGAGAGAATAACAGGAGATGAATGGGAAAAGCCTGACTATAAAAGAGGGGACTACATTGGGTTGAAGAACTTCCTGCGGGAGGTCCAGTGGGACAGAGAACTGGCAGGAAAGCCAGTAAATGAAATGATGGAATATGTAACAACAAAATGCAAGGAGGCAGTGGAAAGGTTTATTCCCAAGGGCAACAGTAACAACGGGAAGACCAGAACGAGCTCCTGGTTTACCCGACTGTGTAAGGAGGCAAAAACAAAGTGCAATAGAGAATGGAAAAAGTACAGAAGGCAGAGAACACACGAAAATAGGAGATCAGTCGCAGAGCCAGGAATGAGTATGCACAGGTAAGGAGGGGGCCCAGCGACAGTATGAAAATGACATAGCATCGAGAATCAAGACTGACCTGAAACTGTTGTATAGCCACATCAGGAGGAAGACAGCAGTCAAAGACCAGGTGATCAGATTAAGGACAGAAGGTGGAGAACTCACAAGAAATGATCAGGAGGTATGTGAGGAGGGTGAACAGGAGATTTAAGGAAGTTTTTACAGTAGAGACAGGGAAAGGGGTGTGGGAAGACAGCACAGAAGGGAACATCAAGAGGGAATATACCAACAAGTGTTGGATGACATACGAACAACTGAGGAGGAGGTGAAGAAGCTCCTAAGTGACTTGACACCTCAAAGGCGATGGGACCGGACAACATCTCCCCATGGGTCCTTAGAGAAGGAGCAGAAATGCTGTGCGTGCCTCTAACCACAATCTTCAACACATCCCTTGAAACTGGGCAACTACCTGAGAAATGGAAGACAGCTAATGTAGTCCCCATATTTAAGAAAGGAAACAGAAACGAGGCGCTGAACTACAGACCTGTGTCTCTGGCATGTATTGTGTGCAAAGTCATGGAGAAGATTATCAGGAGGAGAGTGATCGAACACCTGGAAAGGAACAAGATTATAAATGAAAACCAGCATGGCTTCATGGAAGGCAAATCTTGTATCACAAACCTCCTGGAGTTTTATGACAAGGTAACAGAAGTAAGACACGAGAGAGAGGGGTGGGTAGATTGCGTTTTCCTAGACTGCAGGAAGGCCTTTGACACAGTTCCCCACAAGAGATTAGTGCAGAAGCTGGAGGATTAGGTGCATGTAACAGGGAGGGCACTGCAATGGATCAGGGAATACCTGACAGGGAGGCAGCAACGAGTCATGGTAGGTGAAGAGGTATCACAGTGGGCGCCTGTGACGACCGGGGTCTCACAGGGGTCAGTTCTAGGACCAGTGCTATTTTTGATATATGTGAACGACATGATGGAAGGAATAGACTCTGAAGTGTCCCTGTTCGCAGATGATGTGAAGTTGATGAGAAGAATTAAATCGGATGAGGATGAGGCAGGACTGCAAAGAGACCTGGACAGGCTGGACATGTGGTCCAGTAACTGGCTTCTCGAATTCAATCCAGCCAAATGCAAAGTCATGAAGATTGGGGAGGGGCAAAGAAGACCGCAGACAGAGTATAGGCTAGGTGGACAAAGACTACAGACCTCACTCAGGGAGAAAGACCTTGGGGTGACCATAACACCGAGCACATCACCGGAGGCACACATCAACCAAATAACTGCTGCAGCATACGGGCGCCTGGCAAATCTGAGAATAGCGTTCCGATACCTTAATAAGGAATCGTTCAAGACACTGTACACTGTGTATGTTAGGCCCATACTGGAGTATGCAGCACCAATCTGGAACCCACACCTGGTCAAGCACGTCAAGAAGTTAGAGAAAGTACAAAGGTTGCAACAAGGCTAGTTCCAGAGCTCAGGGGAATGTCGTACGAGGAAATTTTTGAGGAGATCGGACTGACGACCTGGAGGACAGAAGGGTCAGGGGGAGACATGATAACGACATACAAGATACTGGGGGGAATAGACAAGGTGGACAGAGATGGGAATGTTCCAGAGAGGGGACACAGGGAAAAGGGGGTCAAAACTGGAAGCTGAAGACTCAGACGAGTCACAGGGACGTTAGGAAGTATTTCTTCAGTCATAGCGTTGTCAGGAAGTGAATAGCCTAGCAAGTGAAGTAGTGGAGGCAGGAACCATGCATAGTTTTAAGAAGAGGTATGATACAGCTCAGGAAGCAGAGAGAGAGAGGACCTAGTAGCGATCAGTGAAGAGGCGGGGCCAGGAGCTGAGTCTCGGACCGTGCAACCACAATTAGGTGAGTACTATTAGGTGAGTACACACACATACACACACACACTGTAAGTAGGTGCGGGTCAAGTCCCAGGAGGGTGGGGGGTCAGGTCACAAGAAGTTGTGGTCAGTCAAGGACCACTGAAACTCCACATTACACTGCACAAGTCACCTACCTTTCAGACACATAATAAACCCACACATAATTCCACACATAATTCCACACATAATTACACACATAATTGCACACTCACACACACACACACACACATACGACATACAAGATACTGCGGGGAATAGACAAGGTGGACAGAGATAGGATGTTCCAGAGAGGGGACACAGGGACAAGGGGTCACAACTGGAAGCTGAAGACTCAGACGAGTCACAGGGATGTTAGGAAGTATTTCTTCAGTCATAGAGTTGTCAGCAAGTGGAATAGCCTAGCAAGTGAAGTTGTGGAGGCAGGAACCATACATAGTTTTAAGAAGAGGTATGACAAAGCTCAGGAAGCAGAGAGAGAGAGGATCCAGTAGCGATCAGTTTAAAAGGCGGGCCAGGAGCTGAGTCTCGACCCCTGCAACCCAATTAGGTGAGTACAATTAGGTGAGTACCCCACACACAAAACACACACACACACACACACACACACACCACACACCCACACACACACACACCCCACCACACACACACACACACACTCACACAGACTCACACACACACACACATATCCAGATTCACACATACACTCCCCCTCCCCACCGACATCTCATCCTTCCCCTGATCCCCCCCTCCCTCTTTCACCCCCCCCTCCCCACCTCTCCCTCCTTCCCTCTCCCTCTCCCACTCACCCACTTGCTTCTTCCCTCCTTCCCACTCCCCCTATTCCCCCCTAAATCCCCTCCCCACTCCTCTCCCACATAGCCACAGTTTTCCCCATCTACCTCCCCCCCCACACCTGACATACACACTACTAACTAACACACAGAATTACATAGGTTTCCCACTCTGAGGCAGTCAGGATAAAACAAAAATGGGTTGCCAGAGAGCAGGAAGAAAAACCAAGGGACAGGAGGAGGAAGCTGCAAAGGAAGATTGGGCAGCAGAGTCATAAAAAGGGAACATGAATGGGAAAAAAAAACTAAAAGAACTTAGCATGAGAATGGAAGAGAGGAAAGATAGGGAAAGCAGGAAAGTGAGAGGTGCAATTCAAAGCAAACAGAGGCTAGGATAAAAGAGTTTAGAAGAGGAATTGAAAATCTGAAACAGCCTAAAGAACTAAAGAACATTTGGATACCCTCAGAGATTGCTACCTCAGTCACAAATAAGGGGACTGTTAGGGAAAGAAGGGGCAAAACTGCATGTAGAAGCTCTGTCAGAGGAGGGCTGTAGTAAATGAAAGAGCTAAGCTATATGTGGGGGCCTAACAACCACAGCAGAGCCCAGGGAAAGCCGAGAAGGGAAAATGACAGGCCCTGAGCCCAAGTACATTAGCTAGTGAAACTGAAGAAAGGAAAACTGCAATGGAGGAAATCAAATTGAATGAGGGGATACACAGGGATATGCAGTGGGAGAATGAAAGGGTGAGGGTCAGTCTTGTGTATTGGCTCCAGGAAGTTGAAGGGGAAACATATGAAGCAAGAAAACAAGGGGAAAAAAAATTGAAAGCATCATGAAAACAATGGGAGAAGACGACATGACCCAGCTGGAAAATTTTCGGAGAATAGGGGGGTTTGTAAAAAAAAGAACCCGGCCAGTGAAAGTGACCTTCAAGGCAGAATCGACTCGGAACAGGATCCTGCAGGAGAAAGCACGATTAAGGGACATGCCGGCATACAGGAAGGTGTATCTCGACTGTGACAGAACACAAGAAGAAAGGAAGAAACTGAGAGAGATGGTACAAAGGCGAAACGAGGAAAGAGAGGGGATGGAGAAGACAGACAGGAGATCCCAGACCCAGGAAGAAGATCAAATACAGCCTCCCTCACAACTTCCTATAGAAGCCTCCCAGCCAGGTCAACCCCAGTGCAACCAAACGCTCTAAACCAAAACACCCATGCCGCATCCAATGCCCTCCACCACTGCATTACAAACTCCAACCCCACAGCAACCACCCATAGTTCCTTATCAGGTCCACTTCCCCAACCCCAATATACCTCCCAGACCACAGTCTTAGAAAAGAAGTTGAAGGTGTGGTATACAAATGCAGATGGAATAACAAATAAGTATGAGGAGTGGCACGAAAGAAACAAGGAGACATCCCCAGACATAATAGCACTCACAGAAACAAAACTAACCAGAATAATAACAGATTCAATCTTTCCATCTGGATATCAAATCCTCAGGAAAGACAGAGGGAGGAGAGGGGGAGGAGGAGTTGCACTGCTCATTAAAAACCAGTGGGGTTTTGAGAAAATGGAAGGAATGGATGGCACAGGCGAAAGGGACTACTTAGTAGGAACAATCCAGTCTGAGGGACATAAGGCGATAATTGCAGTAATGTACAACCCACCACGGAACTGCAGGAGGCCAAGAGAAGAATACGATGAGAGCAACAGAGCAATGGTCGACACACTAGCCGAGGTGGCCAGGAGAGCACACATGGGGGGAGCAAAGATACTAGTTATGGGTGACTTCAATCACAAGGAGATTGACTGGGAAAACCTGGAGCCCCATGGGGGTCCTGAAACATGGAGAGCCAAGATGATGGATGTGGTACTGGAAAACCTCATGCATCAACATGTTAGAGACACTACCAGAGAGAGAGGAGAGGATGAACCAGCAAGACTGGACCTTGTATTCTCCCTGAGTAGTTCGGACATCGAGGATATCATGTATGAAAGGCCCCTGGGAGCTAGTGATCATGTGGTTCTGTGCTTCGACTACATAGTTGAGCTCCAAGTGGAGAGAGTAGCAGGAATATGTTGGGAAAAACCAAACTACAAAAGGGGGAACTACTCAGGCATGTGGAACTTCCTTCAAGACATTCAGTGGGAGAGGGAACTGACAGGAAAACCAGTACAAGAAATGATGGACTATGTGGCAAGAAAATGCAAGGAGGCAGAGGAGAGGTTTGTTCCCAAGGGAAACAGAAATAATGGGAAGAACAGAACGAGTCCTTGGTTCACCCAAAGGTGTAGGGAGGCAAAAACTAGGTGTACTAGAGAATGGAAAAGGTACAGAAGACAGAGAACTCAGGAAAAAAAGAGATTAGCTTAGAGCCAAAAA
>NC_069414.1:56172179-56194679 GCF_026875155.1 Cherax quadricarinatus
GGTGGGACAAGACAAAATTCTCCTTGGGTCCTTCAAGGGGGAGCAGAGATATTGTGTGTGCCATTAACAAAGATCTTCAACACATCATTTGAAACTGGCAACTCCCTGAGGTATGGAAGACGGCAAATGTAGTCCCAATTTTTAAAAAGGGAGACAGATTTGAAGCACTAAACTACAGACCTGTATCACTAACGTGTAAATATGCAAGGCCATGGAGAAGATCATCAGGGGGAAGTGGGGGAGCACCTGGAAAGAAACAAGTGTATAATTGACAACCAGAAACGGTTTCAGGGAAGGAAAATCCTGTGTCACAAACCTCCTAGATTTTTTATGACAAGGTGACAGAAGTAAGACAAGAGGAGAGAGGGTTGGACCGACTGCATTTTTTGGACTGCAAGAAGGCCTTCGCACAGTTCCTCACAAGAGGTTACTGCAAAAGCTAGATGATCAGGCACACAAACAGGAAAGGCACTGCAATGGATCAGAGAAAAACCTGACAGGGAGGCAACAACGAGCCATGGTACGTGACGAGTGCCAGAGTGGGCGCCTGTGACAAGCTGGTTCCACAGGGGTCAGTCCTAGGACCTGTGCTGTTCTTGGTATATGTGAAGTACATAACGAAGGGATAGACTCAGAAGTGTCCTTGTTTGCAGATGATTGAAGTTAAGGGAGAAAAATCAAATCGGATAAAGATCAGGCAGGACTACAAAGAGAGCTGGACAGGCTACAAGACTGGCCAGCATCTGGCCCCTTGAGTTTAACCCTGCCAAATGAAAGGGTCATGAAGTTTGGGGAAGGGCAGAGAAGACCCCAGACACAATATAGTTTAGATGGCCAAAGACTGCAAACCTCATCAAGGAAAAAGATCTGGGGGTGAGTATAACACCGAGCATATCTCCTGAGGCGCACATCAATCAGATAACTGCTGCAGCATACGGGCGCCTGGCAAACCTACGATAGCGTTCCCATACCTCAGTAAAAGGGTTCGTTCAAGATTCTGTATACCATTTACGTCAGGGGGCCCTACTGGGGTATGCAGAACCAGTTTGGGAAACCACACCTAGTCAAGCACGTCAAGAAATTAGAGAAAGTGCAAAGGTTGGCACAAGACTAGTCCCAGAGCTACGGGGATTGTCCTACGAAGAAAGGTTGAGGGAAATCGCCTGACGACACTGGAGGGCAGGAGGGTCAGGGGAGACATGATAACGATATATAAAATACTGCGTGGAATAGACAAGGTGGACAAAGACGGGATGTTCCAGAGATGGGACACAGACACAAGAGTCACAATTGGGAAATTGAAAACTCGATGAATCAAAGGGATGTTAGGAAGAAATTTTTTCAGTCATAGAGTAGTCAAGCCCTGGAATAGCCTATAAATGGGCGTAGTGGAGGCGGGAACCATACAAGTTTTAATTGCGAGGTATGATAAAGCTCATAGGGCAGGGAGAGAGAGGACCTAGTAGCAATCAGCGAAGAGGCGGGGCCAGGAGCTATGAATCGACCCCTGCAACCACAAATAGGTGAGTATGAACACACACAACACACCACACACACACACACACACACATATACACACACACACACACACACACACACACACACACACACACACACACACACACACACACACACACACACACACACACACACACACACACACACACACACACACACACACACACTTTTCTACTGTCAAGCTGCTCCTCCAAGTGTCATACAAGTTGCTGCTCCATCCTTTATATGTCTGTCCATGCGTGTTAGGTACCTGTTGTCAAAGATTCTTGTCGATAGACACTTGGCCTAGAGGGGAGAGAGAGAAAGAAAGAGAGAGGGAATTCTGCGTGATCATGTGTGTTTGTTTGTGTGTGTATTTGTATGGTGTGTGTGTGTACTCACCTAATTCACTTAACTGTGGTTGCAAGGCTCGAATCATAGCTTCTGGCCCCGCCTCTTCACAGGTCGCCACTAGGTCCACTCTCTCCTTTTCTCCATGAGCTTTATCATGCCTCTTCTTAAAGTTATATATTGATCTGCCTCCACTACATCACTGTCCAGACTATTCCACTTCCTGGCAACTCTAGACTGAAGAATTGTGTGTGTATTCAGCTGTTTGTACTCACTTATTTGTCGTCGATTCACAGCTCCTGGTCTCTCCTCTTCGTTAGTTACTACTAGATCCACTCTCTCCCTGCAATGTATCGGCCACATCTGTTAGGAAAATGATAGGATGGATAAAGAGAGCTTTCAAAACTAGAGATGCCAAACCAATTACGATTCTCTTCAAATCGCTTGTTCTCTCTAGCCTGGAAATATTGCTGTACACTAACTGCTCCTTTCAAGACAGGTGAAACTGCAGATCTTGAGAATATACGGACAGAGCCGGCCTTAGGAGGTGCGAGGCCCAATTGGGAGCAATCGGTCCAATCGGCTTAAGGCCGGTCTTGTATAAAGAGAACTTTCGTGGCACGTATAAGTACGGTAATGCACCTAAATTACTGGGGACGGTTGAATTCCCTGGATTTGTACTCCCTGGAATGCAAGCGAGAAAGATACATAATAATATAGAATGGGATAATCCTAGAGGAACTAGTCCTTATTCTGCACACGAAAATCACTCTCTAACGAAAGCAAAAGTCCCGGCAGGAGATGCAACATCCCCCCAATGAAAAGCAGGGGCGGCACGAGTACGCTAAGAGACAACACACTAAGTGTTAAGGGGACCCAAGACTGTTCAAGCTACCTCCCAGGATACATGAGGGGGATTACCAATAAACCCCTGGTTGTCTTCAAGTAGTTGGACAGGCACCTTATGTGCCTGACCAGCCGGGCTATGGTTCATACGTCGGACAGCAGTAACAGCCTGGTTGATCAGGCTTTGATCCACCGCGAGGCCTGGTCACGGACTAAGCCCAAACTTCCTTCAGGTATACTCACCTATTTGTGGTTGCAGGGGTCGATTCACATCTCTTAGCTATATGTGTGTGTGTGTGTTGTGAGGGCAGCTCCAGACATGACATAGTGCTTGTCAGTGCACAATTCTGACTCTGCAATATTTGTTGTCATGATAATGGCTGGTGTCAGCACTGTGAGAACACAAACATACTCGCCACATTTCCTCAACTGACAGTGCGACAACACATGACACCAGCACTGTATATTATTCCTACCTCCAACCAAAATACATTAATACTACTCGGGTTGTGAAGGTTGGGAACCACATGAGAGCTAAGTAACGTATATTCTTTGAGATTATTTCGGTGTCTGGCCACTGCATGTACTCAAGAATATTGTTCAGCTTAACAAGCTTATATATACAGCTTAAGATCCATCATAATGTCTGGTAAGTTGCTTCCTGAATGTGTAGCTGCATGGTACATTAACTTTAATACTTGTATAGCAAATTACAACAGAGAGAATCATTGTATAAAATTGTTTATTAGGTGTAGTTTATAGTCAGTACAGGAAAGTGGCTTATAGACCGAGACAAACCTCTCTTCACATATGCTGATAAGAACATAGGAAAAACACTTGAAGAGAGGAGCAATCCGGTAGGCCTACTGCCCCATACTAGGCTGATCCTCTTCACACCCATATTCTCTGTGAAAAAGGAACTCTTAGGTACGGTTCAAGATATTTATTAAAGGAAACATACCACGAGTGACTTCAGTACTAATGATGAAGCTACCTGTGACACTTTAATAAATGTACACAATTGATCTTATTCACAGCTTGTCTGTGTCACTATAATATTTACCCCTTGCTTGCTAAGATTTCGTTCGGATTTTTAACCCCGGAGGGTTAGCCACCCAGGATAACCCAAGAAAGTCAGTGCGTCATCGAGGACTGTCTAACTTATTTCCATTGGGGTCCTTAATCTTGTCCCCCAGGATGCGACCCACACCAGTCCACTAACACCCAGGTACCTATTTGCTGCTAGGTGTACAGGACAACAGGTGTAAGGAAACGTGTCGGAATGTTTCCACCCGCCGGGAATCGAACCCGGGCCCTCCGTGTGTGAAGCGGGAGCTTTAGCACCAGACCACCAATAAATAAATAACCAATAAATAACAGAAAAAGGCACAATGCCGTGACTGGAACGATACACAAATAACCCGCACATAGAAGAGAGGAGCTTACGACGACGTTTCGGACCGACTTGGATCCAAGTCGGACCGAAACGTCGTCGTAAGCTCCTCTCTTCTATGTGCGGGTTATTTGTTTTTTATTAAACCAAGATTTATAGAGGTATGAGCAAAGCTAACACCTGTACAACACAACTGTTCTCGAAGATCCTGGACTTCACCTTACGAAAAATACGATAGTAATTATGAACAAGGTAGATTATAGTAAAAAAGTGAACATGTTATTAGAAAACGAGAGCACTTACGTGCCCCTTAAAGATTCCCAATCAATAAAAGGACTGAGCAACCTTTATTACTCCCTGAAAATGTCAGTGACTACTTTCAATATTATACTTACAGTAGAGCGCGAGAAAGATGACACCTCGTAATAAGATATACTCATAATTAGAGGGAGAAGATATGATAAATAATACATATGTATAACACTTATATATATAATTATGGAACGGGTGGGGTTTGAACCCATGGTAAGCGGGTTCTGAAAGTCACTGGCCAGTGCGTTAACCACCCGGCCAGTTGGCTTCAAGTACGACTTCGTGAACTTAGATATCTTAATTTTTGAAAACCTTTAGCCATCAATTGACTTTTTCAATGAAATGCGGTGATTATATACCTGATACAGTGGACGAGAAGGTAATCAGTCCCTTAACTGTTATAGAAGGTGATTTGACATGCTGTTGGAGTGTAAGCAAGGTAACATTTTTGAAGGGATTCAGAAAAACCAGGTAACTGGACTTGAGTCTTGGGCAGACGGATACAGTTATCTGTTCTTGTGTAGTTGCGCACTGCTCTGTTGACTGAGGTAGCAATCTGGTGCGTCTTGCAAGAACTGCTAGACAGACTTTGCCAAACAGAAGAAGGTTGTGTCAAGCCTTAATTGTGTTTCAGGCTTCTAAGTTAGTGGAACCTACAGTTACCTATTTTAAAAGGTCTGTGAATTTCCCTGCAACATATGAACGAGCAGCTTTTGGAATATGAGGTAGGATCCTGCTAGCAGTGGATTTGAATGCCATCAGATCATCGTAATTGAGGAGGCTGCCATTGGGGGTTTTCACCTGCCTGTGGAGGCTGTGGGCTGCTCTTTGTAAGAAGCATATGTGACCCAATGGAAATATAAACACATATGCAGTATAATTTGATCTTTTATTGACTACGTTTCGCCCACACAGTGGGCTTTTTCAAGTCACGAACAGATCTACCTGGGGTAGAAGGGACGCGAGTATTTATAGTCAGGTTCAGAATGCTGAGGACAGGTGTTCTTCCATTCCTGTGTTCTTATGTGGGATAGCGACGAAGAAGTTTCTTGGCAAATGGTTCAGCTATGTTATAGAAGCCACTATTCTGGTTGAAGTTGTCGGATATAGAAATAAGTGATGATTCCAGGTATCCCATTGAGGCCCATATCTTCGGGAATAGGCAGTGCTCCCCACCAGCTCTCAGGAATTCTCGCAAAACACTTCTCTAAACTCTTGGGCACTATCAGTCCAGCTCATCCCAAACACTCGGGTGATCTTCTCAATCGCATTCGCAACATTAACATCAGGAACAAGAAACTTTCCAGCCTTGACGTGTCTTCCTTATTCACCAAAGTACCTACTACACAAGCCATCGATCTCTTGCGCAGGAAAATTGACGATTCACTTGATCTTCCCATTCCAGCCAGCGATTTCATCGACCTTGTTGAACTATGTGTTGGCTTTACGTGTTTCTCTTTCGAAAATCACCTCTATCAACAGACTTTTGGACTACCCATGGGTTCGCCACTCAGTGCGGTCCTGGCGAACCTATACATGGAACATCTAGAAGCCGTACGCTTCTCCACCATTATTCCTTCGTCTGTCACCTGGCTCCGTTATGTTGACGACATTCTCCTCATAACTCCCAGGCGCTTCAACGTTCAAGCTCTCCAAGACAAGCTCAACCAGGTCGAGCCTTCAATCCAGTTCACACTTGAAGAAGAAGTCGACAACACTCTTCCTTTCCTTGATGTTCTGCTCTGCAAAGCTGACCACGAATTTCGTTTTAAAGTCTAGCGAAAACCCACCAACCAAAACGATCTTGTAGATGAATGGTTCAGAGAACCGACATGTTGATAAATTAGACACATGTGCAACTCTTGGGTATCTTTATTGAGGAAACGTTTCGCCACACAGTGGCTTCATCAGTCCATACGTAGGAGAAACTTGAAGAACAGGAGGAGAATGAGGTAATCAGTCCCTCAACCTTGAGTCGATGTGTTCAGTCCATCAATCTTGAATTCAAGATTGATGGACTGAACACATCGACTCAAGGTTGAGGGACTGATTACCTCATTCTCCTCCTGTTCTTCAAGTTTCTCCTACGTATGGACTGATGAAGCCACTGTGTGGCGAAACGTTTCCTCAATAAAGATACCCAAGAGTTGCACATGTGTCTAATTTATCAAAACGATCTTCTCCACTTCTACTCTCACCACGACACCAAAACTAAACGTGGTGTAATTATAGGCTTCTTCCTGCGTGCACTCAGAATCTGCAGCAATGAGTTTCTTGAAGAAGAATGCACGATAATTGAACAAGTATTTTCTAAACTCCACTATCCTCGTCACTTCATCAGAGACTGCAGACGACGGGCATTAAACATCTTCAACACACCCAGAGAAGACACTGCCGAGAAGAGATACATAGTCCTCCCCACCAACTCCATTGCCAAACACGTTTCCAACATCTTTTCCAATACCTCATTCCAAGTATCTACCTCCACAACCACGACCATCAAGGACATTACCAGTGATAGACGGGACAAGCTTCCACCCTCTGCAGGAGTACATAATCCCTTGTAATGACTGCAACAAATTATACTTGGGCGAAACTATCAAGGGACCTCCAAACACGTATTTCAGAGCACCAATACGCAAGCAGGTCTGACGACAAAAGGAATGCCTGTGTACAACACCGTAATTCACACAGCCACTTGATAAACTACAGAAACTCAAGACTTATCGCCACAGAAGACAACACTCAATACCGAAGAATCATGGAATCATCACTTATTTCTATATCCGACAACTTCAACCAGAATAGTGGCTTCTATAACACAGCTGAACCACTTGCAAAGAAACTTCTTCATCGCTATCCCACATAAGAACACAGGAATGGAAGAACACTGTAGAAGGTCTGCTCACAAACTTATCCAATCTCCTTTCCAAGCTACCCAAGATTTTAGACTCTATAACCCCACTCGGTACATCATCAGATGCAGCATTCTTCACCTGACCTCAGCATTCTGAACCTGACTATAAATACTCGCGTCCCTTCCACCCCAGGTAGATCTGTTTGTGACTTGAAAAAGCCCACTGTGTGGGCGAAACGTAGTCAATAAAGGATCACATTATGTGTTCATATTTCCATTGTGTCGGTATTTTATACCATTTATTTCCATATGTGACCCAGCACACTCATTGTGTGCACGGATGAGGCCACTCCTTTTGAGTGCCCGAAATACTCCACACAACTGACATGTGCCTCTCATTGTTAGGTGCATTCTTTCCCTGGCTTTGTGGTGGCTAGATGCAACATCTCTCTCATTCCTTAGTCTGTCTGATAAACCTGAGCTGGAGGGTAAAGGACCCATGTGGGTGAAGACACATTGGATAGATGCTTCATGGTAGAGTAAGAGGAAGAGGAAATGGAGAAGAATCCTTCCTCCGTAAACGATGTGTATTGTAAGAGGTGATTAAAATGCCAGGGGCAAGGGGCTAGTAACCACATCTGTACACATTTCTAAGCGTAAAAAAGAAAACTTCACGTTTCTTCTTTTTTGGGTCACTGCCCCGGTGGGAGACGGCCGTTGTTTTACAAAATACATATAAACACAGATGTTTTTTGATCGAAAAATAACCATTATGTTTATACACAAGACGTTGATTGACTTAGCTTGAAATAAATACAAATACTCACCAAGTGTGTAAACACTGGGAAATATTCAATAGAAAACTTTTCGTTCCTGGGACCTTGGTGACTTCTAACACACAGAGGTTAAATGACAATATATGTAGGCTGTGTGCCACATAGTAACCTGAAAAGTAACATACTGGGTTGAGTACAGGTAGACAATGGGGTCACGTGACTCCTGTGTTTGCTCACATGTGTTTTTAAAGCCAATTTGTGGGTATCTGTTACCAAGGTTTATACACAGAGGTACACAATGCAGGAACTATTACCAGGAATACATAACGCTAATACAGACTTATATCGCTGTGTTTTGTTGTATCTCTTCACAAAGTTTGTGTCCAACATTAACACTTGACCTTCAGCTGCAGCAATATGTCTTCTACTAACCTATTACCCGGCTATTATACACGCTCGTTAAGTCACTTACTCAGCTAATACCCCGCTAATGACATAACTAATAAAGTAAACTATATTAATTTCACTTCTGATCACTCACTGCAGCTTGACCTGGGTTCTCATCAGACTTTATTATTATTTAAGAGCCTTTATTGCAAGCTAACGAGAATACATGTTACTATAAAAATCGTCGGTACGTATGTATGACTGTACACACACACACACACACACACACGCACACACACACACACACACGCACACACACACCGCCACACACACACACACACACACACACACACACGCACACACACAACAACACACACACTTATCACATCATCACAAAACACACAATCACTACAAACACTACACACTACATAACACATCACATATATATATATTATATATATTATATATATATATATATATATATATTTTATTATTATTAACACACTGGCCGATTCCCACCAAGGCAGGGTGGCCCGAAAAAGAAAAACTTTCACCATCATTCACTCCATCACTGTCTTGCCAGAAGAGTGCTTTACACTATAGTTTTTAAACTGCAACATTAACACCCCTCCTTCAGAGTGCAGGCACTGTACTTCCCATCTCCAGGACTCAAGTCCGGCCTGCCGGTTTCCCTGAATCCCTTCATAAATGTTACTTTGCTCACACTCAACAGCACGTCAAGTATTAAAAACCATTTGTCTCCATTCACTCCTATCAAACACGCTCACGCATGCATGCTGGAAGTCCAAGCCCCTCGCACACAAAACCTCCTTTTCCCCTCCCTCCAACCTTTCCTAGGCCGACCCCTACCCCGCCTTCCTTCCACTACAGACTGATACACTCTTGAAGTCATTCTGTTTCGCTCCATTCTCTCTACATGTCCGAACCACCTCAACAACCCTTCCTCAGCCCTCTGGACAACAGTTTTGGTAATCCCGCACCTCCTCCTAACTTCCAAACTACGAATTCTCTGCATTATATTCACACCACACATTGCCCTCAGACATGACATCTCCACTGCCTCCAGCCTTCTCCTCGCTGCAACATTCACCACCCATGCTTCACACCCATTTAAGAGCGTTGGTAAAACTATACTCTCATACATTCCCCTCTTTGCCTCCAAGGACAAAGTTCTTTGTCTCCACAGACTCCTAAGTGCACCACTCACCCTTTTTCCCCTCATCAATTCTACGATTCACCTCATCTTTCATAGACCCATCCGCTGACACGTCCACTCCCAAATATCTGAATACATTCACATCCTCCATACTCTCTCCCTCCAATCTGATATCCAATCTTTCATCACCTAATCTTTTTGTTATCCTCATAACCTTACTCTTTCCTGTATTCACTTTTAATTTTCTTCTTTTGCACACCCTACCAAATTCATCCACCAATCTCTGCAACTTCTCTTCAGAATCTCCCAAGAGCACAGTGTCATCAGCAAAGAGCAACTGTGACAACTCCCACTTTATGTGTGATTCTTTATCTTTTAACTCCACGCCTCTTGCCAAGACCCTCGCATTTACTTCTCTTACAACCCCAACTATAAATATATTAAACAACCACGGTGACATCACACATCCTTGTCTAAGGCCTACTTTTACTGGGAAATAATTTCCCTCTTTCCTACATACTCTAACTCGAGCCTCACTATCCTCGTAAAAACTCTTCACTGCTTTCAGTAACCTACCTCCTACACCATACACCTGCAACATCTGCCACATTGCCCCCTATCCACCCTATCATACGCCTTTTCCAAATCCATAAATGCCACAAAGACCTCTTTAGCCTTATCTAAATACTGTTTCACTTATATGTTTCACTGTAAACACCTGGTCCACACAACCCCTACCTTTTCTAAAGCCTCCTTGTTCATCTGCTATCCTATTCTCGTCTTACTCTTAATTCTTTCAATAATAACTCTACCATACACTTTACCAGGTATACTCAACAGACTTATCCCCTATAATTTTTGCACTCTCTTTTGTCCCTTTGCCTTTATACAAGGAACTATGCATGCTCTCTGCCAATCCCTAGGTACCTTACCCTCTTCCATACATTTATTAAATAATTGCACCAACCACTCCAAAACTATATCCCCACCTGCTTTTAACATTTCTATCTTTATCCCATCAATCCCGGCTGCCTTACCCCCTTTCATTTTACCAACTGCCTCACGAACTTCCCCCACACTCACAACTGGCTCTTCCTCACTCCTACAAGATGTTATTCCTCCTTGCCCTATACACGAAATCACAGCTTCCTATCTTCATCAACATTTAACAATTCCTCAAAATATTCCCTCCATCTTCCCAGTACCTCTAACTCTCCATATATATATATATTATATATATAAAATATAATATATATATATATATATATATAATATAATATATATATATATATATATATATATATATATATATATAATATATATATATATAGTTTTTTAAGATCACAGTAAACAGGTGACATCACAATATGCAGAACAACCACTGTGAAAGAGTAGTGAAATTCCAAGCGCTTTCGTGACTTCTCACATTATCAAGGAACTATATAGTTCTTTTGTAATGTGAGAAGGGGCTTCGGTGCTTTCATTAATAAATGAATGAAACAGGGGAAGGTACCAGTGGTACACTGCCAACAGTGGTCCACTGCCATCAGTGATACACTGCCATCAGTGGTACACTGCCACCAGTGGTACACTGCCATCAGTGGTCCACTGCCATCAGTGATACACTGCCATCAGTGGTACACTGCCACCAGTGGTACACTGCCATCAGCGGCACACTGCTACCAGTGGTACACTGCCATCAGCGGCACACTGCCATCAGTTGTAGTTACTGACCTGTTGGTGATTAACCTCATTACCAAGTGCCCTTAGGTAACTCATTACCAAGTGCCCTTAGGTAAGTCACTACCAAGTGCCCTTATGTAACTCATTACCAAGTGCCCTTAGGTAACTCATTACCAAGTGCCCTTAGGTAAGTCACTACCAAGTGCCCTTATGTAACTCATTACCAAGTGCCCTTAGGTAAGTCACTACCAAGTGCCCTTATGTAACTCATTACCAAGTGCCCTTAGGTAACTCATTACCAAGTGCCCTTAGGTAAGTCACTACCAAGTGCCCTTATGTAACTCATTACCAAGTGCCCTTATGTAACTCATTACCAAGTGCCCTTAGGTAACTCATTACCAAGAGCTCTCGTGTGACTCACTACCAAGTGCTCTCAGGCGACTCTTCTCATTACCAAGTCATATTTAACTTTCTGATACCAGCACAACTTTTTTGGGGGGCGGAAAGAGCTAATTAAAGCCCCTCGACCCTGGTACTTTTTAATGAAAATCGAGTCACTGTGGTTTACAGATCATCAAAATTCCATCGAGCAAATGTTTGTATTTTTTTTAATAACAGTGTTTACCAATGTTTGTCAAAAATATTAAGCAGGTATTAACTGTTAGTGGGTAGAAATGTTGGTTTTAAAACATTATTATCCAAACACTCGACCAGACGTCCCAGATAATGTATTTTAACTCGGTTGTGTGAGTGGTTAAGGTTACTTATGTACACTTTAGAACATTTAAGAACATAAATACGTGCTGGTAAGGAGAGAGGCACAACGGCAACTCTGAAAATAACTACACTATAGCTGATATACAGCTACGTCAGAAGGAAGACAGCTGTGTATAACCTACTGAATGATGAAGTGACTCGTTTTATCCCGACCTACCTTATCAGTCTTATGAAAACTTTTTCCCATAGTTTGTAGGTATTATTAGACCGTTCACAACCAATCAATTCGATACGCTTCCATAATATAGTATAGTATAGTATTAAAATACCACGTATTGTATATACCATGAACCTCACCTCCACTTCAGTACAAACAAGTGAAGCTACGTAACTTTTAGCTTGGGTAAAGAGAGGCACAGAGTAGGCAGGCAAAAAAATCTCATAATAAGGAGAATGAGCCCGGCACACGCACTGTATAACGAACAAACATTAATCAGTGTACTAGAAGGGTAGAGGTTGAGTAAGATACAAGTGCAACACCCGAGTGTCTTTATTATGAAGAAGTTTCGCCCAAGCAGTGGCTTTTGCAATTCAGTAAAGAGATTATATATGCAGATCTAAAGAATAAACTTTACTGAATAACATTTTCACGAGTTGAGGAATGATAATCTGTGGTACAGTGTTTCTAGTCCATTGTGTCCGCACAACCTGTCTTTACCAGCAAATATCTACACTAAAAACCTAGCACTCTGCATCTATCGTTCACCTTAAAGAAAGTTTAGACAACAATAGTGTGTCTACTACAGTCATTATATTATGATTTTACATCTCCCTCTAATACTTACATATACCTTATGTGTTCCTGTAGTTGTAACTGCGTGACCAAGCTCCTGGAGAGCGAAAGGTTGCCTCTGTAAAATGTATAACAATAGTCTAACACAATGATATGGTTCTTGTTATGTTTCACTCTTATATTAGCATTTGTTTTTGCGGAAATGTTAAGTTACTGACGTATAACGTTTGTCAAACGTTTTCTTTTTATTCATTTCAATGAAAAACTTACACAGTGTTTGCTAGTAAGTAAGTAAGTAAGTAAGTTTATTCAGGTATACACAAATACAGTTACATAGAATTATCATACATAGCAGCATATGTGTAGAGAACCTAGGATAACCCAAAAAAGTCAGACAGAGTGACTTATTTCCATTGGGGTCCTTTGATTTCCATTGGGGTCCTACAAACTGAAATATATTTTCTTGGGACAACGCTTCTTAGCGCTGGTGGATGACGCCAGTGCGTCGCACTGGACCTACCATCTTGCTTACAGACTTTTTTCAACTCTCTCAGCCCGACCTGAAGCTAGGCTTCCTTGGCCGCTATCTGGTCATCCAGGTTGTTGCTGCTAACGATTCGTAGACTAATGCAATAATTACAATCTAGATTATAAGATAATTTCAGTAAACCATGGTACACACTCCTATTGATAACTTACACCTCCCCATAGGTGGACCAGCCTAGTTAGCTCGGCTGCCCATTGACTCTGTATTACGCACCCAGGTAAGAAAGGCCTGTCAACCTGGGTCGTAAAGGGACTTGGAGCGAAAATAAACACAGCAATAATCTTTAAATTATATTTTCTTTCACCAAGTATGATTATAGGTATTTACACTTATTTACACTATGTACAAGAGGTTGGAAAATAAGTGTATCACGATGATCAAGAGGTAAGACAAAGACAACAGCCAGAGACAAGAGACAACCGTGATCAACCAGCAGCTGTATGACTCTGACGAGAGCTAACTGTGAATGTTTCCATATCACCTTAGCTATTGTCTGACCCACATTATGATTGGCTGAACCAAGTTACTGATTTAACGATGGGGCCCCCTTAATCGTTAAACCCTTAGCACCCAGTTCGCTAGTTGGGAGGCAGCCTATATGGGAGTGTGTACATACGCCGAATAAATGTAACTTACTCTTTGCATGCCACACTCTGTCATTGAGGTTGATATCTCGATCATTATGTCGCACTTAGCAGCCAGCAACGAAGCTCTGCTCTACCATATCTGAAGTATTGCCTCACTACTCTTACTCCTGTTGTCCACCAGTTCTGAATAATTCATTCTCAATACATTATTTTGAGCCCAGGAGAGAGTAGCTACATGCCTTGACAATAACATTCATCGTGTCAAATAATGGGCCCTTTCAAAAATTATTACCGTATTACATGCGGATAAATGTATACATGAGCTTTGATAATACGTCTTCAATAATACGACCTTGAGGCACAATGCGATCGAATAACAACATGTGTCAACATTAACTACAACACATTTTTCACAAAACTTACCATGGACTGAAAGCCTTGCTCACTAAGGCTTCCACTATTGTGCTGATACACCTTTATACCTTTACCTTTGATGAATTCTGAGAGTTTTCCTACTCCCGGAGCCCGGCCATGGGTCAGGCTCGTCTGGTGCTTACCTGGTCAACCAGGCTATTAGAGTGCAGACAACTATACAGCTGAAGAATGAGACACTTATGCAACATCTGGGGATCTTCATTAAGGAAACTTTTTTCCAGTAAGTGGCATCTTCGGTCCAATACAGAGAAGAATGGTGGATTAAAAGGACGAATTTCAGGTAATCAGTCCCTTAGTCTGGAGTCGATGTGTTCATTCCATCCAGGATGAGGGACTGATTACTTCAAACTGCTCATCTTTCACCGTTCTTTACTGTACTGGACTGAAGAAGCCACTGGCTGGCGAAACGTTTCCACAATAAAGATTCCCAGATGTTGCATAAGAGTCTCAGTCTTCAACTTGTCGGTTTATTAAATCATTTATATTACAGCAATATAGTATCTGGTAAGTTTTACACGGATCAGTAAAATATTTTTAAAATATCTAAGGTATAGGTGATATAAATGACTTTGTTTACTGCTTATGGTGAAATATATATTTGCGCTGTTTACTGTACCACAGTAAACAATATTAGATGTCATAATATTCAGTGTGAAAACTATGAAGGAATTCTTAAATACTGAGACAACTTTTAACAAAATGACTAATAGTAACGTACAACATTGTTTATATTGAGACGAAAATAACGTTAATTAGATATCTGGAAGGAATAAGTACTTACACAGTCGTATTTTAGTTCATTTACACAAATAAGACTACAACGGCATCTGCAACACAAATGTCATCTGCAACACAAATCCTAGGTTCAACGTAACTAATATAACAATGGTACAAAATACCAATAAGTAAGACATATGTCCAACAGTTAGGTATTTTTATTCCGAAAAGTTTCGTCTAAACAGTAGGCTTCTTCAGTCGAGTACAGAGGAGGCAGCAGAAGCAGTAGAGATATGAAGACGATGTAATCACTCCGACACCCTCGATGATATAGTTTTGGAATTTGAGAATCTTTTTTTCTGGAAATGTTTCGCGAGCTAGTGGTTTCTCCATCTTCCGCACTGCAGTGGATCAGGGAATACCTGGCAGGAAGAAAACAACGAGTGTTGTTACGTGATGAGATGTCAGAGTGGGCCCATGTGTCGAGTGGGGTTCCCACAAGGGTCAGTCTTAGGTCCGGTGCTGTTTCTTGTATATGTGAATCATATGATGGAAGGAATAGATTCAGAGGTGTCCCTGTTCACTTATAATGTGGAACTAATGAGGAGAACACAAGTGGATGAGGATCAGGTAAGCCTACAAGGGGATCTGGATATGCCGCAAGCCTTGTCCGACAAATGGCTCATGGAGTTTAACCCCAGCAAGTGCAAAGTCGTGAAGATTGGGAAAGGACAAATAAAACCGAAAATGGAGTACAGGCTAGGGGATCAAAGACTGCAGTCTTCGCTTAAGGAAAAAGATCACTTGGTAAGCATTGTACCGAACATGTTCCCTGAGGCGCACATCTACCAAATAAACTGCTGCAGCAAATGGGCACCTGGCAAACCTGAGAATAGCGCTTCGACATCCAAGTCAGGAGTCATTCATGACACTGAAAGTGAAAAAAATAGCCTATCCAAATTTAATATTCCTTGAAAAAGCAAATATCTCACTGCTCTCTTAGCGAAAAAGTTGCAAGAAGATACTTAAACTTTCAGTTGATGACAGGAAGATGAAAGACAACAATCAGAACACGAAAACGAATCAGAATTCTGAGACGAGTCCAGTTATGCACCTAAACCGAATCCAGACCCAAGTCGTTGTAAAACTGACGAGCATTTGCTTCACACGGGAGCAGAAAAGTTCATAGCATATCCTTTAACAACGTAAAGTAACTGTATTTGCTACAGAAGGGGAATTTTACCCGCCAATAACACCTGCCCTTGCTACACCTCAGGGTAGATCGGGAGGTGAGGTTAGAAAAGTTTTTCAACCTTCATACTACAACAATAAATGCGAAAAAGGGCCCGACAAGAAATTAAAATCTTTCTTGAGTTATACTACGTCTAGACCGCTTTATTTAATGGGACAAAAAAAAAAAATCCCGACTTTAGGACCCCAAAAAGGTGAACATCGTCTTCCAGTCATGGGGGCCATAAAAGATTAAAATTTGCCGCCGAAACTGCAGTTTACTTGCACCCCTATTCACCCGTGGATGGTAGCGAAAGAACACTTGTTTTCAAAGGCTCCAAAAAGGTTTTAAGGATACTTTTTGGATTTAAAACCAGAGTTCGTTTAACGTTGAAAAAGAAGTCCTGGGTATTCCGCATACGCCCCAACAGTAGGGGAACGGGAGAACCCCCAACAAAAACACACCACCCGCGTTTACTTCACTTTTGGCAGTGTGCCGAGCCCATTGCTAGCATAACTTTAATACTGCGCCAGAAAACCCCCGGGGACATGGAGAGCTGCTTGTGTTTCGTTCAACCTCCAGAACGCGTTTCTTTTTTTCTTTTCCCCTTTTTCCTTTAAAAAATATGTGAGCTTCCTTCATGATTTCCAAACCCATACAAGGTTTCTTGAGACAGTGTAAGGGCAGGTACGGTGTAAGCTGTCAGTGACCCAAAACCCTAAAGAGAAAAATCAGGGAACAGAATTTTTGAACCATGGAGGTGAGTCGTAAACCCCCGGCCCCAGTGCTTTAAACCAAAAACCCCGTTGGTTTAGTAAGATTTCATCTAGGCAACAGTTAGGCAACTTTATTCCGAAACGTTTCGCCTACACATAGGCTTCTTATCAAATACAGAAAGTGGGCGGAACATAAAATGTGGACATGTAATCTTTCCCCATCACCCTAAAGGTGAGAATTTGGGTTTGTCATCCTTCGGCCTGGAAAAAGTTCAGTTCCATATCGGGAACTATTGAAGATAAAAGCGACAGGCGGAACTTAAATACTGTCGGAAGGAGGGTGCAGATAGTATAGTAGTGAGAAGTAGCAATAAAGGGTCAGGCCCTCTCAGATCCAACATTCTCACAAAAGGGTTGTCAAAGGCGTTTTTGTACCAAGGCCATGTTTTGCAGTTTTGACAAGATGCCCTTTTGGGGTACAGAAACGCCTTAGAAAACCCTTTCGGGAAAATTTTGGGATCTGAGGGGACCTGACCTTTCAGTGGTCATTCCACTATATACTATACTCTGCCCCTCTCCTTCCGACAGTATTTAAGTCTCCGCACTGTCGCTTGATCTTCAAATTTCCTACTCGGGGAACTTAACTTCTCCGGGCCGGGGGACTGCAACCTCAAATTTGGGCTTAAAGGGGTGATGGACTGTTACTCGTCTTCACATTCTATGTTCCTACCTACTTTCGTATTCGACTGAAGAAGCCTACTGTTTTGGGCGAAACTTTGGGGAAAAAAGTTGCCTAACTGTTGCCATGTGTTTACCCCCAACCGCGATTGTATCCCCTTTTGGGTTTTAAAGGGATTCATCTAATTAGAAAAATTTCTTTTTACCATTGGGAGGTTCAGGGGTCCCCACTGTGACAACAAATGCGGGTTTTTGCAGGTGAATCCCACACCAACGGGCTGTGTCATACTCAAAACCCCGTCCCCGTGTATTTTTGGCAATCGTTTATGAGGTTTCTGATCCCACAAGATATGCGAGAGTGTGATGATACCAGTTAACGGGTGTGGCTGTCCCCCCGGGGCTTACGTCGATAAATTCACTTTCAAACGCCCGCTTTGAGAAAGGAAACGTTAGTTTAATATTTTTTAATATTTTTTATTATGCACCCCCCATACCCACCCTGTGGGGGGGTAGTCCCAAAAAATTACAAAGGTACAAATGGTCCAGGGGTGGACCCCAGGTATATGTATGAAGGCACGGGATGGGGCCAAGCTATTTACGCAGAAATATGAAAATTTTTTTTCCCCAAAGACAGATCGGGTAAGCTCACTGCCAGGTTCAAGATTTTGTTAGTTATAGTGTTTTTGGGCTTTTTTTAAGGGGGAAAGTTTCACTGTTTTCAGGGGCCAAAACAGAGGGGCGCCAGTAGAACGACTATTTTCCCACCACCTTTCACTGGGGTGCCCCCTGCTTCGCCTTAATTTTTTGTAAAAGCTTCCACTTCTGTATTCACCTGTATGAGCTGGAAAAGCCCGTTGTGCAGGCGAAAAGTTTCCCCTCTTTTATTCATCAAAAATGACAGTATTGTCTATTGATGACAAAATGTACAATAATCAGTCAATTTGCTGGCGTGAAGACCATCACGGACTAAAAATATGGGGAATAAAACGCAAAAAATTGGGATCTTTTTTGTGGAAAAGTGTCACCAACCATGGCTTTTCAGTCCCTACGGGGATGAATTTTAATGGGTGAGGGACTGAGGTATCTTCATCTTCCCATTTACTCATATTGGACTGGGAAGCCCTGGTTGGGTGAACATTTTCCCCAGGTGTTTCACAAATGTGTAATCGAACTTGTTGGTTTCCCCAAACCCTTTTTTTTTTCAAAAACACAGTTCATCCGTGACTCTTTTGAGAGGAACATCACATTATGCATGACACTTATTCTTTAAAAAATGAACATTAATTTAAAGATGATTCGCCAGCCATATTCACAAAAAGCAAAATTAACCCGCCCCCACAAAACCCATCATCAGAATTTAACAAAAATCATCAGTGATGAACAAAATTATTCACCCTTTTTTTTTAACCTCACCATAACCCCTTAAATTAATTTTTTATAAAAAATTTTTTTAGAGAAATTGTTGGGATTTTAAAACCCAAAACGATAAAACGTAAATAATAGAACCCAAAATTTCAATAACGCACAATAACTGCCAACATAAAAAAACACATGGCCTTCACAAAGGCAGATCAGGGGTGAAAATTATGATAATTTTCCCCCCGTGGAATCAGGGGGAATAATTTTTTCAATTATTCAATAATTCCCTGTTGGGTTTGGGGAGGCTGGAGAAATAAGGCAAATTTCATGAATTATTCTTCGGATAGTAACTGGTAATCAGTGCTCGGGGTAGTACATCATACCCCCGGATAAGTACATCAGTAGCTCCAGATAGTACATCATCTTCAAAGTACATTTGTACATCACAGGTCAGTAGTCATTAGTTCATCAAAACTCCGGGTTTGCACAAAGAACTCATACCCGGGTAGTTTACGTAGTCCCGGTAGACTTCATAATAGCTCCAAAGAAAAAGGGATTGCAGATAGTACATCTAGCGCAGATTACATCGGGGAGTTGCAGAAGTACATCTCTGCAAAGACACACAGCTGCAGTAGTAATCACATGCAGGTACATCAGCACTCGGGGGCCAAGATGTCCACGTGTCAAAAGCAAATGCCATGGAATTTTGGGTGTCCCATGGGACATGTGTAGTGCTGCATTTTAGCCACAGACAAACATCAGGTACCCGTCCCTTTCATTCACTCCCATCCAGCACAATTTGACTGTGGTAAGTTGGGGCCAAAAATTTAAACCCTTTATCCCTTTGGGATAAAAGCGGGCACTTTGGGAACATTATCCCTTTATGAAAAATTACGCCTACCAATTGCAAAACATGAAGCTTGTGGAAGAAAAGAAGACCGCGATGGAGTACAGGCTCGGGAGTCAGAAACTGAAATCCCCACAAGAAAAAAGAATCTTGGGGTAGTACATACCCAGCACATCTCCTGAGGCGCACATCAACCAAATAAACCGCTACAATATTGGCGCCCGGCATACCTAAGTCATTCCGACTTGGAAAAACCCTTAAAACAGGGCCATATTGGAGTATGCGCACCCTATAGAACCCACATCTAGTCAAAACTCAGAAATTGGAGAAGCGCAAAAAATTTGCCGGGGCTGAGGATATTTCCCACGAGAGAGGGGGTTAAAGGGGAATCAAACCGACTACAATGGAGGGCAGGAAGGATAAGAGACAATGACGTAAAAATCCGGAGGAAAGATAGAGGGTTAGGGAGAAGTTTCAGAAATGGGACACAGCATCAAGGAGAGACACAGCTGAAAGTTAAAAACTTACATGAGTTATAGAGATGTCAGGAAGTGGGACAATCTGGAGAGTGATGTAGTGGGGCAGGATCCATACATAGCTTTAAGAAGAGGTATGATAAAGTTCATGGAGCAGGGAGAGAGTGGACCTAGTAGCGGCCAGTTAAGAGGCGGGACAAGGAGCTGTGACTCGACCCCTGCAATCACATATAGGTGAGTATACACACACACACACACACACATACACATGGAAGGAAAATCCTGTGTCACAAACCTTCAGGAGTTTTATGATAAAATAATAGAAGTAAGACACGAGAGAGAGGGGTGGGTTGATTGCATCTTCTTGGAATGCAAGAAGGCCTTTGACACAGTTCCTCACAAGAGATTAGTGTAGAAGCTAGAGGATCAGGCTCGTGTAACAGGAAGGGCACTGCAATGGATCAGAGAATACCTGACAGGGAGGCAACAACGAGTCAATGGGCACCTGTGACGAGCGGGGTCCCACAGGGGTCGGTCCTAGGACCAGTGCTATTTTTGGTATATGTGAACGACATAATGGAAGGTTTAGACTCAGAAGTGTCCCTGTTCGCAGACGGTGTGAAGTTAATGAGGAGAATTAAATCAGATGAGGACCAGGCAGGACTTCAAAGAGACCTGGATAGACTGGACACCTGGTCCAGCAACTGGCTTCTCGAATTTAATCCCGCCGAATGCAAAGTCATGAAGATAGGGGAGGGGCAAAAAAGACCGCAGACAGAGTATAGGCTAGGTGGACAAAGACTGCAAACCTCGCTCAAGGAGAAAGATCTTGGATTGAGTATAACACCGAGCATGTCTCCGGAAGCACACATCAACCAGGTAACTGCTGCAGCATATGGGCGCCTGGCAAACCTGAGAACAGCGTTCCGATACGTTAATAAGGAATCGTTCAAGACACTGTACACCGTGTACATCAGGCCCATACTGGAGTATGCAGCACCTGTTTGGAACCCGCACTTGATAAAGCACGTCAAGAAACTGGAGAAAGTGCAAAGGTTTGCGACAAGGTTAGTTCCAGAGCTAAGGGGAATGTCTTATGAAGAAAGGTTAAGGGAAATCGGCCTGACGACACTAGAGAACAGGGGGGTCAGGGGAGACATGATAACGACATATAAAATACTGCGCGGAATAGACAAGGTGGACAAAGACAGGATGTTCCATGGAGGGGACACAGAAACAAGAGGTCACAATTGGAAGTTGAAGACACAGATGAGTCAGAGAGATACTAGGAAGAATTTCTTCAGTCATGGAGTTGTCAGGCAGTGGAACAATAGCCTAGAAAGTGATGTAGTGGAGGCAGGAACCATACATAGTTTTAAGACGAAGTATGACAAAGCTCATGGAGCGTGGAGAGAGAGGACCCAGTAGCAACTGGTGAAGAGGCGGGGCCAGGAGCTAAGACTCGAGCCCTGCAACCACAAAAAGGTGAGTACAAATAGGTGAGTACAAATAGGTGAGTATAGACACACACACACACACACACACACACACACACACACACACACACACACACACACACACACACACACACACACACTCACACACAGGATCCACCACATCAATAGAGACGGCCACATTAAGAACACTCACTACAGTCACCGCGACCCACCAGCTGTTCTTGCTCATAATCTCAGTCTTTTACATGATCCCGCAACAACCTCCACTCCTGCAACAACCTCCGCTCCTGCAACAACCTCCACTCCTGCAACAACCTCCGCTCCTGCAACAACCTCCACTCCTGCAACAACCTCCGCTCCTGCAACAACCTCCACTCCTGCAACAACCTCCGCTCCTGCAACAGCCTCCACTCCTGCAGCAACCTCCGCTCCTGCAACAACCTCCGCTCCTGTAACAACCTCCACTCCTGCAACTACCTCCGCTCCTGCAATAACCTCCGCTCCTGCAACAGCCTCCACTACTGCAACAACCTCCTATCCTGCAACAACCTCCACTCCTGCAACAGCCTCCGCTCATGCAACAACCTCCGCTCCTGCAACAACCACCGCTCCTGCAACAACCACCGCTCCCGCAACAACCTCCGCTCCTGCAACAAACACC
>NC_069414.1:56199679-56329679 GCF_026875155.1 Cherax quadricarinatus
CCGACTTCTATTTTTTCACCTCCTGAGTTTCTATGTGATCTTGCTTTACGTTCCCTCTCACTTTCTTTCTTCTAAAAATCCTTTCCAAACACTTCAAAAACTTCCGCCACTTCTCTTCTGAGTCTCCCAATAACAGTGTGTCATCTGCAAGTGCTAGTGAGAGATTCAGACGAGAAATTGCAGAAGTTGGTCAAGGAGTTTGGAACGGTGTGTAAAAGAAGAAAATTTAAAATGAAGAAAACCGCTTAAGAAACTTTAAAAAATGACAATCAGTAATTTATTGCATTTCGTGAGAGGAAACGAGTATAAAGTTATTTGATTTTTAGCATCAAATGAATCACGTGTTTATTGCACACATACACACACACACACACACACACACTCATACACAGAAAAAAATGTGGTTGCTTGATTGGGAAAGGGTCTAGAAGACCGAACGCGGGGTATAGACTCCGGGACAGAGGCTGAACGACCTAACGCAAAGAGAACGACCTACTGGTAGGCATTATGCCCAGAATATCACCGGAGACTGGCATCAACCCGACAACCTCTGCAACCAATCATCGTTTGGCTAACCCGAATATAGCGGTCAGGAACCTCAACTAAGAGTCAATCATTTCCTTTCATACAGCACATGTCGGGGAGACATGATTACTACATACGACATCCCTAAAACTTCTTTCAGCACAAGTGGTAGAAATGCATCGCTTGTTAAGGTATACAGAAAACCAACACTTTTACAGAGTAATGTGCCATTTTTGTCATCTCATTCTGCGCAAACAAAAAACAATCTGTGTTTTTCGGATGTATTTCGTAGGATGTACCTAGTATGAGAGTCCTGGAACTAAGAACATGAGGATGAGTAGAATTAACATAGCTTCTAAAAGAAGGTTTTACTAAGAACGTTACAGACTCGGCTTATTTCTAACCAGGCGTAACTTTTCGAGCGATAAAGGAAAGAAAAATTTTGAACTAGGAATTTGATTGTAATAAAATAATGACAATGGTGACACTATTTTTTTAGCAAAACTGGATAAACCAGCAGTGTGATTGGTACACTGTTCTACATGAGTTACATAATGGGAACACTAGCAGTGTGCTACTACACTGTTCTACATGAGTTACATAATGGGAACACTAGCAGTGGTCTACTACACTGTTCTACATGAGTTACATAATGGGAACACTAGCAGTGTGCTACTACACTGTTCTACATGAGTTACATAATCGGAACACTAGCATGGTCCACTACAGTCTACATGAGTTACATAATCGGAACACTAGCAGTGGTCCACTACACTGTTCTACATGAGTTACATAATGGGAACACTAGCAGTGGTCTACTACACTGTTCTACATAATAGTTACACCAGTTTCCTGATTTGTGTTTACCTGACTTGCTTGCATATAATTAATATTCTTTTGTAAACAGACAGAATTGGTATGCCTGTAAGGGTCGCTGGGTGTGTGGGGAAGGGGAGGTAATGGTATTCGAACGAAGGGAAGATATAATCATTGCTTCAAGAGCCTCTCACCGGCAACAAGGCCAGCAACGATAAACTATGGTTTTTCAGTAGCTCTGCTTACTAGCTTAAATCTTCTCAAGACCTGGGCTCATCGGTCCACTATAGTTAACAGTCCAATTCCGACTGAAACGTAATCCTAAGTTTTGTTCCCCTTTGTGAGAGTTATTTATGTATTGTTCCAGTCACGGTATTGTGCCTGTCTATTCTTCACTCTGTATGAGATGTGTAAGCTTGCCATGGCTATCTGAGGTAATTCATTCATTTTCATTTGAGTCGCCGTGGTTATTATGAAGAAAAGCGTGAGGCCACGAACTCACAAACGCTCTGCTCAGCTGACCATCACAGTGACAACCTCAGTAAGAGGGGATGAGACTCATTACTTATTGGAATGGGAAATGCTAACAGCAATCACTGTGACCCCAGACAACACGTCAGAGACTTACAACTGTTTATTGTCGTTTCTAGATCACTTTGACAGCAACTAGGGTGAAAATAATGGTACACAATGCTGATAATTTAATTAGCAAGACACATGTGCAATAGTTAGGTATGTTATAAACCATTTGCACATTAGTAGTTTGATTATAACGTTCGCCTAACACCGAAGGTCTTCAGAAAAGACAGAAGTTGATAGAAGCAGCATCATTGAGAATGTAATCAGTCCATCCCTTTAATCTTGGGGCAGTGCTCTCCTGGAGAAAGCATTTATAGAAAAACATAATTTTCCTGAGCGATTCGTCGGGATTTAAAGAGGAATCACCTGTTCACAAAAATCGTGTATTTTTTAAAATAATTTGAAACCTTCTAAATCCACCCTTGCTATCTTAGTGGAGAGTTTGAAGTTATTGAGGCGTGAAATGATAGCCCTTAAAAATGTTCATTTCTCCATGTCTACAGTAGTGGCCTACTGGTCTT
Source organism: Cherax quadricarinatus (assembly GCF_026875155.1). Lineage (NCBI taxonomy): Eukaryota > Metazoa > Arthropoda > Malacostraca > Decapoda > Parastacidae > Cherax > Cherax quadricarinatus. Next base: position 56,202,121 of record NC_069414.1, read on the forward strand.
ATTTCAGCACTCTTCAAATCTGGCTATGCGTGGTATTTATGGGTATAAAATTACCATTAAGTTGTTATTATCAAAGTTTAACAACACAACTCTCTTTCCAGTATTGAGGAATGTGCCCTCCAAAACTTTAGTGTGTACCAGACATACGTTGAAGTATCTTCTGCCTTCCTTCAACGGTAGTTCTGAAGGAGCCTATGTGGGGAATCGCTTCTATAAGTAGCTAACGTCTGCATTGTCCTACCTAACGTCCGGGTATTTATGCAAGTTTGAAGTTGTAGGTATCTTTTTCCGAACGTTTCGCCTACAATAATAGGTTTGCCTTAGTGTACGTAGAGCACCAGAGCAGTAGAGATAAAGACGATTAAGCAAATCCATATCCTTGAAGATGTAGTATTAGGTGGTCAGTCCCTCAGCTGAGTAGAGTTTTGTCATATCTGGAAATAAGAAAAACCAAATCATCACATGACGAAATTTTCTTCTGGGATTGAAAGAGGAAATTCACCTGTTACACAAAAATCGTGTATTTTTTAAAATAAATTTAAACATATCTATTATTATTAGTTATACTTGCTTGAGTGTTTATGGCAGAGTTTGATAGTCCCTTAGGAGGCGAAGATAGTTGATAGGCCTACAAAAAAGTGTACTTTCACTCCATTGTCTACAGTTCTGCCATACCTGTGTCTTATTTTCACACTAACATGTGATAACTGGCAATGATGGACGTGGGATCATTTATGGATAATGGAGAATCGTTTACCATTAAGTTGTTAATTGTAGATAGCAAACAGTTCAACAACACAACTTCGTAAACTATTTGAAGTAGTTTAGGAAGTTGTGCCCAGCCAGCGGTTCATATGTGTCCAGACACACGTGGGAGATGTATCTTACTGCCTCACTCGCATCAAGGGAAGGTCAGAGGAAGGGCAGCGTGATGCTGCGGGATCTGCGCTTCTCGGAGCTTGGTTGATAGCGTCCTCAGCTCCCACACTGAGGGTCCGGGATCGATGCAAGGGTGAAACGTTGGACATGTTTTTCTGCATCTCTTGTTCTTAAAGTAAAAAAACCAAATTTTCCCCCCGTTTCTTTTCTGTTAAAAAATTTCCTGTATTTAAACAAAAACTACTGGTAAAATTTAAATAAAATTATAACTTCATTTTCCCTTCCTTATTTACCTTTTGTATTTAACATTTTAATGCATAGTAGGTATCTTTATTCCGAACGTTTCGCCTACATAAAGTTTGCCTTAGTCAGTACAGAGAGCACAGAACGTAGAGATAAAGACATTAAGCAGTCATCTTTTGAAGATGTAGTATTGAGGTGGTCAGTCCCTCAGCTGGAAAAGTTCAACTGTAAATATTTTGATTGTCCAAGTCGGAAAGTTAGAACACTGACATAATTTTCCTTCGATATTAACTTCTGGATTGAAGTATCGCGAGTTCACGAGTTGATGTCCACCAAATGTGATGTTTACAAAATGTAAACTATCATTTTATTATTCTGCATACTTGTTCCTGTTTCACTCAACAAAGTAGTCCCTGGATGTAAGTTGATGGTGTGGGTCCATCATAAAGGCGCAGATTGTCTAAAGTTTGCATAAAACTTGCATACACACAGTGTTATTTATTCTAGATAGCTTAGCGTTATGTCAGCTGTTTGTCAATGTGTACTTGTAGAACTAAGAACAACAGCAACAACAACACAACAACAACAATAATATTAATAATAATAATAATAATATATAATAATAATAATAATAATAATATATAATGAATAATAATAACTTTGTTTTCCTTCTTATTCGTCCGGTAGTCTCCCGACCCTAGGTCTTTTCCAAGTAGTGGTGACACCGGCATGGTCCCTATCTCGTGTATCTCGAGACTAAGTCTCCAATGGGAAGAGGGGTACAAGTACCACCCTCATCTTTGGGACCAAAGTGTCCCCGGCCTAGCACATTCCCGCCCTCACGAGGCTCGTAGGAGAAGCTAGGCCCCTGGTCTACCATCTGCCCCGCCCCAAAGGGGATTAAAATAATAATAATAATAATAAAAATAATAATAATAATAATAATAATAATAATAATAATAATATAATAATAATAATAATAATACTAATAATAATAATAATAAAAATATTATTATTATTATTATTATTATTATTATTATGATTATTATTATTATTAATTATTATATATTATATTATTATTATTATTATTATTATTATTATTATTATTATTATTATTATTATTATATTATTATATTATTAATATTGCTGGAGACTCGTGAGTGACCTTCCTGGGGACCTGCACTATTGCGTATCCTTGCTCGTGGCCTGCACAATGAGTGTCCTTGTTGACGACCTTCATTGAGCAAGAGTGGGGAAAACTTGCACCTGCTCTGGACTTTGTCGTTAGCGAAAACCAGAGGCATGAACGTTGTCGTAGTAAGTATGGGTGAATAAGCATAACGAGAAGTTGGTAGGATAGCCTACAGTTTGGTAAGCTGCCAGGTTTAGCCTTCCAGCACCAGAGGTAAGCAGTTAGCAGCTTAATGCTGATGTGAGAGCACAGCTATTACTCTGTCTCCATTAACATAGCCTCACGCAGACATCTTACAGTTTTATTTTGGAATTTAGAATTTCGGAGTAGCCTCATGTCTACAGCCAATATCTATTGTGTGTGCTCTGCTGTTAATTAAAACTGTACTTTTTAACTTAGTTTTGAGAGGAAGGTTCGTCACTGAACCTCATTCAGAATATCCATGAAACTCTGGTACACTTTCATAAAAACTTAAATTATTTCTCCATGTAATTATTTTCTGCATCTAAAAATAAGACACAACCCACTTGTAACGGCTGTCAATCTGCTCCTCACTGCTGGTAACTTGTTTCTCTTCACTAGCTCCAACCACCTCACATTCATTGCTAAACATATCCAAGTAAATTTTCAGTGTCTTATTTTTCTTCTTGAGAAGTAGAACCTCCTGCTACAACACTTTAAAGTCAGACTCTAAAACACTACAGAAGCAAGTCATGGTGATCTATAACACTCCACTCAAATCCCCAGAAACAGCTCAGGGTAGGTACGACCTCTCGTGACCTCTGACCTCAGAGAACTGAGGAACTGCACAATGTCTATCACATCTCACCAACCACCGAACAGTACTCGTGTTATCCACTGAACAGTACTCACCAATCCTTACCATCCACTGAGCAATGCCCCTCACCATCCACTATCCACTGAACACTACTCGCTAGCTACTGAGGACTTCTCGTCAATCTTTACTGGCACCTTACTCTTCTCTCCCAGAACTCACACGAGTCAAGCTGTTCTCGGCTGCTGCTCCTCGTCAGATCCTCTCAAATATTCCTCCTTCCTGACATATTCTTGCAATATTCTTGGTCCTCTTTTCACCTACATATTCTGCTCACTTTACCATCGTCCTAAATTATGCGCTTTACTTCCGCACTATGTTGAGGGCGCAAGTTATGTCCTTGTGTCTTCCGCAGTAACCCTGAACAAGATTTTATGGCCGTGAGGCGAAAACACAATTTTGTTGGGGATAAAAAGAGAAGAAGTGGAAAAAAAACATGTATGTCTCAGACATAACACAGACTCAGTATTAGGACCTGACAGGTCTGTGTTACTGAGATACACAGACCTGGTCGTCAAGACTACACTGGTGGACCAGTATTACTGAGATACACAATACTGGTCCACCAGACCACAGAATGTTATTAAGATACCCAGGTCTCGTTTGTGTGTGTATATGTATGTAACCATATGAACTATAATGCACAGTTAAGTTGAACTGTTCTAATTCCTCTGTGAGATTAACTCATACGAAAATCTTAGAGTAATAAAGATTTACTTATTAAAAACTGTAATAAATCATAGGGAGTAATAATATGAAATAAAAATGGTCGAAATAAAGATAATAATATTTAAAAAGATTATAGCACTTTAAGTAAGAAGGGAGCTCCTTGGATTATTTCAATATTGGTTTTAAAAGTCATAAACTGATCATTGATTAGTAAGGGTGAATGAGTTTAGAAAATTTATGACCATTGGTGCATCATTACCCTATTTTTATATGCCTTAATTTAAAGTCATTAGCAAAATCATCACGTTCCACCCATAATTAGTTCAATTAGCAATGATGATGCAAATTAATGAGCCGGATAGTGACATTATTGAGCCATACTGACGACAAAGATTCTTAATTGAAGTGTAAAAAAATATCATTCTAATGATTAAACTAATTAAAAAATCTTACGTTTGTAATTTCGATATTTCTAGCTTCGGTGTAACATCATTATTTACGAGAGACCCTGTTGACAACAATGCTGCTATTGTTTTGCATATGTCTGTGTCAACAAACATTCAAGAGTTGAGGGTGGAAAGAGAGCCTTCCGCTTTACTATCCTTGACTCATACACCTAGATGATATACGATAGCCCAAATCTTGGTGAAAGTAAGTGTAATAAAGTTGGTAGAAGTAACGACAATATGTAAAGTAAAAGGACACAAGTGCAACTAATGTGACATTTTATTGTGGCAACGTTTCGCTTTCCAGGAGCTTTGTCAAGCTTGACAAAGCTCCTGGAGAGCGAAACGTTGCCACAATGAAGTGTCACATTAGTTGCACTTGTGTCATTTTACTTTACATAAAAGTAAGTGGTTCTCAGCACATAGTCTCGGTGTGGACCTCCAAGTCGCCTGCTTCTGTTTTGTCTGTCTTTTCCTAGATCTCTCAAGTAATATCAATGTAATTTGTGCTTAACGACAAGTTGTACACCTAAATTTTTGGTATGACAATGGGGAATCCCTTTTTCGAGTCATAAGTAATTACATATTGGACCAAATTGCAGAATTCTTATTCATAATTCAACATTGCAACATTATTCAAATATACAGAAACAAGTGAGTTTCTGTCATATTACAAAAGACTACTGAAGCTTCAACCTTGATCTTCACAGTTGAATTTAGACAATTTTCAGACCGTATTTAGTGTACAAACTGCTCAGACAGCACTCAGTGTACAAGCACAGTGCTCAAACATATGGTTAAGTGTACAAACAAAATTTTTAGAAAGTGTTCAGTGCACAATCAAAGTGGTCAGATAGTATTTAGTGTAGCATAACAGTATTTAGACAGTGTCCAGTGTACAAACATACATTGTACACTGTACACACATACACTTTGTACATTGTTTAAAATACTGTAATTGTTATGAAACAGTGTTCAGCTAGAGTGTTTAGTATTAACTGTTCACAGACAGTGTTACTTGTTCAATGTTCAATATTCTTACTTTAACACGATAACATTTTTAAAAAAGATTTTAAACAAATATATCAAATGCTTAAGATAACATTGTTACGCTGACTGACGCAGTTATTCCAGCCAGATATACGAGGCATACACACGAGCCAGATACACCAGCCAGACACACGAGCCAGACACACCAGCCAGACACACCAGCCAGACACACCAGCCAGATACACCAGCCAGATACACCAGCCAGACACACGAGCCAGATACACCAGACAGACACACGAGCCAGACACACCAGCCAGACACACCAGCCAGGCACACCAGCCAGACACACCAGCCAGACACACCAGCCAGACACACCAGCCAGACACACCAGCCAGACACACCAGCCAGATACACCAGCCAGATACACCAGCCAGACACACGAACCAGATACACCAGCCAGACACACCAGCCAGACACACGAGCCAGATACACCAGCCAGACACACGACCCAGATACACCAGCCAGATACACCAGCCAGACAAACGAGCCAGATACACCAGCCAGATACACCAGCCAGACACACCAGCCAGACACACCAGCCAGACACACGATCCAAATACACCAGCCAGATACACCAGCCAGACACACCAGTCAGACACACGAGCCAGATACACTAACCAGATACACCAGCCAGATACACCAGACAGATACACCAGCTAGACACACCAGCCAGATACACCAGATAGATACACCAACCAGACACACCAGCCAAACACACCAGCCAGACACACCAGCCAGATACACGAGCCAGATACACCAGCCAGACACACGAGCCAGATACACCAGCCAGACACATGAGCCAGATACACCAGCCAGATACAAAAGCCAGACACACCAGACAGACACACCAGCCAGACACACCAGCCAGACACATCAGCCAGACATACCAGCCAGACACACCACCCACCAGACATACCAGCCAGACACACAAGCCAGATACACCAGCCAGACAAACCAGCCAGATACACCAGCCAGACACACGAGACAGATACACCAGCAAGATACACCAGCCAGACACACCAGCCAGATACACCAGACAGATACACCAGCCAGACACGCCAGCCACACACACCAGCCAGACACACGAGCCAGATACACCAGCCAGATACACCAGCCAGACACACGAGCCAGATACACCAACCAGATACACCAGCCAGACACACGAGCCAAATACACCAGCCAGATACACCGGCCAGACACACCAGCCAGACACACGAGCCAGGCACATGAGCCAGATACACCAGCCAGATACACCAGCCAGACACACGAGCCAGACACACGAGCCAGATACACGAGCCAGACACACGAGCCAGACCCACGAGCCAGATACACGAGCCAGACACACTAGCCAGATACACCAGCCAGACACACCAGCCAGACACACCAGCCAGACACACCAGCCAGACACACCAGCCAGACACACCAGCCAGACACACCAGCCAGACACACGAGCCAGATACACGAGCCAGACACACGAGCCAGACCCACGAGCCAGATACACGAGCCAGACACACTAGCCAGATACACCAGCCAGACACACCAGCCAGACACACCAGCCAGACACACCAGCCAGACACACCAGCCAGACACACCAGCCAGACACACTAGCCAGAAACACGAGACACAAATAACCCGCACATAAAAGAGAGAAGCTTACGACGACGTTTCAGTCCGAGTTGGACCATTTACAGTGTGACTTTGTCAATGGTCCAAGTCGGACCGAAACGTGGTCGTAAGCTTCTCTCTTTTATGTGCGGGTTATTTGTGTATCGTTCCAGTCATGGTATTGTGCCTTTTTGTTATTCAGACACACCAGCCAGACACACCAACCAGATACACCAGCCAGACACACCAGCCAGATACGCCAGCCAGACACACCAGCCAGACACACCAACCAGATACACCAGCCAGACACACCAGCCAGATACGCCAGCCAGACACACCAGCCAGACGCACCAGCCAGACACACCAGCCAGATGCACCAGCCAGACACACCAGCCAGATACACCAGCCAGACACACCAACCAGATACACCAGCCAGACACACCAGCCAGATACGCCAGCCAGACACACCAACCAGATACACCAGCCAGACACACCAGCCAGATACGCCAGCCAGACACACCAGCCAGACGCACCAGCCAGACACACCAGCCAGATGCACCAGCCAGACACACCAGCCAGATACACCAGCCAGACACACCAGCCAGATACACCAGCCAGATACACCAGCCAGACACAAAAGCCAGATACACCAGCCAGATACACCAGCCAGACACACCAGCCAGATACACCAGCCAGACACCAGCCAGACACACCAGCCAGATACACCAGCCAGACACACGAGCCAGATACACCAGCCAGACACACGAGCCAGATACACGAGCCAGATACACCAGCCAGATACACCAGCCAGACACACCAGCCAGACACACCTGCCAGGTGCACCAGACAGACACACAAGCCAGATACACCAGGCTGACACACCAGCCAGATACACCAGACAGACACACCAGCCAGACACACCTGCCAGATACACAAGCCAGATACACCAGCCAGACACGCCAGCCAGGCACACCAACCAGACACACCAGTAGGACCCACCAGCCAGACACGCCAGCCAGACACACCAGCCAGATACACTAGCCACACACACCAGCTAGATACACCAGCCAGACACACAAGCCAAATACACCAGCCAGACACGCCAGCCAGGCACACCAGCCAGACACACCAGCCAGACACACCAGCCAGGCACACCAGCCAGACACACTTGTAAGACCCACCAGCCAGATACACCAGCCAGACGCACCAGCCAGGCACACCGGCCAGACACACCTGTAAGACCCACCAGCCAGATACACCAGCCAGACACACTAGCTGGATACCCCAGCCAGACACACCAGCCAGATACACCAGCCAGAAACATCAGTAAGACCCACCAGCCAGACACACCAGCCAGACACACCAGCCAGGCACACTAGCCAGATACACCAGCCAGATACACCAGCCAGACACACCAGCAAGACACACCAGTAAAACCCACCAGCCAGACACACTAGCCAGACACACCAGCTTGACACACCAGCCAGACACACCAGCCAAATGCACCAGCCAGACACACCAGCCAGTCACACCAGCCAGACACACCAGCCAGATACACCAGCCAGACACACCAGCCAGACACACCAGCCAGATACACCAGCCAGACACACAAGCCAGATACACCAGCCAGACACACGAGCCAGATACACGAGCCAGATACACGAGCCAGATACACCAGCCAGACACACCAGCCAGACACACCAGCCAGATGCACCAGACAGACACACCAGCCAGATACACCAGCCTGACACACCGGCCAGATACACCAGATAGACACACCAGCCAGACACACCAGCCAGGCCCACCAGCCAGACACACCAGTAGGACCCACCAGCCAGACACACCAGCCAGATACGCCAGCCAGACACACCAGCCAGATACACTAGCCAGACACACCAGCTAGATACACCAGCCAGATACACCAGCCAAATACACCAGCCAGACACACCAGCCAGGCACACCAGCCAGAAACACCAGCCAGACACACCAGTCAGGCACACCCGACAGACACACCAGTAAGACCCACCAGCCAGATACACCAGCCAGACGCACCAGGAAGGCACACCAGCCAGACACACCAGTAAGACCCACCAGCCATATACACCAGCCAGACATACTAGATAGATACCCCAGCCAGACACACCAGCCAGATACACCAGCCAGAAACATCAATAAGACCCACCAGCCAGACACACCAGCCAAACACACCAGCCAGATACACCAGCCAGACACACAAGCCAGATAAACCAGCCAGACACACGAGCCAGATACACGAGCCAGATACACTATCCAGATACACCAGCTAGACACACCAGCCAGACACACCAGCCAGATACACCAGCCTGACACACCAGCCAGATACACCAGACAGACACACCAGCCAGACACACCAGCCAGATACACCAGCCAGATACACCAGCCAGACACGCCAGCCAGGCACACCAGCCAGACACACCAGTATGACCCACCAGCCAGACACACCAGCCAGATACGCCAGCCAGACACACCAGCCAGATACACTAGCCATACACACCAGCCAGCCACACCAGACAGACACACGAGCCAGACCCACCATCCAGACACACCAGCCAGGCACACCAGCCAGACACACCAGCCAGACACACCAGAAAGGCACACCAGCCAGACACACAAGTAAGACCCACCAGCCAGATACACCAGCCAGACACACTAGCTAGATACCCCAGCCAGACACACTAGCCAGATACACCAGCCAGAAACATCAGTAAGACCCACCAGCCAGACACACCAGCCACACACACCAGCCAGGGACACTAGCCAGATACACCAGCCAGATGCACCAGCCAGACACACCAGCGAGACACACCAGTAAGACCCACCAGCCAGACACACTAGCCAGACACACCATCCAGACACACCAGCCAGACACACCAGCCAAATGCACCAGCCAGACACACCAGCCAGACACACCAGCCAGTCTCACCAGCCAGACACTCCAGCCAGGCACACCAGCCAGATACACCAGCCAGACACACCAGCCAGATACACAAGCCAGACACACCAGCCAGATACACCAGCTAGACACACCAGCCAGATACACCAGCCAGACACACCAGCCAGATACACCAGCCAGACACACCAGCCAGATACACCAGCCAGCCACACCATCCAGACACACCAGTACGACCCACCATCCAGACACACCAGCCAGGCACACCAGCCAGATACACTAGCCAGACACACCAACCAGACACACCAGCCAGGCAAACCAGCCAGACACACCAGCCAGACACCAGCCAGGCACACCAGCCGGATACACCAGCCAGATACACCAGCTAGACAAACCAGCCAGGCATACCAGCCAGATACACCAGCCAGATACACCAGCCAGGCACATCTACCAGATACACCAGCCAAATACACCAGCCAGATACACCAGCCGGACACACCAGCCAGACACACCACTCTGACACACACAGCTATTATATACGTAAAAATGAAACACCTGCAGCTGGTGTTCCAGTCACACCAGCTGGTGTTCCAGTCACACAAGCTGGTGGATCACAAACCTTATCAAGTGGACCAAACACCCTAGCAAATGGGCCAAAAACACCCTAACAAGTGGACCAAACACCTTAGCAAGTGGACCAGACACCCCCGATGGTGAGTCAAATATCCCAGATAGTGAACCAAACACCCCAGATGGCGAATCAAGTTCCCCAACTGGTGAACTAAACAGAGCAGCTGTTGGTTGATCAGCTTCCTGATTATGTTCGTACCAGATATCTGGCAGCTGCAGACAGCGTCGTAAGTGGGCGGGGACCACTAGTGGAAGAACATCATGACCATTAGGTGATCCTGAGATTAACGACAATATTGTAGAAGATATTCTCTGTACCAAGACTTCCTGGTGTTGATAAGTCAGACAAGTGCCACTAGACATGTGCAACACCCAGGTGTTGCACACATGTCTTATTCATCAGTCTGTCTGTATTGTATTAGTAATACTATAACACCTGTCTTACTCAACAAAAGAGTGAAATCTTGGTATATTGGATATTTACTACAACTCTATTGCTAACCTCTGACTTAACTTTTAGGTATGATCTAATGTTTCCAATGGGTCCCGCCTTTCTTTGGTAATTTCTTTAACTGCTGCACCTCTCCTGTAGCTGCAGTACACAAGTCTCAATCTTCGTGTACTTGTTTTAACTTTCCCGAGGCGAAAGGACTGAACACTTATCAAAGTTGAGAGACTGAACATCTATCAAAGTTGAGAGGCTGAACACTTATCAAAGTTGAGGGACTGAACACCTGTCAAAGTTGAGGGCCTGAACACCTTTCAAAGTTGAGGGCCTGAGCACCTGTCAAAGTTAAGGGACTGAACACCTGTGAAAGTTGAGAGACTGAACACCTATCAAAGTTAAGGGAGTGAGCACCTATCAAAGTTGAGGGACTAAACACCTGTCAAAGTTGAGAGAGACTGAACACCTGTCAAAGTTGAGAGACTGAACACCTATCAAAGTTGAGAGACTGAACATCTATCAAAGTTGAGGGACTGAACACCTGTCAAGGTTGAGGGACTGAACACCTGTCAAAGTTGAGGGACTGAACACCTATCAAAGTTAAGGGACAGAACACCTGTCAAAGTTGAGGGACTGAACACCTATCAAAGTTGAGGGCCTGAACACCTATCAAAGTTGAGAGGCTGAACACCTATCAAAGTTGAGGGACGGAACACCTGTCAAAGTTGAGGGCCTGAACACCTTTCAAAGTTGAGGGCCTGAACACCTGTCAAAGTTAAGGGACTGAACACCTGTGAAAGTTGAGAGACTGAACACCTATCAAAGTTAAGGGAGTGAGCACCTGTCAAAGTTGAGAGACTGAACACCTGTCAAAGTTGAGAGACTGAACACCTGTCAAAGTTGAGAGACTGAACATCTGTCAAAGTTGAGAGACTGAACACCTGTCAAAGTTGAGAGACTTAACACCTGTCAAAGTTGAGAGACTGAACACCTGTCAAAGTTGAGAGACTGAACACCTGTCAAAGTTGAGAGACTGAACACCTGTCAAAGTTGAGAGACTGAACACCTGTCAAAGTTGAGAGACTGAACACCTGTCAAAGTTGAGAGACTGAACACCTATCAAAGTTGAGAGACTAAACACCTATCAGAGTTGAGAGACTGAACACCTGTCAAAGTTAAAGGACTAAACACCTATCAAACTAGAGGGACTAAACACCTGTCAATGTTAAGGGGCTGAACACCTAACAAAGTTAAAGAACTAAACACCTATCAAAGCTAAGGGACTGAACACCTATCAAAGTTGAGGGTTTGAACACCTGTCAGAGTTAAAGAACTAAACACCTATCAAAGCTAAGGGACTGAACACCTATCAAAGTTGAGGGTTTGAACACCTGTCAGAGTTAAAGAACTAAACACCTATCAAAGTTGAGGGACTGAACACCTCTCAGAGTTGAGACTAAACACCTATCAAAGTTGAGAGAGTAAACACCTGTCAAAGTTGAGGGACTGAACACCTAACAAAGTTAAGGGACTAAACACCTATCAAAGTTAAGGGACTGAACACTTATCAAAGTTGAGGGTTTGAACATCTGTCGGAGTTAAAGGACTAAACACCTATCAAAGTTGAGAGACTGAACACCTGTCAAAGTTGAAGGACTAAACACTTATCAAACTTAAGGGACTGAACACCTGTCAAAGTTAAGGGACTGAACACCTATCAAAGTTGAGGGATTGAAGACCTGTCAAAGATGAGAGACTGAAGACCTGTCAAAGTTAAGGGACCGAAAACCTATCAAGGTTGAGGGACTGAACACCTATCAAAATTAAAGCACTGAACACCTGTCAAAGTTGAGAGACTGAATATCTTAGGAAATTATCTCTCCAATTCTTCCCTCGTCTCCGGTATATAATGTCTTCACTGGACTGAAAAGTTCGGTGGTGGGCAAAATGTCTTCGTTATTAAGATACTGAGGTGTTGCACGTGAGTCTTACTCATCAATTTATATCTCTCAGTGAACACAGATCGAGAGATGCATATATCTCTCAGAGTAAATATTCCAAGAGCTGTATATCTCTCAGTGTATATGCCGCGGAAGCTGCGTATCTCTAAATGTTTATACAACGAGAGCTGTATATCTCTGTGTATACACAGCGCTGTATCTCTCCAAGTAAACATATATCCAGACCTATGAATCTTGAGGTGAAAATACAAGGATATGTGTGTGTGTGTGTGTGTGTGTGTGTGTGTGTGTGTGTGTGTGTGTGTGTGTGTGTGTGTGTGTGTGTGTGTGTGTGTGTGTGTGTGTGTGTGTGTAAGTATACAGTTTGAGTTTATTTAAATGTTTAAATCTTTAATTAACGATGAAGTTATTTTTCACTTAAAGCCGCTCGTGTCACAAGGTTTTAACCCTAACTAACAAACATAGCAGTTCTTTTGGATTATAACAGTAAGGAAAAGTATTAAGATTAATAAATTTACCAAAGTATGATAGTATCAACTGGCAAACAGTATTTACTCTCATGGCCTTAGCCATGATCTTATTCGTGTTCAGTGTTCACAAGACTTAAACATGTGCCTGGCTGTGTGTCAGTGTTGTAGTGAGTGTAGCAATACTAGCAGTGTATAGTGTGAGGTACAGCCAGTGTTGTAGTGAGTGTAGCAATACTAGCAGTGTATAGTGTGAGGTACAGCCAGTGTTGTAGTGAGTGTAGCAATACTAGCAGTGTATAGTGTGAGGTACAGCCAGTGTTGTAGTGAGTGTAGCAATACTAGCAGTGTATAGTGTGAGGTACAGCCAGTGTTGTAGTGAGTGTAGCAATACTAGCAGTGCATAGTGGGAGATAAAGCCAGTGCTGTAGTGATTACGACAAGAATTGTTACCGTGTGTTTAAGAAAAGGTCGTCCACAGTTGAGTTGTAAACATTGTCCTGGTCTGAGAGGGACGGCCTTGTAGTAGTTATCAAAGTCTCCTTGAAAGAGTGTGCTCTTCCCTGCACCAGAGAAGGTGACTGTATCTCAATTTATTGTATTTTACGATACACAAACAAACTTGGAGAGGTTAAAATCAGAGCAGAAATGTTTCACATGACTGTATGTAACGTAGAGGAAGTGAAAATGATAAATCAGAAGAACAACAAATAACCAAGAGAAGAAGAGAGACAAGTGGATGTCAGTACGTAGCTATGATAATATCTGATCTCAAGAGAGAAATGAAAGAGTGTGGGAAAAAAAGTTTAATACTGCCCGGGAGGAATTGTGAAACAAGAGAAAGAGAAGAAAGTGTGGAATAGGAAGAAAGGGGAATTATGGCGGATGAAGCAGCTCAAAGAGTGGAATAGGAAATTGAAAAGATAAAGCAGACAAAGGAGAAAATGAGAGAAAGGGAAGGGTAGAAGAGGTAATAATAATGAAGGAGGAAGCACGGACAGAAGAAACAGGAATAGACAAAGAAGAAAATCCATTAGTAATGATACTGTTATAATGTACAGGTGATAAGAGTAAGAAGCCAAGGAAGCAGTCTCGAAGGAGAGACAATAGAAGGAAGAAAGAGGGAGGTTAATGATAGGTCAAAAAGACGAGAAGGAACACAAAATTATATCAATCACTGAGTGTATAGGAGAGGAAGAATTTGAGCAGATGGAATTTTTTTTCGAGAAAAAATCCAACAAATGTTTTGGTCCCAAGTAGCTGAAAACAGGTTATGGGACAAGAGTTCTGTTAGAGTAGAAAGGAATGGAAATAGAGGGGGAATAATTGAGTAAAAAAGAGAAGTCAATGGGGTTTCAAGAGGACTGAAAATCACATAAAAACATAAGAAAGGAGGAACACTGCAGCAGGCCTGTTGGCCCATACTAGGCAGGTCCTTTACAATTCATCCCTCTAACAAATATTTGACCAACCCAATTTTCAATGCTACCCAAGAAATAAGCTCTGATGTGAAAGTCCCACTCAAATCCAACTCCTCCCACTCATGTACTTATCCAACCTAAATTTGAAACTACCCAAAGTCCTAGCCTCAATAACCCAACTAGGTAGACTGTTCCACTCATCAACTACCCTATTTCTAAACCAATACTTTCCTATGTCCTTTCCAAATCTAAACTTATCTAATTTAAATCCATTACTGCGGGTTCTCTCTTGCAGAGATATCCTCAAGACCTTGTTAATATCCCCTTTATTAATACCTATCTTCCACTTATACACTTCGATCAGGTCTCCCCTCATTCTTCGTCTAACAAGTGAATGTAACTTAAGAGTCTTCAACCTTTCTTCATAAGGAAGATTTCTAATGCTATGTATTAATTTAGTCATCCTACGCTGAATGTTTTCTAACGAATTTATGTCCATTCTGTAATATAGAGACCAGAATTGAGCTGGATAATCTAGGTGAGGCTTTACTAATGATGTATAAAGCTGCAAGGTATGGCCCTTTCTTGGAACTTCTACTGTTGGCTTACACTTCCTTGGATTTTTTAAACTCCCAGTAATCTATTTGGGCCTTATGACGATTACCCCCCTTAGGATTGCTGTCTTGGGAAGACACCATATGCAATATAAACCGGTATTATTATTTTTTGACTACGTTTCGCCACACAGTGGCTTCTTCAGCCCAAACAGAAAATTTTTGATTGAAAAAGCCACTTGTGGGCGAAGTAGTCAAAAGTATCACATTAAAGTATTTGTGGTGGTATGCCATTGTCGGATAAAGAAATTTTTGTTCCATAGTATGAAACAATATGGAGATGAAGTGACAGGATGGAGCTTTTTATAGCGCCAAGAGGTGAGACGTAGGCCAGTAGGAGAGGTAAGAACTCAGATGCTGAGAGGTCAGGTCCCTCTCAAATCCAGCCGCTCTCACTAGTGGAAGTTGTCGAAGTTGATTGCAGGTCTGTACCAAGATACCCTTGTGTTGCAGTGTCTGACAGATTGAACATTAAAATGGTATAAAATACCGACAGGTTGTTAGGTAAGACACATATGCAACAGTTAGGTATCTTTATTATGAAACGTTTCGCCTACACAGTAGGCTTCTTCAGTCAAGTACAGAAAAGTTGATAGAAGCAGAAGATACTTGAAGACGATGTAATCAGTCCATACTATGGAACAATGCTCTTCTCCAGACTGAGGGACTGACCACCTCAAAACTTTAAGGGTGATGGACTGATTACATCGTCTTCAAGTATCTTCTGCTTCTATCAACTTTTCTGTACTTGACTGAAGAAGCCTACTGTGTAGGCGAAACGTTTCATAATAAAGATACCTAACTGTTGCATATGTGTCTTACCTAACAACCTGTCGGTATTTTATACCATTTTAATGTTCAATCTATCAGACACTGCAACACAAGGGTATCTTGGTACAGACCTGCAATCAACTTCGACAACTTCCACTAGTGAGAGCGGCTGGATTTGAGAGGGACCTGACCTCTCAGCATCTGAGTTCTTACCTCTCCTAGTGGCCTACGTCTCACCTCTTGGCGCTATAAAAAGCTCCATCCTGTCACTTCATCTCCATATTGTTTCATACTATGGAACAATGCTCTTCTCCAGACTGAGGGACTGACCACCTCAAAACTTTAAGGGTGATGGACTGATTACATCGTCTTCAAGTATCTTCTGCTTCTATCAACTTTTCTGTACTTGACTGAAGAAGCCTACTGTGTAGGCGAAACGTTTCATAATAAAGATACCTAACTGTTGCATATGTGTCTTACCTAACAACCTGTCGGTATTTTATACCATTTTAATGTTCAATTGCTGTCTTGGTTTAAGGTTGCTGCTTACCATAACCCCCAAGTCCTTTTCGCAATCTGTATGGCTAAGTTCTACATTATTTAACTTATAAGTGCTAGGGTAATGGACACTCCCGAGCTTCAGAACCTTGCATTTATCTACATTGAACTGCATCTGCCACTTTTCTGACCAAGAGTAGAGTTTGTCTAAATCCTCCTGAAGTTCCCTAACATCTACGTTTGAATCAATTATCCTACCTATCTTCGTGTCATCGGCGAATTTGCTCATATCACTAGTAATTCTTTCATCAAAATCATTTTATATATTATAAACAACAACGGGCCCAAGACTGATCCCTGTGGAACGCCACTTGTTACTGATCCCCACTCGGATTTAACCCCATTTATGGACACTCTCTGCTTCCTGTCTGTGAGCCATGATTCGATCCACGAGAGCACCCTTCCCCCAATGCCATGAGCTGCTACTTTCTTCAACAGTCTTTGGTGCGGAACTCTATCAAATGCCTTACTAAATTCTAAGTAAATAATATCAAATTCTTTATCGTGGTCAACAGCTTCAAAAGCTTTACTGAAGAAAGTTAATAAATTAGTTAGACAAGACCGGCCTCTTGTGAATCCATGCTGAGTATCATTAATCAAGCTATGCTTATCGAGATGGCTTCTTATAATCTCAGCTATAATTGACTCTAGTAATTTGCCTACAATTGAGGTCAGGCTTATTGGGCGGTAATTTGACGGTAACGACTTGTCCCCTGTTTTAAAAATAGGAATTACATTAGCCATCTTCCACATATCAGACACTACACCTGTTTGAAGAGATAAATTAAAATATTAGTTAATGGTTCACAGACTTCCATTTTGCATTCCTTTAGAACCCTTGAAAAAACCTCATCAGGACCCGGTGACTTATTTTGCTTCAGTCGGTCTATCTGCTTCACAACCATTTCACTAGTGACTGTGATGTTACATAATTTATCTTCTTCTGATCCACTATAAAAATTAATTACCGGAATATTATTAGTATCTTCCTGTGTAAAAACCGAGAGAAAATAATTATTTAAAATCGAGCACATTTCATTCTCTTTGTCAGTAAGATGCCCATAGTTATTTTTAAGGGACCTATCTTATCTCTGACTTTTGTTCTATAGACCTGGAAAAAACTTTTTGGGTTAGTTTTAGAATCCCTAGCAACTTTAATTTCATAGTCCCTTTTAGCTTTTCTTATCCCCTTTTTAATGTCCCTCTTAATGTCAATTATACTGATTCATAAGATGACCTCGCCTCTTTTGATACGCCTATAAATTCCTTTCTTATGCCCTAGTAGATATTTCAGCCTATTATTCATCCATTTTGGATCATTTCTATTTGATCTAATTTCCTTATAAGGGATAAACGTTCTTTGAGCAGCATGTATTGTGTTCAGAAAACTGTCATATTGATAGCTCTCTTCGTTACCCCAGTCAACAGATGATAAGTGTTCTCTAAGCCCATCGTAATCTGCTAAGCGAAAATCTGGGACTGTTACTGAGTTATCCCTACTATCATACTTCCATTCAATTCTACATGTAATTGATTTGTGGTCGCTAGCACCCAGTTCCTCTGAAACTTCTAAATTATTAACAAGGGATTCATTGTTTGCCAGAACTAAGTCAAGCAGGTTATTACCCCTTGTAGGTTCTGTCACAAACTGCTTCAAAAACAATCCTGAACTACTTCTAAGAAGTCGTATGATTCTAAATTCCCAGTCAAGAAATTCCAATCAATATGACTAAAGTAAAAGTCTCCTAGAATTACTACATTATCGTGCCTTGTGGCCCTAACAATTTCCTCCCATAGTAGTCTCCCCTGGTCCCTATCTAAATTTGGGGGACGGTATATCACACCAAAAATTAATTTTTCATGCCCCTCTGAAAATTCTATCCAAACAGACTCTGTATGTGTTGCTTCAGACTTAATACCCGTTTTTATGCAACAGTTCAAGCGATCTCGGACATACAATGCCACCCCACCCCCCTTCCCGATACTTCTATCTACTTGGAACAATTTAAAACCCTGATATGCACTTGCATAATATGCATTTGCATATTAGTGGCTTCCTTTTGTGCCAACAGTGTTTTAATTACATGTAAACTATATTATCTTCGTACAGCATAAGATGAAATAAACAATTGATCTTGAATTTGAATTTGAAGCTCCAGAAATCTCTCAAGGTTTGCGTCTGCCCATTTCCCAACTCAGTTCTCTTCCCTTCAACAAAACAATATCCCAACATTCTCCTCCCTTCCCCAACCTTTCTAAATTTATAACCCCGACTTTTTTCCCTGTAGCAGTTCACACACCAATTTCATCCTCACCTCTTCTGCCTCTTACAGTTGATAGTTGATTAGTGGAACAGTCTGCCTAGTAGGGTTATTGAAGCTAAACCTTGGGTAGTTTCAAATTTAGGTTGGATAAATTCACGAGTGAGAGTGGTTGGATTTGAGTGGGACTTGCGCACGAGTAAATAGATTTATGAAAGCTCATTGTTTGGGTAGCGTTGAAAATGGGTTGGGAAATATTCTGTTAGCGGGTTGGATTTCTGAAGGACCTGCCCAGTATGGGTCAACAGGCCTACTGCACTGTTCCTACTTTTATATGTTCTTATGTAATGAACAGATAACCTGAACTCCACAAATCAGAACATAGCAAAAAAAAAAAAAAATATTCGGAGTATGGAACACACGTGTATACGAACTAGCAGAACAGAGTAATGACTGGAAAGGCAACATAACAGAGGAATCCCAAAACAGATACCAAACTAACTGAAGAGAAAAAACAATGACATATTCCCAGAATCGACTAGCCTTTTAACATAGACAAGGGAAGAGACTAATACTTTCACATTCTACAGAATAAGCTGCAATCAGAGGAAGTTATTGTACCTGACTGGCTGAAACTCAAAGAGCAAAGAAATAAGAATTCCATAGAGAAATAAAAAGGAGAGGGAACTGATGAGAAAAAAACATGATGTGGGTGGATGGAGCAAGCCATGATAATAACTGGATTAAGATTTAAGATGGAAGGGTATATTCAGGGATATTAAGAGATATCCCATAAGAAATGATGGTAGAAGGTATAAAAAAAGTATTGGAAGGAGGAAAACAAAGAAAAAGGCAACAGCAGAGAAGAAAAAGTACAAAGGCTGGGAGAGGATAAAAAAAAGTGAAGAATGAATTTGGAGAGATTAAGAGAAGGGGGAAAGAAGACAATAATGGAAATGGTAAGCATGAACATAGAAGAAAGGAAAAGGTAAAAGGCAGAAGTGTTCTAACATCACTAGGAGGAACAGAAAATGACAATGGAAGCAATAAAATAACTGTTTACAGCAGACAAGGTAATCTACAGAGGAAGGTCACTGATGATCCACGGACTTCATGAGGCCTGTGGAAGGACAAGTGACGAGAGATGGAAAGTAGAGGAACAAGAGAATCAAGCTAACAGTAAAATTTTAGGAAGATTGCCTGAAATACAGCACGTGGCAGATATTGCCTGAAATACATCAAGTGGCGCAGATTTTTAGAGAATTACAATGAATCCCAGAAACAAAATAAGCCCAGTCAAATTGATTTTTGCAACAGAAATGGTACAAGTCAAGATTTTGATATGGAATTCACTTTAAAAAAAAGATGGTGAGATATTACTACGTGTATTTCGCTCACGAGGGAACAGAAAAGGAAAGAAAATGGCTGAGATGTGTCGACCTCCAGGCTTACACCGTGCGAAGTCAGCAATAAATTCTTTTCTAGCTCCGGCCAGCCTTCCCACTCGAACACAATAACACAAAAGAAACTATTCCCTGTCCTCCATTCTCTCTCCTACACCCACAATCATCACTCCTTCCAAATAACCAACTACAATGTCCCTTTACACTCTCATGCCCTTTGACTCACGAAGAAAAACTAGGAAACCAGGATACTGAAAGTCAGAACGTAGTGATAGGCGACTAAAACTATGGCACACAAATGTAGATAGAATAACAAACAAGAGTAGCAAATGGAATTTGCTACTCTTGTTTGAGGCATATTCAGATATCGTATCGCTCACAGAGACAAAATTCACAGAGAGGACAGATGCATTTCTCCAAACTGGATATCAAATCATAAGGAAGGTTAGCAGAAAACAAAGGAGAAGGAGGAGGAGCACTGTTGATTAAAAACCAAGAATGTTTTGAGAGAAATAAACAGAGAAGAATCGAATAACTACATACTAGGTTCATTCAAGATGATGGGAAGGACACATACACACACACACACACACACACACACACACACACACACACACACACACACACACACACACACACACACACACACACACACACACACACACACATACACTCTTTACGTCACAGTTTGCCTCCATTAGGTTATTTATTTTTTTAGACTAACCTTCTCCCTAAATTGTAAAAAGTTTATTTTGGTTCTGAACCAGTCCTTGCAAGGTGTAAAATATTGCATATGCAACTACATGATACCTGTAGGTTACCTGTAGTCGCTTTTAGGGATCACCACCCCTGGGGTCTAGTCCAACACCAGACCCTGTGGTTGCTAGCCTGATCGATGAGGCTGTTAGTACCTACTTTCTCAGTCAAATGTCTACACCACATCCCGACTGATATGGAAATGACTTAAGGAACTTTTTGAGTTTCCTCTTGATGACAACCAGAAGTTTGTTGATAATTCCCCTTATACGTGACGAGAGGACGTTGCAGAATCATGGTCCCCTTAAACTTATTGATCTTTGTCTCTCTCTTCCTTTCTCTCTCTCTTTCTCTCTCTCTCTCTCAGCATACTTATCGTTCTCTTGCTTTCCATTGGAGTTATCTTGGACGGTGTACCAAGACTCGTGTTTTCACATGGAGTGACTTCAGTGTACAGATTTGGAGCCAATCCCACTAGAATTTATGGGATACGGTTTAAGGGGGTTAAAGCATTGCCAAAAATTTAAGTGATTAACTGAGGATATACGAGCTGTAAAGGTTCTCTGAACATTCTCAAGTTCTGCAATTTCTCCTGCCTTGTGTAGTCTATGAATATCTCACAAAAATTCTTGTATCGTCCACAAAGTATGATAGAGTGCTATGGTTTATGGTTGTGTGTATGTTGGACAGAAGTAAGAGAAGTGGGGCGAGTACTTTGGCTTGAGGAACAGAGTTGTTTATTGTGGCAGCCATTGATTTCACTCTATTATAGGGCTCTATTTGTTAGAAGTTAAATATACATCTGCCCACCTTTCTAGTTATTCCTTCTACACACATGTTGTGTGCATTTACACCATGGTCGCACTTGTCGGAGGTTTCCACATAGTTAACGTATACTACATCTGCATTAAACTTGTATTCTAGAGCATCGAAGAGCTGGTTATAATAGTCCAGAAATTGCAAGAGGTAGTGGCGACCTGCTCTGAATCCATGTTGCCTGGGTTGTGAAGCTTCTGCGATTACTGGCTGTTTTTAATAACAATGGAATGATTACAGTGTCCAAACTTCTCCATTGAATATTTAAGACAAAGGATAATGGTTTCTTGCAATTCTTGATGAATGTGGGTTTCTACGAGTCTGGGCAAGCAACTGATTGCCTTTTCGAGGTCAAGTGGAGTTGTGGTTAAATCAGAAATTTCAGAGACAGCCTTAATGTTTTGCATCTCGTTCATCAAAAACTCATTTGAACCGTCAGTTCTCAGGCTAATATGAAGCTGACTGAACACTAAGTCTTACTATGACTTGAGACTTAAAAATAATTTGTTCAAGACATATTTAATGATTCAAGAAATCGTAATGACACGGTACGAGCGGGGACTGAACCCGCGATGAGTGAGTCGTAAAACTCCTGATCGACGCGATAACCAATGGGTCAGCTGGCTACAGTAAGATTCATCCAGCTAGGTACATTTACATACCTCTTTTAATATTACGTGTGTGGCATGGAAAGAGTATGTTACAATTTATTCTACGTATGTCACAGTCCCATACAGGCTGCCTAACAGCCAGAGAACCGGGTGCTAAGGGTTTAACTATCAATAGGGTAACCGTCATTAAATCAGTACCATGGTTCATTGGCCAATCACAAAATCAGTACAATGGTTCATTGACCAATCACAGGCAAGCCCGTCAAAACTGAAGCAACGTGGTTCACTTGCGGTAAGCATTGGCAGACTTGTTTACCTGCTGGTTGAGTACGGTACACTCTCTCTGGCTTCTGCTTTGTCATCTGTCACCGTCGTGTACACTTATTATTATTTTATCTGTATATATTGTACATAGTGTACATACCTGTACATAGTGGGTGAAGGCAAAATATACATTATAGTTTATGCTGAGTTTGTTCTCTCCAATTCCCATTACTACAAGGTCTCACAGGTCATTCCTTACATGTGCTCGTGATAACGTGTGTCCTCGAAAATAATTAATTTTTCTTTCTTTGGTGGATGGATAATAAGTATTTAAACAATATTCATCGTGATCTCTTCCTTACGTTTGCTCTATTTTGAACACTCACATATTCGCACCCTGTTAATATATAAGAGAAAATTAATTTACAAACCTAGCCCAGGGCAGCTCCCAGGGACCAGACATTGTTCCCACCTAGCCCTGGGCAGCTCCCAGAGACCAGACATTGTTCCCACCTAGCCCTGGGCAGCTCCCCCAGGGACCAGAAATTGTTCCCACCTAGCCCTGGGCAGCTCCCCCAGGGACCAGAAATTGTTCCCACCTAGCCCTGGGCAGCTCACAGGGACCAGACGTTGTTCCCACCTGGCCCTGGGCAGCTCCCAGGGACCAGACATTGTTCCCACCTGGCCCTGGGCAGCTCCCAGGGACAAGACATTGTTCCCACCTGGCCCTGGGCAGCTCCCAGGGAACAGACATTGTTCCCACCTGGCTCTGGGCAGCTCCCAGGGACCAGACATTGTTCCAACCTGGCTCTGGGCAGCTCTCAGGGACCAGACATTGTTCCCACCTGGTACCGGGCAGCTCCCAGGGACCAGACATTGTTCCCACCTGGCTCTGGGCAGCTCCCAGGGACCAGACATTGTTCCCACCTGGCTCTGGGCAGCTCCCAGAGACCAGACATTGTTCCCACCTAGCTCTGGGCAGCTCTCAAGAGACGATGAAAAATATTCGCCTAGAAAGAAAGTCATTATTTTGTTTTTGTCACGTGAAAGGGAAAACAACTTGAATGTTTTTGTTGTGGCTGGTGAGAGAGAGGAATTTATTCTTTTACCATAGTTGTGGTGATGGCAGCGGTTGTCGTGGTTGTGGTAGTTGGGGTGCGTGGTTACGTTGGTGTTAGTAGTGTTATGATGATAGAAATGTTGATTGCACCTTTTGTATGGCTGCTGATACTGTGGTGATTAAGAATTAAGACGTTGTAGTGTTGGTCGTCGTGGTGATAGTGTTGGTCGTGAATTTCAAGTAGATAGAACTGGAACTGGTGGTCGTGTTGGTGTGTTTACAGCATCTGTTATAAGCACATCTGTTTGGAAAGTGCTACCATAATAAAGATTCACAAATCATGCAGAAGTGTCTCAGTCCTCAACTTGATGTTTTACTCAACCCATTTAGCACTTAACACTTTCAGTGGGTTACCCACTGGGCATAATACTGTGTACTTATAAAAATATTAAATGCTAGGATTTGAGATACACTTGCCAAGCAGAGGCCAGTAGACCTTCTGCAGTGCTCCTCTGGGCTTATATTCTTCAAGAATTCACTGATCGACACTATGCTCTATACCACACAGACAGACAGACAGACAGACAGACAGACAGACACACACACACACACACACACACACACACACACACACACACACCCAGTGCAACCAAACACTCTAAATCAAAACACCCATGCCACATCCATTGCCCCCACCCACTACATTACAAACTCCACCCCCACAGCAACAACCCATAGTTCCTTACCAGGTCTCCCACTTCCCCAACCCCAATACACCTCCCAGACCACAGTCTTAGAAAAGAAGTTGAAGGTGTGGTATTCAAATGCAGATGGAATAACAAACAAGTATGAGGAGTGGCACGAAAGAATCAAGGAGACATCCCCAGACATAATAGCACTCACAGAAACAAAACTAACCAGAATAATAACAGATTCAATCTTTCCATCCGGATATCAAATCCTCAGGAAAGACAGAGGGAGGAGAGGGGCAGGAGGAGTTGCACTGCTCATTAAAAACCAGTGGTTTTTTGAGAAAAATGGAAGGAATGGATGGCACGGGCGAAAGGGACTACTTAGTAGGAACAATCCAGTGTGAGGGACATGAGGTGATAATTGCAGTAATGTACAACCCACCACAGAACTGCAGGAGGCCAAGAGAAGAATATGATGAGAGCAACAGAGCAATGATCGACACACTAGCCGAGGTGGCCAGGAGAGCACACATGGGGGGAGCAAAGTTACTAGTTGTCGGTGATTTCAATCACAAGGAGATTGACTGGGAAAACCTGGGGCCCCATGGGGGTCCCGAAACATGGAGAGCCAAGATGATGGATGTGGTACTGGAAAACCTCATGCATCAACATGTTAGAGACACTACTAGAGAGAGAGAGGAGAGGATGAACCAGCAAGACTGGACCTTGTATTCACCTTGAGTAGTTCGGACATCGAGGGTATCATGTATGAAAGGCCCCTGGGAGCTAGTGATCATGTGGTTCTGTGCTTTGACTACATAGTTGAACTCCAAGTGGAGAGAGTAGCAGGAATAGGCTGGGAAAAACCAAACTACAAAAGGGGGAACTACTCAGGCATGAGGAACTTCCTTCAAGACAATCAGTGAGAGGGCGAACTGACAGGAAAACCAGTACAAGAAATGATGGACTATGTGGCAACAAAATGCAAGGAGGCAGAGGAGAGGTTTGTTCCCAAGGGAAACAGAAATAATGGGAAGAACAGAACGAGTCCTTGGTTCACCCAAAGGTGTAGGGAGGCAAAAACTAGGTGTACTAGAGAATGGATAAGGTACAGAAGACAGAGAACTCAGGAAAATAAAGAGATTAGCCGAAGAGCCAGAAACGAATATGCACAGATAAGAAGGGAGGCTCAGAGACAATATGAAAATGACATAGCATCAAAAGTAAAGACTGACCCGAAGCTGTTGTACAGCCACATCAGGAGGAAAACAACAGTCAAGGACCAGGTAATCAGACTGAGGAAGGGTGATGTGGGAATTCACATGAAACGACCGAGAGGTATTTCGGGAGCTCAACACAAGATTTAAAGAGGTATTTACAGTGGAAACCAGTAGGACTCCAGGAAATCAGAACAGGGGGGCACACCAGCAAGTGCTGGATGAGGTACATATAACCAAGGAGGAGGTGAAGAAGCTGCTATGCGAACTTGACACCTCAAAGGCGGTGGGACCAGACAACATCTCTCCATGGGTCCTTAAAGAGGGAGCAGAGATATTGTGTGAGCCATTAACAACGATCTTCAACACATCATTTGAAACTGGGCAACTCCCTGAGGTATTGAAAATGGCAAATGTAGTCCCAATTTTTAAAAAGGGAGACAGACATGAGGCACTAAACTACAGACCTGTATCACTAACGTGTATACTATGCAAGGTCATTGAGAAGATCATCAGGAGGAGAGTGGTGGAGCACCTGGAAAGAAACAAGTGTATAATTGACAACCAGCACGGTTTCAGGGAAGGAAAATCCTGTGTCACAAACCTACTAGAGTTTTATGACAAGGTGACAGAAGTAAGACAAGAGAGAGAGGGGTGGATCGACTGCATATTTTTGGACTGCAAGAAGGCCTTCGACACAGTTCCTCACAAGAGGTTACTGCAAAAGCTAGAGGATCAGGCACACATAACAGGAAAGGCACTGCAATAGATCAGAGAATACCTGACAGGGAGGCAACAACGAGTCATTGTACGCGACGAGGTGTCAAAGTGGGCGCCTGTGACAAGCGGGGTTCCACAGGGGTCAGTACTAGGACCTGTGCTGTTCTTGGTATATGTGAACGACATAACGGAAGGGATAGACTCAGAAGTGTCCTTGTTTGCAGATGATGCGAAGTTAATGAGAAGAATCAAATCGGATGAGGATCAGGCAGGACTACAAAGAGACCTGGACAGGCTACAAGGCTGGTCCAGCAACTGGCTCCTTGAATTTAACCCTGCCAAATGCAAAGTCATGAAGATTGGGGAAGGGCAAAGAAGACCGCAGACACAATATAGTTTAGATGGCCAAAGACTGCAAACCTCACTCAAGGAAAAAGATCTGAGGGTGAGCATAACACCGAGCATATCTCCTGAGGCGCACATCAATCAGATAACTGCTGCAGCATACGGGCGCCTGGCAAACCTACGAATAGCGTTCCGATACCTCAGTAAGGATTCGTTTAAGACTCTGTATACCATTTACGTCAGGCCCATACTGGAGTATGCAGCACCAGTTTGGAACCCACACCTAGTCAAGCACGTCAAGAAATTAGAGAAAGTGCAAAGGTTTGCAACAAGACTAGTCCCAGAGCTACGGGGATTGTCCTACGAAGAAAGGTTGAGGGAAATCGGCCTGACGACACTGGAGGACAGGAGGGTCAGGGGAGACATGATAACGACATATAAAATACTGCGCGGAATAGACAAGGTGGACAAAGACGGGATGTTCCAGAGAAGGGACACAGACACAAGAGGTCACAATTGGAAGTTGAAGACTCAGATGAATCAAAGAGATGTTAGGAAGTATTTCTTCAGTCATAGAGTAGTCAGGCCGTGGAATAGCCTAGAAAGTGACGTAGTGGAGGCGGGAACCATACATAGTTTTAAGGCGAGGTATGATAGAGCTCATGGGGCAGGGAGAGAGAGGACCTAGTAGCAATCAGCGAAGAGGCGGGGGCCAGGAGCTGTGACTCGACCCCTGAAACCACAAATAGGTGAGTACAAATAGGTGAGTACACACACACGCACATACACACACACATACACACAAACACACACACACACACACACACACACACACACACACACACACACACACACACACACACACACACACACACACACACACACACACACACACACACACCATCAGTCACAATAACGACCAAACTGAAATTTACGACGGTGTTAGGATCAAGAAATCAATTTTCTCTCTCACTCAAAGACCTCTTCATAAAATTTTATGTTAATGTTGACGCACCGGCCTGTGAAGTTTAGTACTCACCTGCCATGGGTTCAAACCCCCACCGACAATATATTAAGTAAAAGGACATATGTTCAACTAATGCGACATTTTATCACTGCAACGCTTCGTTCTCCAGAAACTTTGTCAAGCTGTTACAAACAATACATGGACACTGAGGGTATATATAGGCTTAGAGTGAGGTGTAAGGCACATTACAATCGTTGTAGAATTTTACCACTAATTGTAATACTACTACTAGTTGTAGAAGTACTACTACCACTAGTTGTCATACTAGTGGTAGTAGTAGTAGTTGTAGTAATACATGTGGTAATACAAATCGACTTGTATATGAGTTAAAAAGGTTAACATTGAAATAGGTTATGTTAATATATTTGTTAGTGGGTTGGATTAGAGAAGACTTATTTCAGTGTTCCTTCTCTTTTTTATTCTTATGTAGTACCAGCAACAGCAACTATGTGATGGCAGGATTTATTGTTTTGAGGAGGATTCTTGCTAAGACTTCAGAGATGATGTAGCTGCCTTTATGGCGATTAATGATGATTCAAGGCATCTGCGTCTACGGAAATTAGGTTCTTCGATCACTATGGTGTGGGAATAGGGTCCTCCATTATTCCAGCTATAAATCGGCTGGATGAGACTATTTCTGCTAGTAGTCAGAAGAATGCTGACCTCTTTGCCGGACGCTTTGCTGCCAAGATGCAGTTCTTGTTCCAGCAAGGGAACTCCTTGGATAGCAGCAAGAACTGCGTCAAAGTTGTCAGCGGTGACAATAAGGCAGGATGAAGTGTATTTTCTCTCTAAATCGCTGGACCAGGAAAAGGCTGTGGGCCCAGGAAAGTTGGACCCAAAACCTGCTGCGTAGATGTGCAGACCAGCTTGCAGCACCTCTACCTTGCAGCTATCAGCACTACCTAGCACAGTGTGGAAAGATGCAAATGTAGTCCCAGTTCACAAAAAGAAGAGCAGAGCGAAAATAAGCAACTACAGACGAGTGTCACTTCTGTCAATCACTGGCAAGATTCTTGAGACGATAATCTCTCGGCAGATGATAACGTTTTTCGACTACCATTCACTTCTTTGTGATCATCAATATGACTTCACTCCGCTGCTAAGGAGTATAAATGTTACTCTAAACATCGTCGGTACGCATGTATGTGTGTTTGTGTACACACACACACAAACACACACACACACGCACACACACACACACACACACCACACACACACACACACACACACACACACACACAACACACACACACACACACACACATACACACACACACACACACACACCTGCAGAAGGACTCCAGCCACGACACCCCCAAGGCAACTGAACAATCCAAACCAACCATCACACATCGATCCCTCTGTTCCCACCCCCCGCACCACAGTTACAGTATTAGAACAGAAGTTGAAGGTTTGGTACACAAATGCAGATGGATTAACGAATAAACATGAGGAATGGCAAGAAAGAATCAATGAGAAGTCCCCAGACATCATAGCAGTTACAGAAACAAAACTCACGGAGACAATAACAGATGCAATCTTCCCACCAGGATACCAGATCATGAGGAAAGATAGAAGGGGCAGGGGCGGAGGTGGGGTTGCTCTGCTCGTAAAAAACAGATGGAAATTCGAGAAAATGGAAGGCATAGATGAGACGGGAGAAAGAGACTACATAGCAGGTATACTTCAGTCTGGGGGACACAAAGTGGTCATTGCAGTGATGTATAATCCACCACAGAACTGCAGGAGGCCAAGAGAGGAATATGAAGAGAGCAACAGAGCAATGGTGGACACACTTGCTGAGGTGGCAAGAAGAGCTCACTCCAGCAGAGCAAAGTTGCTGGTTATGGGGGATTTCAACCACAGGGTGATTGACTGGGAAAACCTGGAGCCACATGGGGGTCCCGAAACATGGAGAGCCAGGATGTTGGACGTGGTGCTGGAAAACCTCATGCATCAACATGTTAAGGACACTACCAGAGTGAGAGGGGAGAATGAACCAGCAAGATTGGACCTTGTGTTTACCCTGGGCAGCTCAGACATTGAGGACATCAAGTATGAGAGTCCCCTAGGAGCTAGCGACCACGTGGTTCTGTGCTTTGAATACATAGTAGAGCTGCAAGTGGAGAGAATAACAGGAGTTGAATGGGAAAAGCCTGACTATAAAAGAGGGGACTACATAGGGTTGAAGAACTTCCTGCGGGAGGTCCAGTGGGACAGAGAGCTGGCAGGAAAACCAGTAAATGAAATGATGGAATATGTAACAACAAAATGCAAGGAGGCAGTGGAAAGGTTTATTCCCAAGGGCAAGAGTAACAACGGGAAGACCAGAACGAGCCCCTGGTTTACCCGACGGTGTAGGGAGGCAAAAACAAAGTGCAATAGAGAATGGAAAAAGTACAGAAGGCAGAGAACACACGAAAATAGGGAGATCAGTCGCAGAGCCAGGAATGAGTATGCACAGGTAAGGAGGGAGGCCCAGCGACAGTATGAAAATGACATAGCATCGAGAATCAAGAGTGACCCGAAACTGTTGTATAGCCACATCAGGAGGAAGACAACAGTCAAAGACCAGGTGATCAGATTAAGGACAGAAGGTGGAGAACTCACAAGAAATGATCAGGAGGTATGTGAGGAGCTGAACAGGAGATTTAAGGAAGTTTTTACAGTAGAGACAGGAAGGGCTGTGGGAAGACAGCACAGAAGGGAACATCAAGAGGGAATATACCAACAAGCGTTGGATGACATACGAACAACCGAGGAAGAGGTGAAGAAGCTCCTAAGTGACCTTGACACCTCAAAGGCGATGGGACCGGACAACATTTCCCCATGGGTCCTTAGAGAAGGAGGAGAGATGCTGTGCGTGCCTCTAACCACAATCTTCAACACATTCCTTGAAACTGGGCAACTACCTGAGAAATGGAAGACAGCTAATGTAGTCCCCATATTTAAGAAAGGAAACAGAAACGAGGCGCTAGACTAGAGACCTGTGTCTCTGACATGTATTGTGTGCAAAGTCATGGAGAAGATTATCAGGAGGAGAGTGGTCGAACACCTGGAAAGGAACAAGATTATAAATGAAAACCAGCATGGGTTCATGGAAGGCAAATCGTGTATCACAAACCTCCTGGAGTTTTATGACAAGGTAACAGAAGTAAGACACGAGAGAGAGGGGTGGGTAGATTGCGTTTTCCTAGACTGCAGGAAGGCCTTTGACACAGTTCCCCACAAGAGATTAGTGCAGAAGCTGGAGGATCAGGCGCATGTAACAGAGAGGGCACTGCATTGGATCAGGGAATACCTGACAGAGAGGCAGCAACGAGTCATGGTACGTGAAGAGGTATCACAGTGGGCGCCTGTGACGAGCGGGGTCCCACAGGGGTCAGTTCTAGGACCAGTGCTATTTTTGATATATGTGAACGACATGAAAAAAGGAATAGACTCTGAAGTGTCCCTGTTCGCAGATGATGTGAAGTTGATGAGAAGAATTAAACCGGATGAGGATGAGGCAGGACTGCAAAGAGACCTGGACAGGCTGGACATGTGGTCCAGTAACTGGCTTCTCGAATTCAATCCAGCCAAATGCAAAGTCATGAAGATTGGGGAGGGGCAAAGAAGACCTCCGACAGAGTATAGGCTAGGTGGACAAAGACTACAGACCTCACTCAGGGAGAAAGATCTTGGGGTGACCATAACAGCGAGCACGTCACCGGAGGCACACATCAACCAAATAACTGCTGCAGCATACGGGCGCCTGGCAAACCTGAGAATAGCGTTCCGATACCTTAATAAGGAATCGTTCAAGACACTGTACACTGTGTATGTTAGGCCCATACTGGAGTATGCAGCACCAGTCTGGAACCCACACCTGGTCAAGCACGTCAAGAAGTTCTAGAAAGTACAAAGGTTTGCAACAAGGCTAGTCCCAGAGCTCAGGGGAATGTCGTACGAGGAAAGGTTGAGGGAAATCGGACTGACGACACTGGAGGACAGAAGGGTCAGGGGAGACATGATAACGACATACAAGATACTGCGGGGAATAGACAAGGTGGACAGAGATAGGATGTTCCAGAGAGGGGACACAGGGACAAGGGGTCACAACTGGAAGCTGAAGACTCAGACGAGTCACAGGGACGTTAGGAAGTATTTCTTCAGTCACAGAGTTGTCAGGATGTGGAATAGCCTAACAAGTGAAGTAGTGGAGGCAGGAACCATACATAGTTTTAAGAAGAGGTATGATACAGCTCAGGAAGCAGAGAGAGGACCTAGTAGCGATCAGTGAAGAGGCGGGGCCAGGAGCTGAGTCTCGGACCTGCAACCACAATTAGGTGAGTACACACACAGCCACTAATGAGAGGAACAATTTGGAATATGATCATATTTTCCATCTCAATGGTTTACAGTTAGATTAAAAACGAAGAGAATTCTGGAATGTTGAGCTATACTAACACTGTAACCCGATGTTGCAAGTGTTGCTGAGTGTTGCAAGTGTTGCTGAGTGTTGCAAGTGTTGCTGAGTGTTGCAAGTGTTGCTGAGTGTTGCAAGTGTTGCTGAGTGTTGCAAGTGTTGCTGAGTGTTGCAAGTGTTTCTGAGGAGTTTGCAAGTGTTGCTGAGTGTTGCAAGTGTTGCTGAGTGTTGCAAGTGTTGCTGAGTGTTGCAAGTGTTGCTGAGTGTTGCAAGTGTTGCTGAGTGTTGCAAGTGTTGCTGAGTGTTGCAAGTGTTGCTGAGTGTTGCAAGTGTTTCTGAGAGTTGCAAGTGTTGCTGAATGTTGCAAGTGTTACTGAATATTGCAAGTGTTGCTGAGTGTTGCAAGTGTTGCTGAGTGTTGCACGTGTTGCTGAGAGTTGCAAGTGTTTCTGAGAGTTGCAAGTGTTGCTGAATGTTGCAAGTGTTGCTGAATATTGCAAGTGTTGCTGAGTGTTGCAAGTGTTGCTGAGTGTTGCACGTGTTGCTGAGAGTTGCAAGTGTTGCTGAGTGTTGCACGTATTGCTGGGAATTGCAAATGTTGCTGAGGGTTACAAATGTTGCTGAATGTTGCAAGTGTTTCTGAGTGTTGCAAGTGCTTCTAAATGTTGCAAGTGTTGTTGAGTGTTGCAAATGTTGCTGAATGTTGCAAGTGTTGATGAGTGTTGCAAGTGCTTATGAGTGTTGCAAGTATTGCTGAGTGTTGCAAGTGCTTCTGAGTGTTGCAAATGTTGCCGAGTGTTGCGAGTGTTGCTGAGTGTTGCAAATGTTGCGGAATGTTGCAAATGTTGCTGAGTGTTGCAAATGTTGCTGAATGTTGCAAGTGTTACTGAGTGTTGTAAATGTTGCTGGATGTTGCAAATGTTGCTGAGTGATGCAAATCTTGCTGAATGTTGCAAGTGTTTCTGAGTGTTGCAAGTGTTGCTGAATGTTGCAAGTGTTGCTGAGTGTTGCAAGTGTTTCTGAGTGTTGCAAGTGTTGCTGAATGTTGCAAGTATTTCTGAGTGTTGCAAGTGTTGCTGAGTGTTGCAAGTGTTGCTGAGTGTTGCAAATGTTGCTGAATGTTGCAAGTGTTGCTGAGTGTTGCAAGTTTTGCTGAGTGTTGCCAGTGTTGCTGAGTGTTGCAAGTGTTGCTGAGAGTTGCAAGTGTTGCTGAGTGTTGCCAGTGTTGCTGAGTGTTGCAGGTGTTGTATGTGAAGCGTTGTATGTGAGTTGTATGTGAAGTGTTGTATGTGAAGTGTTGTATGTTAAGTCTTGTGAGTGAAGTGTTGTATGTGAAGTGTTGTATATGAAGCGCTGTATTTGAAGCGTTGTATTTGAAGTGTTGTATTTGAAGTGTTGTATGTGGAGTGTTGTATGTGAAGTTTTGTATGTGAAGTGTTGTATGTTAAGTCTTGTGTGTGTGAAGTGCTGTATGTGAAGTGTTGTATATGAAGCGTTGTATTTGGAGCGTTGTATTTGAAGTGTTGTATTTGAAGTGTTGTATGTGAGGTGTTGTATGTGAAGTGTTGTATGTGAAGTGTTGTATGTGAAGTGTTGTATGTGAAGTGTTGTATATGAAGCGTTGTATTTGAAGTGTTGTATGTGAGGTGTTGTATGTGAAGTGTTGTATGCGAGGTGTTGTATGTGAAGTGTTGTATGTGAAGTGTTGTATGTGAAGTGTTGTATGTGAAGTGTTGTATGCGAGGTGTTGTATGTGAAGTGGTGTATGTGAAGTGTTGTATAGAAGCGTTGTATAAGAAGCGTTGTATTTGAAGTGTTGTATGCGAAGTGTTGTATGTGAAGTGTTGTATGTGTAGTGCATGTGAAGTGTTGTATGTGAAGTGTTGTATGTGAGGTGTTGTATGTGAAGTGTTGTATGTGAGGTGTTGTATGTGAGATGTTGTATGTGAGGTGTTGTATGTGAAGTGCTGTATGTGAGGTGCTGTATATGAAGTGTTGTATGTGAGGTGCTGTATATGAAGTGTTTGTGTGTGTAAGGTGTGCGTGAAGTGTTGTGTGTGTAAGGTGTGCGTGAAGTGTTGGTGTGGAAGTCTTGTATGTGATATGTTGTATGTGAAGTGTTGTATGTGAGGTGTTGTACGTGAAGTGTAGTATGTAAGGTGTTGTATGTGAAGTGTTGAATGTGAGGTGTTGTATGTGGAGTGCTGTATGTGAAGTGTTGCATGTGATATGTTGTATGTGAAGTGTTGTATGTGAGGTGTTGTATGTGAAGTCTTGTATGTGATATGTTTGTATGTGAAGTGTTGTATGTGAAGTGTTGTATGTGAAGTGTTGTATGTGATATGTTGTATGTGAAGTGTTGTATGTGAGGTGTTGTATGTGAAGTGCTGTATGTGAAGTGCTGTATGTGAAGTGTTGTATGTGAAGCGTTGTATTTGAAGTGTTGTATGTGAGGTGCTGTATGTGAGGTGTTGTATGTGAAGTGTTGTATGTTAAGTATTGTATGTGAAGTGTTGTATGTGATGTGTTGTATATCAAGTGTTGTATGTGAAGTGTTGTATGCGTAGTGTATGTGAAGTGTTGTATGTGAAGTGTTGTATGTAAAGCGTTGTATGTGAGGTGTTGTATGTGAGATGTTCTATGTGAAGTGTTGTATGTGAAGTGTTGTATGTGAAGTGTTGTATGTGAAGTGCTGTATGTGAGGTATTTTATGTGAAGTGTTGTATGTGAGGTGTTGTATGTGAGATGTTGTATGTTAGGTGTTGTGTGTGAGATGTTGTATGTTAGGTGTTGTATGTGAGATGTTGTATGTTAGGTGTTGTATGTGAGATGTTGTATGTTAGGTGTTGTATGTGAGATGTTGTATGCTAGGTGTTGTATGTGAGATGTTGTATGTTAGGTGTTGTATGTGAGATGTTGTATGTTAGGTGTTGTATGTGAGATGTTGTATGTTAGGTGTTGTATGTGAGATGTTGTGTGTGAAGCGTTGTATGTAAGTGTGTTGTATGTGAGATGTTGTATGTTAGGTGTTGTATGTGAGATGTTGTATGTTAGGTGTTGTATGTGAGATGTTGTATGTGAAGTGTTGTATGTAAGGTGTTGTATGTGAAGTGGTGTATGTGAGGTGTTGTATGTGAAGTGTTTTATATGAGGTGTATGTGAAGTGTTGTATGTAAAGTGTTGTATGTGAGGTGTTGTATGTGAGATGTTGTATGTAAGGTGTTGTATGTGAGATGTTGTATGTGAAGTGTATGTGAGGTGCTGTATATGAAGTGTTTGTGTGTAAGGTGTTGTGCGTGAAGTGCTGTATGTAAGGTGTTGTATGTGAAGTGTTGTATGTGAGGTGTTGTATGTGAAGTGCTGTATGTGAAGTGTTGTATGTGAAGTCTTGTATGTGATGTTGTATGTGAAGTGTTGTATGTGAGGTGTGTTGTATGTGAAGTGCTGTATATGAAGTGTTGTATGTGAGGTGTTGTATGTGAGATGTTGTATGTGAAGTGTTGTATGTGAAGTGTTGTATGTGAGGTGTTGTATGTGAAGTGCTGTATGTGAAGTGTTGTATGTGAAGTCTTGTATGTGATGTTGTATGTGAAGTGTTGTATGTGAGGTGTGTTGTATGTGAAGTGCTGTATATGAAGTGTTGTATGTGAAGCGTTGTATTTGAAGTGTTGTATGTTAAGTATTGTATGTGATATGTTGTATGTGAAGTGTTGTATGTTAAGTATTGTATGTGAAGTGTTGTATGTAAGGTGTTGTATGTGAAGTGTTGTATGTGAAGTCTTGTATGTATATGTTGTATGTGAAGTGTGTATGTGAGGTGTTGTATGTTAGGTGTTGTATGTGAAGTGTTGTATGTGAGGTGTTGTATATGAGGTGTTGTATGTTAGGTGTTGTATGTGAGGTGTTGTATGTTAGTGTTGTATGTGAGGTGTTGTATGTGAGGTGTTGTATGTGAGGTGTTGTATGTTAGGTGTTGTATGTGAAGTGTTGTATGTGAGGTGTTGTATGTTAGGTGTTGTATGTGAAGTGTTGTATGTGAGTGTTTTATGAGGTGTTGTATGTAGGGGGTTGTATGTGAGGTGTTGTATTGAGGTGTTGTATGTGAGGTGTTGTATGTTAGGTTTTTGTATGTGAGGTGTTGTATGTGAGGTGTTGTATATGAGGTGTTGTATGTTAGGTGTTGTATGTGAGGTGTTGTATGTGAGGTGTTGTATGTTAGGTGTTTATGTAAAGTGTTGTATGTGAGGTGTTTTTATGTGAGGTGTTTTTAATGTGGGTGTTATGTGAGGTGTTGTATTGTGGGGGTGTTGTATGTGAGGGTGTTGTTGTTAGGTGTTGTATGTGAAGTGTTGTATGTGAGGTGTTGTATGTGAGGTGTTGTATGTGAGGTGTTGTATGTGAGGGGGTTGTATGTTAGGTGTTGTATGCGAGGGTGTTGTATGTTAGGTGTTGTTGTTAGGTGTTGTATGTGAGGTGTTGTATGTGAGGTTGTATGTTAGGTGTTGTATGCGAGGTGTTGTAGGGTTAGGTGTGTAGTTAGGTGTTGTATGTGAGGTGTTGTATGTGAGGTGTTGTATGTGAGGTGTTGTATGTTAGGTGTTGTATGTGAGGTGTATGTTGTAGGTGTTGTATGTGGGTGTTGTATGTTAGGTGTTGTATGTGAGGTGTTGTATGTGAGGTGTTGTATGTGAGGTGTTGTATGTTAGGTGTTGTATGTGAGGTGTTGTATGTTAGGTGTTGTATGTGAGGTGTTGTATGTTAGGTGTTGTATGTGAGGTGTTGTATGTGAGGTGTTGTATGTGAGGTGTTGTATATGAGGTGTTGTTATGTGAGGTGTTGTATGTGAGGTGTTGTATGTGAGGTGTTGTATGTGAGGTGTTGTATGTGAGGTGTTGTATGTGAGGTGTTGTATGTGAGGTGTTGTATGTTAGGTGTTGTGCTCCACACGTTGAGAACAGTATTTTAGTTTAACCTCCCCAGATGTTGATGACTTTGTAATAACCTGGTACCGATATGTTAAAAAATATCGGAAAGTTAACGAAGAGAAAGTAAAAAGAAGATTGGCACTCTCATTAGCCTGGCAGCTGATGCTGTAAGAATCTTCGTAAAACATTGGAACTTGTTTTTCTGACGCTCTTTTAACTTAGCCATAAATCATCTTCATAAAATGTTCTGGTTCATTATATATAATGAAAGAACGATTCAAAATGTACCAAAACACCGGGTCATAACTATAGTGAAGTAAGAGTGAATTTTGAAACAATGGTAACTAAAGTTGCCTAACATAGCAGAAGGTGTTGTTGTGGTTTATAGGGCAATTAAGAGTTTACACCGTATAGAGCCAGAGAAGTGTTAGATCATTAGATAAGATTTCGTTCGAATTTTTAACCCAGAAGGGTTAACCACCCAGGATAACCCAAGAAAGGCAGTGCGTCATCGAGTACTGTTTGTCTTATTTCCATTGGGATCCTCAATCTTGTCCCCCCAGGATGCGACCCACCCCAGTCGACTAACACCCAGGTACCTACTTACTGATAGGTGAACAGGACAATAGATGTAAGGAAACGCTTCGAAATGTGTCTACCCCGCCGAGAATCGAACCCGGGCCCTCTGTGTGTAAAGCGAGAGTTTTACCAGCCAGGCCACGAGGCCTCGCTGTTGGGTTTACTAGAGATGTTCTACTTTCCTGCTCTACTTTCTCATCGTTCTTATTGAAATATCGTGAATATATCTAAAATAACACAATCCAGAAATTTTTCAACGTTGTCAATCATTATTTCATGAAAAAATACACTGAACGAAGATGGTAAAATTGTATAACGTCTCTCTTTCTCTCCAACAACATCCTCAGGATCCTACGATCTTGCTATAAACATTCAGCACCTCGCTTTATAAGTATCCCTTGAATCATCACTACTCTTCACACACTATCATCTCCTCACAGTAGACAAGACACTGTGTGGTAGTCATCTCCTGGGACTGATATACCGTGTCATGACTCAAAGTATTCCCTGCAAAAATTACCTGTGAGCTCTTCCTTCCCCGACAGTGTGGGACAATATGCATGTACAGTGAGGATGAGCTTTACATATATTACTTGTTATGAAGGTGAGGCCGCACACAGTG
The DNA here is from genome assembly GCF_026875155.1 of Cherax quadricarinatus. Taxonomy (NCBI): domain Eukaryota; kingdom Metazoa; phylum Arthropoda; class Malacostraca; order Decapoda; family Parastacidae; genus Cherax; species Cherax quadricarinatus. The sequence continues at coordinate 56,240,545 of NC_069414.1, forward strand.
TCACAGTCCTGGCCAAGGGACTACATAAATCACCCGGGAGATGCCCTCATCTCCTCTAATGGCCACTTTCTCCAGCCGCGAGGAACTTCCTTCATATTTTGCGCTGAGGTGTCCTTGCTATTCAACAAAAAATTATATTTTCAAATGTGCGTCTCCTCCAGCAGTCAACTCCACAAGTAGTGTAAAGAATTTTCTCTGGGGATGCTGTGTTATTTCCACGTTAATAACGAGTGTGATAGGTGAAAGCCTTAACCCGAATTTAGGATAATTTGAGTTTGAATAATTGAATTAAATGGTAATTATATAGTTTACTGGTGGGTAGAAAGACATGATAATGGCATTTAATACATTCTAAGGTTTCGACTGACTAGTAACAGTTTGTGACTGAAGATGCATTGATAAGATGGCACATGTGGTAACTAATGTTTCAGTCGACTCACAGTGATGTTAGGAAATATTACATCAGTCTTAAGATGGTAAGCAAGTACAGTTTGCTGGATGAAAAGGTAGTTTACTTACCTGGAGAGTGTTCCGGGGGTCAACGCCCCTGTGGTCCAGTCCTTGACCAAATCTCCCAGAGGATCAAGGCCTCATCAACCAGGATGTTGATCGGGCAAATTCTATACAAAATACTGTGAGTAGGTGCGATAGTTTCTGGGAGGCAGAGACTAGTTTAATGTATGGTTGTCATTTTTTAGGTTAATAGTCGGGGTCAGGAGCTGAGTCATAACTCACGCAAATAAAACTCTGTAAAGTCACACACACACACACACACACACACACAACACACACACACACACACACAAACACACACACACACACACACACACACACACACACACACACACACACACACACACACAACAGTCAAGAACCAGATAATCAGGCTGAGGAAGAAAGGAGGAGAGACAACAAGAAATGACCGTGAAGTATGTGAGGAACTCAACAAGAGAATCAAAGAAGTGTTCACAGAGGAGACAGAAGGGGCTCCAGAAAGACGGAGAGGTGGGGTACACCACCAAATGCTGGACACAGTACACACAACCGAGGAAGAAGTGAAGAGGCTTCTGAGTGAGCTAGATACCTCAAAGGCAATGGGGCCGGATAACATTTCTCCATGGGTCCTCAGAGAGGGAGCAGAGGCGCTATGTGTACCCTAACAACAATATTCAATACATCTATCGAAACAGGGAGATTGCCTGAGGCATGGAAGACAGCAAATGTAGTCCCAATCTTTGAAAAAGGAGACAGACATGAAGCACTAAACTACAGACCAGTGTCACTGACATGCATAGTATTCAAAGTCATGGAGAAGATTATCAGGAGAAGAGTGGTGGAACACCTAGAAAGGAATGATCTCGTCAACAGCAGCCAACATGGATTCAGGGACGGGAAATTCTTTGTCACAAACCTACTGGAGTTCTATGACATGGTTACAGCAGTAAGACAAGAGAGAGAGGGGTGGGTGGATTGCATTTTCTTGGACTGCAAGAAGGCGTTTGACACAGTTCCACACAAGAGATTAGTGCAAAAACTGGAGGACCAAACAGGGAAAACAGGGAAGGCACTACAATGGATCAGGGAATACTTGTCAGGAAGACAGCAGCGAGTCATGGTACGTGGCGAGGTGTCAGAGTGGGTACCTGTGACCAGCGGGGTCCCACAGGGGTCAGTCCTAGGACCAGTGCTGTTTCTGGTATTTGTGAACGACATGACGGAAGGAATAGACTCCGAAGTGTCCCTGTTTGCAGATGACGTGAAGGTGATGAGAAGAATTCACTCGATCGAAGACAGCAGAACTACAAAGGGATCTGGACAGGTGCAGACCTGGTCCAGCAATTGGCTCTGAAGTTCAACCCCACCAAGTGCAAAGTCATGAAGATTGGGGAAGGGCAAAGAAGACCGCAGGCGGAGTACAGTCTAGGGGGCCAGAGACTACAAACCTCACTCAAGGAAAAAGATCTTGGGGTGAGTATAACACCAGGCACATCTCCTGAAGTGCACATCAACCAAATAACGGCTGCAGCATATGGGCGCCTAGCAAACCTCAGAACAGCATTCCGACATCTTAATAAGGAATCATTCAGGACCCTGTACACCGTGTACGTTAGGCCCATGTTGGAGTATGCGGCACCAAAAAAACCATACCCCCGGCCTGGAAAGAACCCGCGGTCATAGAGTCTCAAAACTCCAGCCCGTCGCGTTAGCCACTAGACCAGCTAGCCACAGTAAGATTCATCCAACTAGGTATATTGGATGAATCTTATTGTGGCTAGCTGGTCTAGTGGCTAACGCGACGGGCTGGAGTTTTGAGACTCTATGACCGCGGGTTCAATCCCGGCCGGGGGTATGGTTTATTTGCAATCGTGTCATTACGATTTCTTGAGTCATGCGGCACCAGTTTGGAACCCACACCTAGCCCACACCTTGTTGCAAACTAGGTTTGCAACAAGACTAGTCCCAGAGCTAAGAGGTATGTCCTACGAGGAGAGGTTAAGGGAAATCAACCTGACGACACTGGAGGACAGGAGAGATAGGGGGGACATGATAATGACATATAAAATACTGAGAGGAATTGACAAGGTGGACAAAGACAGGATGTTCCAGAGATGGGACACAGCAACAAGGGGACACAGTTGGAAGTTGAAGACACAGATGAATCACAGGGATGTTAGGAAGTATTTCTTCAGCCACAGAGTAGTCAGCAAGTGGAATAGTTTGGGAAGCGATGTAGTGGAGGTAGGATCCATACATAGCTTTAAGGAGAGGTATGATAAAGCTCATGGTTCAAGGAGAGTGACCCAGTAGCGACCAGTGAAGAGGCGGGGCCAGGGGCTATGACTCGACTCCTGCAACCACAACTAGGTGAGTACACACGCTCGCGTGCTTCCTCTCTCTCTCTCTATCTTATCACTTCCCACTTTATTGCTCCCTCGCCTCGCCTTCCTCTTTATATCTCAATAACCTTATCTATTTTATCTCTGCTATCTATTACTTTACTTTCTCCTTTCTCCTCACATTCCCCATTTCTCTCTTCCTATGCCACTTCTGCTTCTCTCTTTCATCCTTCGCACTTTCACCAGCAAGAAATAGCATTCAGTGATTTACCGATAGAATTTTGTTCAATATTTCAACTTAGTGAAGATGGAATTTAAGTTTTTCAAGACTCATCGCAAACACTGTGTTCTCTGGGTCACTTACCTAGCACTCACCTATTTACTTACATATTTGTGGTTGCAGGTGTCGAGTGGTTGCTCCTGGCCCTGCCTCTTCGCTGGTCGTTACTTGGTTCACTCTCTCCTCACTCCAAGGGCCTTGTCGTAGTGTTAGTTTGTGTGAGCTGTGTCAGATTAGTGTTTCTGCAGTCTGGTTAAATATACATTTTCACCTGCAAGTTCTGCAAAACCTGATCCACCCACCCACCTGCACCCACTTTTAAAGTTATCTCTCTGTCTCTCTCTGTTTCTCTCTTTTTCTCTCTTTCTCTCTCTGTTTCTCTCTGTTTCTCTCTTTTTCTCTCTTTCTCTCTCTGTCTCTCTGTCTCTGTCTGTCTCTGTCTCTCTGTCTGTCTATCTGTCTGTCTGTGTCTGTCTCTGTCTGTCTCTCTCTCTCTCTTGCAATGAACTGCTTCAAGCTTCTAGAGAAAGAGACCACGATAAACTTTTATCTGTAGGGAAGGAAGCTGATGTATTGTGAATAGTCTAAGACTCGGCTGTCTTCATCTCACTACTGTAGATCATGAATGAGACAAACCATACCCCGGCCGGGATTGAACCCGCGGTCAGAGAGTCTCTAAACTCCAGACCGTCGCGTTAGCCACTAGTGGCTAACGCGACGGTCTGGAGTTTTGAGACTCTCTGACCGCGGGTTCAATCCCGGCCGGGGTATGGTTTGTTTGCAATCGTGTCATTACGATTTCGTGAGTCATGAATGAGGCACTTGTGCGTCATTTGGAAATCTTTATCTCTATAAAAATGATTCCCAAATTTTACACTGTATATTATTAGTATTGTTTGGGGAGAGTTTGAAGTCGTGACAAAGCTTAATTCTAATTTCAGAAAATATCTCCACAAATGCCGAGAGAAATCCCAGTGACAGATTACCTGAGATCTGCTGTGCCAGCATCACATATCTCAAACTTAATTACTAACGTCACCAGGAAAGCCGAGTGATGTAAGTAGGAGTGTAAACAACAAACACTCACAGCCGCTCAAGTCTGGTAAACTTCTTTAGACATCCAGAGAGAGGTGAACAATGTAGCTGGGTACGTCTGTCAGCTCCTTATTAATTATTTCTCAGTTTCATGCTGATATATCACTCAGTACCATTTTGATGTATCTGTCAGCTCCCATGTTAATATATTTGCCAGCCACAATGTTGTTATATCTGTCAGCTTCAGTGACGATGTCTCAGTCCGTCATTATGCTGATATACATGTGAGCTCCATGTTGATATATCTACTTATTGCTAGGTGAACAGGGACAGCAGGTGTAAGATGACTAACACCCAGGTATCTACTTACTGCTAGGTGAACAGGGACAGCAGGTGTAAGATGGCTAAAACCCAGGTATCTACTTACTGCTAGGTGAACAGGGACAGCAGGTGTAAGATGGCTAACACCCAGGTATCTACTTACTGCTAGGTGAACAGGGACAGCAGCTATAAGGTGATTAACACCCATGTACCTACTTACTACTAGGTAAACAGTGGCAGCAGGTGTAAGGAAACCTGACCAACGTTTCCACCCATGCCGGAGACTGAACCACGGACCCCCCTCTTAGTGTGAGAGGCGAGTGCGCTGCCAACCGAGCCAGGGGACAGACATTATGTAAATAGACCAATTAAGGCTATTAAAGACCACCCGAAGCGACCAGAACTTAAAGAATTAGTAAGTTTTTCGATGAGCATAATAATGTTATTAAACAGAATTATATTTGAGGAACACAATGGAGTACAATTATCCCAGCAGGGTGAGAGAGGAGGAACTTTTGTTTAGAATAGCTGAGGGAATTTAGGAATTAAGAATTTCAGAGCATTTTTGCAGAATTTACTCCCACCGACAGAACACATTTTAAAGACTTCCTTGTTAGAAGTTTTTATACACGATACACCGTTAGCACATGACAGGAAAATGTTAGGAGCTCACGTGAAATTAAACACTCACCTACAACACATATCTCAGAACTGAAACTGTGGACGTTCTATCAGAAATACGATACTTTGTTTTTCAAGCAGCATTACTCACTTTTAAATCAGGGAACGGGTGGGGCTTGAATCCATGCCAAGTTTGTCCTAAAACTCACAGGCCAGTGTGTTAACCACAGACGAATCCCTCTTTCGTATTACTCAACTAACCCATCTTTGTCTCACTGATGGTCTCTGTGCTTCAGGATCCACAAGAACAAACCATCTACAACCTATGGTTACAAAACAGATAACAGCTTCTAAAATAATCACTCAAGTTACACACAACACACACCTCCATTACTCAAGTCTCAACTTACTCACCTTACTAAATATTTACACCTACAACTGAGTTTAGGACACACATTACGACCTTCAACTCAAAAATGCAACTCTTTCTGTTGCAACGCAACACATACACACTACGAATATTATAATGGTGTACAGTACCGATAAGTTGATAAGACACTTGTGCAACCTAACTGCTGCACATGTGTCTCACTTATCAACACATATACAACACAAGAAATAAGCTCCTCTTTTATACACCAAGTGTTAGATTCAACCTATCTAAAACCTTCATGCGAATAAAGGCCCTAAAATTCGAAACTCCTTTCCAGAAAATTTAAAATAAGTTCCCAGTCTGCCACTTACTTCAAAAATATAGTTGAAAAGCATCTCCTTCACCTGACATAAATTCTACATTGATTTATTATATTAAATCTCAATTTATAAACATTTCATCATTTTTTATACGTATAATAATATTTTTATTTCTACAAGTACACGTACAAGTACACGTACAAGTACACGTACAAGTACACGTACAAGGTAAACATCACATTAACTTTCATATTGATGTTCTATCAACAACTTATTTCAATATGTGCAATAACCAGAAACAAACTTCATAAAAAATTTTCCTTATAAAAAATATAAAAGTTATGTAATCAGAATCCAAATTGTTAATATCGAAGACTGTATCGTGTCAGACCATGGAGCTAAACTCTTCTCCAGACTGAGGGACTGACCACCTCAGATACTAGTCTCTCTAAGGGTGACGGATCGATTATATCATCTTTACTTTATTGCTACTCCTGCTAACTTTATATTTGACTGAAGAAACCTACTTGTTGGCGAAACGTTTCAATAATAAAGATATCCAAGTGTCTTACATGTGTCTTACCCTATCCAAGCCATATGTATACACGCTAATGTATTAAAAACTACTCGAGCTGTGAGTAAAAGTAGGCGAGACGAAGAAAAAACATGCCGCGGGACTCGATGCAAACCTAATAACACGATTGCAGACAAATCAGGGAACGGGAGAGACTTGAACCCATGACAATTGTGTCCTCAAATTCACAGGCCAGTGCGTTAACCACTTGGCCAGCCGGCTCAAACCTGTTCCGTGGTTTTTCCATGCCACAGGAGCCTTCTTTCAGCTACCGATCTACAGGAACATTCTATCGGTCCACGGGTGTATGTATGAATGTGACGAAATAAGACTCGTGCAACATCTGGATATCTTTATTTGTAGACGTTTCGCCATCCAGTGGCTTTATCAATACAAGGATATAATTTGGAGAGTGTACAACTGTATATGAAAGACGGAGTAACCAATCCCACAAGCCTTGGAGTTGGTAAAGAGTCCCAGCACTGTATCAACTCCATGGCTTGTGGGAGTACCGGGACTCTTTATCAACTTCAAGGATGATTACCTCGACTGTTGTATGTAGTTCTACAATCTTTCCATTATGTCCTTGAACTTGTATTGATAAAGCCACTGGAAGGCGAAACGTCTACAAATAAAGTTATGCAGATGTTGCACGTGTCTAATTCTTCTTGTCGGTATTGTATACCATTAGTGTACAACGATACCAAGCGAATGAGGAGATGGGCTGCGACCTGGGCTAGTCGGCAGAGGGTGATCAATAACAAACAGTCTTCTGATACTCTGAATTTGACCAATGGAGCAATATCACTGCCTATCCTCCCTTAGAAAGTCAATATTGGTGTTATAATCATGAAATGCAGACATTCTTTGCCCTGGCTCTTGCAGCATCGTCCGGCAATACCTGGGCTTGAGTTTGCACAGTGTATTATGTGTATTGTTAGGTCACTGTAAGGATCAGTAACTGTGTGGAAGGTGAACAGCCGCTGAGGAGCTGGAGAGATGTTGAGCGTCACTAATCTGGAAGCTCTAGGAAGGTACGGAGATTATGGTGAACCGTCCACGCAGTCAGTCTGAGAGAGCATGACTGCTGACCATAATATGGAATGAATGACTACTTTTAGCCAGACATGTGGGTGGGCAATAATTGAGACTCCATCGCAGAAAAAGCGAAATAGACGACTCGGCAGAACAAGTGAGGTGTGGTTGGCACTTTGTTTCTGTAGGTGAAAAAGATGAGGCTGATGTATAGCGTAGTCAATAAGTGGGCAGAAAAAAATGCAGGAAAAGAACATTTATCAGAATGATTCTTCGTTTATTTATTAGGCTTTATGAAATAAAATATGTTCTTGCTTTGCCTCATGTAAGTGAAATGTCGTACTAATAAGAATCTTCTTACTTTCCATGTGTCTTTTTAACCTCCTGAAGGAGATGAACTGGAAAATCGTCATGTCATCTGTGAAAACGGTTACCGTGACATTTCTGAATGAGATCCTCAACACTGTCGACAGCATTCGAGGAACCTACACTCTATGCAAATGTACAAAGTGCAAATGTATGTGAGGCGTGCGCCTCACGTACATTTGCACTGTGATATAGCCATTACTAACCCTAGCTTTTAGCTCTCAATTCGTGGAGAATTGCTGGAGAAACATGAAAAGAATTTTCTCCACAGACGCATCATTCTGCCCTAAATGTACCACATGCTAGTGGGTTTCTTTGTGTTGAACAATATTTTATCACATGTAAATACATTTTCTATACTGCAGAAAAGAATTAAAGTTGTATTGTATTGTATATGTAGCTTACGAGGGTTGTCAACACATAAGAACGTATCATAAAACTTCTGTGGTCAAAAAACAACGTTATTTAACGTGATGTTTGCTGGCAAAGCAACGACACCAAGTTGGTGCTGTGTTTTGTGTAACAGAATGGAATCTTTAAAAGAAAGAACAGCGTGTGTGAGTGAAATTGTATTTCACGCTTGGTAAAATGGCTAGTGAAGGTCACAAAATTGCTCAGCAAGCATTTGGACAGGAAGCAATGGCTCGGCCACAGTGTTTTGAATGCTTTTCTCGATTCAGACAACTAGAGAAGCGCATCACAGGATCTTTGGTGAACCTGAACTTCCTGAAGCCAAATCACCCAGGCAATTTACAGTCAAGTTTCCTAAGATACGAGACCAACCACACATTACTCATTCTCTGCAGCTTCTTACAAACTTTTTCTGAGTTTAAGTAAGAATGACGGACGTCCTTCAACTTTGAGGTAAGATTAGAGACTTTACCGAGTATGGTTTCGAAATGTCAGTAAAATGCTTCAACATTAAAGAACTTCGTTTTTCTCTGCGTATATAGACTGCGCTTGACAAGGTTGTGCGCAGTTCTTACCCAGTAAAAACTGCGCACAACTTGCGCATGGTCTGCTGCGGTTTAGAGGAGTGAAAGAAGGCTCCAGGTTCTGTGAAACAGGAACCATGAAATGGTGTAAATTCGGCAAAACTCACAACATAACGAGATATCAGGACGTCAGTGGTATCCTGGTCGTTAATGAGGACATCTTCGTATTAGATCCCTAAGTAAGAGGGTGTCATGATGAATACCAAGCAGCAATTACAGTTGTTCTTACATATGTAACACCTCCTAAGTGTTGATAGTTAAAGTAGTGGGCTGGTATAGACGTATACTTCTGGACATTCACACTGACTGGCAGGTCACGAGTGTCAAACATCAGCATTAAGAACTTTGTATCACGATGGTAACCTGCCTATTTTTCCTGATTTTTTGAAAAGTGTACGAAGACCTTGAAGTCCTCCCACTGGGATTCCTAACTAACATGCAGAAGAAACTAATTAGCAACAACACTGTCATTGATGAAGGTAACAGAGAAAGGCAGCATCCTGGACAGGTTTTGATCCTTCTTCCCGTCTTTGTTTTGTCCTTAGGATATAGAGAGGACAACATTCTAGACAGAATTTTTTATTCTTCATCCTAACAACCCACTGTAGTTCATGAGGATTCAAAGGATAATAACATCCTGCTGTTCAGTAATTTCCAGTTGAATAATTAATGAGACACTTGTGCGAAATTTGGCCAGCTAGTGGCTTCTTTAGTCCAGTACTGAGAAGAACGGTGGAAGATGAGATGTAGTTTGAGATAATCAGTCCCTCAGCCTGGATTTCTGCAACATTGCGAATTCTTATTTAATAATAAAAAATTAGTCCCAGTGACTTGTGCTGAAGTATTTATATTGTAGGTGTCACCGGTTATCGTTGTCATTATCTTTGGTGCCAACAGTTTTTGTTGTTACTTCTTTAGTGCAGCCAGTCATCGTTGGACAATAGTCCAACTCGGAACGAAGTGTAGTCATAAGCTTCTTTTTCCTGTGTGCTGGTTGTCTGCGCATTGTAGAAAGTTACAATGGGGCATACGATCATCAGTAGTTTACAATCCACTGCTGTGGAAACTAAGATTGGACAACATCAACGATCTGCAATGTACACAAGAACGTTCGTCCTATTTAGAGGTCAGGATGAACAAAGAATCACTAATTCAACCTGCAAATTGTACCGAAAAGCTGAATCAAATATCTAAAGTGACTAGACACAAGAAACAGTGAGAGTTCTGACCAGCGGACTCCCATGCTCGCTGACACAGCAGTGGCAAAGTCACTTACTGACCCGTGCTGTGCGTGAGTTGAATACAATCCTCACTCCCGGAGAAAAGGAATTGTCCATTGAGGTTTCTGCTCTAATTTTTTTAAAATTTGCGCAATTGCAACAATCACGAGCAGTTTCCCGGAAATAGTAAGTGCAGGAAATTTAGTTAAACGAAGATGGAAGAATAACTTCAGTTAGGTTAGTAACACAACTCACACACTGTCAGTGGTGCCATCCCCTGGTATGGGTGGAAACACTGGGGAGTGTTTCCTTAAGACACCTGCTGTCCCTGTTCACCTAGCAGTAAGTAGGCACCTGGGTGTTAGTTACCTTACATCCGCTGTCCCTGTTCACCTACCTGGATTCTCCCTGGAGTCTAGCAGTAAGTACCTGGATGTGGAGTGTGAGCAAAGTAACATTTACGAAAGGATTCAGGGAAACTGGCAGGCCGGACTTGAGTCCTGGAGATGGAAAGTACAGTGCCTGCACTCTGAAGGAGGGGTGTTAATGATACAGTTTTATAACTGTAGTGTATGCACGCCTCTGGCAAGACAGTGATGGAGTGAATGATGATGAAAGTTTTTCTTTTTCGAGCCACCCTGCCTTGGTGGGAAACGGCCGATGTGTTAATAAAAATAAAAATAATAATAATTACTATTATTATTACTACTACTACTTCTTGTCTATGGACCATGGACCGATGGTGGCCCCAGAAATGTTGTGATGCGGTTCATGGAAGGTGTTTGATACTACTGTGCTAGTGTTTACTAGTGAAGACTGTGTCTACCACAGTCAAGGTCATCACTAGTTAATCTCACACTAAGAATGTTAACAAGATCACTACTCTCACACTGAGAATGTTAACAAGGTCACTAATCATTATTAGTCACTAATCATTAAGCCTTGTTTCACCAGACTTAAACTTATTTGCGGATGTAAAACATTAAGAGATGTTGTGTGTGTGTGTGTGTGTGTGTGTGTGTGTGTGTGTGTGTGTGTGTGTGTGGTGCACACGCTCTTCTGAAAAATTTATTGAACATTTAATTTTTTTTTCACGAGGGTGCGTGGGAACCAGGAACCAGGGGGCATGAAATTACCTGCTCGGCCGTAGCAGTTATAATAATAATAAAGTCTGAAACTAGCTACTAACTGTGAACTTTAACACGGCCACCACAACATGGTGTCACAGGTGATGGATGAGTTATCAATAGACAGCAAAGTAGAACTTACCGAGTATAACTGTGAGATCGTTGTAGTGGTGTTGCTACAGTTGCGTTAATGAGCTGTAGTACCATAGTCGATATACCGTCATGTTGATGATTAATAATCAGCCTGCAAGGGAGCAGAGATCAATAGGTTGATATCTTTGTTGTAACAGAGGACGACCTTCGGGTTAGTACTTTCAAGTGTCTGACATTGTGGAGGACGACCCTCAAGTTAGTACTTGCAAGTGTTTGACATAGTGGAGGACGACCCTCAAGTCAGTACTTGCAAGTGTTTGACATAGTGGAGGATGACCCTCATGTTAGTACTTGCAAGTGTCTGACATAGTGGAGGACGACCTTCAAGTTAGTACTTGCAAGTGTCTGACAGAGTGGAGGACGACCCTCAAGTTAATACTTTCAAGTGTCTGACATAGTGAAGGACAACTATCAAGTCAGTACTTGGAAATTCTTGTAACAGTGTAGGAAGACTCATTCAGTCATGGTGGAGGAAGTCTGGCATCATGAAGTCTTAACTCTCTTCCTATATTTCTCTCATAGTTTATTTTCTTCAACAAATACTTCACATTGTGATAATCTTCATTCATATGAACTGCGTGATTCACAGAAAGTATTTTTCTTCATTACCAGTGTGAAGCAAAACAAGAATTAAACTTCTCGTTGAGCTGCCAAAGAACAGATGTCAATCCGAAGAACTATACTCAATGCTTATTTCGTCGGAGAGACCATTCCTTTCAGAGCAGCAACACAAAGAATTCGTATTAGAAACTGTGAGGGCAATTTCGAAAGTCAGATGCCTTTCCAGTAGGCAGATATCTGGATACCAGGATCCAGCAGATCCTGGTGTCCAGATGAGATGACAAAATTTATGTATGATTGATTAGGTAAAACCCAAGGTTGTTAGTCATCTAGTTCTTGCTAATATTGGACATGTGGAGATTTACTGTAGAATGCTTCACTTAGTGCAACATCATCGTCCTGTTCAAAAGATGAAGGAGGTGGACAGCGAACTGACAAATTTACTCTGCGAGGCACTGGCGTAATACACGAACTTATGTTTGGGTAAATAACATATATTCAATTTTTGCTTTTTTTTTTTTTTTTTAAGTCGAAATCTCCATCATGGAAATACAACAGTATTTCCAGCTTTATGTTGCTTCTCTCTAAATTCGAGGAATTGCTATTAGACTACACCTACTAGCACGTAACCATCCTTCCGATGTCAAGACAGTCACCTCATCAGATGTGAGGTGACCAAGATTTGTCTGGGTCGCCAATATTATTATTTGAATCATGGGGGAGCGCGAAACCCGTAAGCTTATACAGCGCATGTGGGGGTGGGGGTGGAGATGGAATGTATTCAGACTCAATTCAGGGACCTGGAGCACTGCTCTACAAGCAGTCATTAGTCTGTAAACAGTCTTTAAGCTCTTATAACGAGTAAAAAGGCACAGTACTGTGACTGGAATAATACACAAATAACCCGGTTACGAGTTAATAGTCCCAGTCGGACCGAAACGTCACAAATTTCAGTCTCCTTTGTGCGGGTTATTTGTTTGTTGTGTGTAAGCTGTAATGGCAGGCATAAGCCTAGAGACAGCTCTGCTAGTGACACTAGAACTAAGACACATGTGTAATTCCTGGGCATCTTTACCAAGAAACATCCCGCCATCATAGCAGGCTTCATCTAGCCACTTACTACACTGGTTCTAATACTGGTCTCTATCCTCATCCTCTTTATTAGATTGAAAAAGCCAGCTGGGCGGCGATGCGTCTCCACACTGAAGAAACCCAGATGTTGTGCGTGTGTCTCAGCCATCGAGTCTGGAGATAGTCTTCAAACTCTACTAGCAGCCTTAACTATTTGCAAATAAGAAATTATGGATGATTAAAACAGTAAACAACAGCATGCAGGAAAAAAGTCATAAAGCTCATATGTAAAATTAATCATATTTATAACTAATCGCATTCACAATTATGAAGTTCATAATTAATACTATAAAAATATGAAGGGGGGTAGAAGGTGTAGGAGAAGAAATGTATTCAAAAAGCTTCTAGCAGAAATCTCAAGATTTTCTTTGTCTTCTTTTTAATTTGTTTATTCGAGGTTATGGCCCCTCATGACTGGCACCAGAGGTGGACTTCAAGTTAAAAAAAAATTGATATAAACAAAGAATTTTTTTTTTCAGTAATTCGTTCGTTTTGCACTGAGGCAGGGTGACCTGATAAAGAGTAAAAACACTCTCAGTCTTGCCAGAAGCATGTTGACACCACACTTCAGTTGGCACTCAAAATGCGATATCCCCAGCCCCCTTTCAGAGTTCTCGCACAGTACTTCTCACCTCCAAGACTCAAGTTCAACTAACCGCCTGAATCCCTTCATAAATGTTACCTCGCTCCACTCCAACAGTACTGCAAATAAAAAAAGCTCCTTACCTTCACTTACCCTTAACATGGTAACATACCTTCCTAAGATGACCCCTACCCCTTCTTCCCTCCACCCTAGGTATTCACGCACTCCTAGTGATCTTATTTTCCTTCAACCTCTCTATATGGCCAAATCACCTCAACAACCCCTCCTCAGCTCTCTGAATATTTTTGGTAACACCACACTTTCTCTTAATAACCAAACTTCAAATTCTCTGCATAATATTCACACCACATATTACGAACAAAGGCAGCAATATAAGGCCTGTTGCACCTGGATGTAACCGAAGTAAGCGATATTGTAGACAACACGACAATACAAGGGCAGGACAAATACAGACGGGATAGTTTTTTCTTTGCCCATATGTTCCTTCACCACTATGTGCAATAGTTAGAGCTTTAATGATAAGACAGAGCAAGGAGCCACTCAGAGCAGGAGTCGACTGGACCAGCATGAGCAAACAAACCTGCTATACTCTGAACTGTAGTTTGCTGGTCGAGAGGCTATGACAATTGGTGAGTGATGAAAGGTAAATAAATAGAACATACTCGGCACACGCCACACCACACATTGCCCTCAGACACGACATCTCCACTGCTTCCAGCCTCCTCCATGCTGCAACATTTAAAACCCATGCTTCGCACCCATACCGCAATGTTAGTACCACTCTACTCTGGTAAATTCCCCTTTTTTCCTCCATGGATAAAGTTTTGTCTCTACATATGCCTCAATGCACCACCCACTTCACGTTTCGAACCATCCGCCAGTATGTGCACTCCTTAATATCTGAACACATTTACTATCTCCATACTCTCTCTCCCTCCAAGTTGATATCCAATCTCAAATTTCTTAGATGTTTTGATACTCTCATCATCTTGCTATTTCCTACGTTCACTTTTAATTTCTCCCTCCCAAATTCGTTTACCAACCTTTGTAACTTCTCATCAGAATCTCCCAAAAAGATCTATGTCATCGACCAAAAGCAACTGTGACAACTTCCACTTCGTAATCGATTCTTTATCTTTTAATCCCAAATCTCTTCCCAGGATTCTAAAATTCATCTATTGTCTAACCCCATTTTCAAATATATTAACTGACCATGGTGACATCACACATCACTGTCTAAGGCCTACATTTACTGGAAAATAATCTCCCTCTCTCCAACTTTCTGAGTTAATTCTAATGTACATCAGTTATTTTCAATTATACTATCCAAAATTCTTTAATTAATTTCAAGAAGGATATAGCTGAGAGAATATTTTAGGAAACTATTGATATTTGATACTAAAAGAGCTTTAATTTAAGTATAGAATATTTTCTCTCTACCAGCAGCCAATGCCAGCGGTGGCCCAGATCAAAGGAGGGAGGTTATCACACCGGCTCCTGTCGAGTACTAGACAAACATGGACACAAGTGAGGCAACATTTGCTAAAGTTCAAGGTATACATGGCTTCACATGCAGTTGATCTTGCCTGCACTGTGTTGACTAACACTGTGCTCATACACACAGTAATGTTTCCAAAGGCAGCTCCTGCCATACTTTTTTAAACTACCGGTATTACTTATTGTTGGGGTTGTTAAGAGCCACTGACAGTTTAAGTCGTACCGAGCACTGTTTTGCTTACCTCACTCGCTCTTTATGTTGGTTTATAGGGCGACTGACTGCTTACGCCGTATCCAGCACATGCTCTTTCTCTATTTTCTCACACTTTTCTCTTCATTATCTCATTGTATCTTCACTATCCTAATCACTGTTATAACATACAAGATACCTAGACAAGGTGGATAAAGAAAGGAGTTTTAATATGATGGGAACAAGGAAGTAAACAGATATAACCTGAAGACAGAGATGAATTACAAGGATCCTCGGCAGAATTTCTTTAGTATTATTGTTGGGAAAAAGTGAAATCAACCACAGCTGAGTGTGAGGGATACAAATTCACCTGTACAATTAGTTTCTGGAGAAAATATGACAGGGACAAATATGTCTGAATCCTCGCGTGGTAGTTACAGGTTGAGAGGAGAAGAGTGGAGATAAGATTGCTGAGTACAACTCTGTGGGAAGAACTCTCTGAGTACTACTCTGTGGGAAGAACTCTCTGAGTACTACTCTGTGGGAAGAACTCGCTGAGTACATCTCTGTGGGAACAACTAGCCGAATACAACTCTGCGGGAACGACTAGCTGAGTACAACTCTGTGGGAACAACTAGCTGAGTACAGCTCTGTGGGAACCACTAGCTGAGTACAACTCTGTGGGAACAACTAGTTTAGTACAACTCTTTGGAAACAACTAAATGAGTACAACCTTGTGGAAACAACTAGCTGAGCACAACTCCTTAGGAACAACTCGCTGAGTACAAACACAGGTACATTCTCACTAATGAGAAACATACGAAACACGATCCACATATATGAGGTGATCAAATTCCATAAACATCTTTATGAACAAGAATGAAGACGCCTACGAATAGTGTGATATTAGTCGAGAGGCAGGGCTAGGAGCCTAGATTCGAACCCCATAACCACAACTAGGTGAATTCAGACACACTGGTATCCCCTGAGCCGAGGCTCCTCTAAACTGAACCTTTGATATGCAAATAAAAAATTATAGTCATTTTGATGCTTTTTCACTGCTTCGTTGTTGTTAGTTTTGTGAAGCCGGAAGAGAGATGACAGAGTTGAGAAAGGAAAGTCATGGGTAGGAGAGAGCAGTGAAAAAAGACTGGTTTGTGGGTAGACATTTAAGATAGAAGTATTAAGAATGGTTGTAGGTAGACAGGAAGATAGTAAGAATGATTGTGGTTAGACAGGAAAGGAGTATTAAGAATGGTTGAAGGTAGACAGGAAGATAGTAAGAATGGTTGTGGTTAGGCAGGAAGAGAAAGAAAAGAAAGATTATGAGTAGAGAGAGAAAAAAGTGAGGGATAGAAAGAGAGAGAGAAAGAGAGAGATGAAGTGCCCTGATCATGTTGGTTGGGTTTAATGGGAATAGTTTTTGTTATGAGTGACGACTTTTTGTCACCTGTTTATGAGTGTTTATCACAGTGACCTTTTTGTGTCACATAGGAAGGAATCTTTGTCAAAATGACGAGTTAACATCTCCTGACGAGTTTTTGTCCCCTAGTGACGTGTTTTGTCACCTCGGGACGTGTTCTGTCGCCTCGTGACGTGTTCTATCACCTCGTGATGTGTTCTGTCACCTCGTGACGTGTTTTGTCACCTCGTGACGTGTTTTTATCACAGTGACGAGTAATCGTCACATACTGAAGAGTCTTGGTCCCTCGCTATTTTACTGCTACTAACTCTACTAGCATCAAACAATTAATTACTGAAATCCAAAAAGAAGAGCATTGAACCTAAACATTGGAACGTTATTTTAATTAATAACTAAACATCATACGACGTTGTTCTGTGTTCAGTAAAGTGGTCGTCTTCAAATTGTCACCAAGATAGAAAACGTTATGTTGTCTAGTGAGATTACCAGCCGTGCTTTTACCCCTCACTGACTCTCGCCAAATTCTGGCAGTGGGGAGCTCAGGGACTAATCTCATTCTCCTCCAGTTTGGTGGTCCAATGTTTACTCCAGGGAATTAAATCTCGGAACAGCGAGACACTGAGCAGTATTTAGTGCTGTTGAAAACACTTTTCCTCAGGCCTTGGTTTTACCTACGCTACTTTTTTTTTGTAATATTTAGAGTATTTGAAGCAATTAATATTAAATAATAATAATAATAATAATAATAACAATAATAATAATAAGCTCCGTGAAGACCTTCCTATGTTATGTCTCGAAGACTAAGTAAAAGTTTATTACTTATTTACTTTGCTTACTTATTAAACTTTAAATACTGGTTAATCTTAGAAAAAAAAGCTTGGACTGATTTTGCCATGTGTAGGTCCCAATTTGCCTTTTTTTTATGAAAATAATTAGGAACTTGAAAAATCTTTTCGCTAATTTCCAATTTTCCTTCCATTCTCTTAAAAGTTCAACTTTTAAAATTTTTTAAAAGCTTTTCCCGAGCGCTTAAAACTTATGTGCGGGTGTATTTTAGGCCCGTCCTCTCCCGAGTAACAAAGGCTGACTGCCCCTTACTTGGCTTCAAATTTTCTAAACGGTGTTTTTCTTTTCAAGGTTTAAATTTAATTTTGGTTCGTATGCCCCCCTTTTTTAAGCAATTAGTTTCCAGTGATAATTTGAAATACCTCTTCGATTCCTTCGTAACTTTGCATAATTTTAACTGCATTAAAAACTTACCCCTCCCCCACCATTCGTTTGGCCTCCATAATATACGGGGGGATTTTTTTTTCATCAAACCAAAAAAAAAACAAAAAGCTTCTTTTTTAAAAACTTTAGGAATGTAACGGAAAGGGACTAGCCTCTTGCTCCGGGCATTTTATCACCCTTACAACAGCATGCTTACGGAGGAAAATTCTTTTCCACTTTCCCCATGGAATAAGGGGAAAAAAACAAAAACAAAACATAAAAAATAGAAGAAAACCCAGGGGGTGTGGTGTTATGCTTGTACATGTTTTGGTAGTGTACCTAATGCAATGAATACAAGACGTACCTGAAACCTTGCATGTTTATGGACAAGAAAAAAGACCCAGCATTCAACCTCATAAAAAACAATTACAGGTTTTTCACCCCACTTGAGAGGGGGTAGCTAATTTTCGGTTTACTAAACAATTACTTTCGGTTAATACTTGAAGAGCAGTTAGGTACAAGCTGAGACGGACTTTAATGTGTTTTAAACCTAGGACTGCACATCACGTTTACACATCACATGTTTTTACATCACAATTTTGCTACATTACAGTGTTACTACACACAGTGTTGCGACTCACATTTGCACATCAAGTGTTGCTATTCACATTTTTTGCTACACACTGTTGCTACATCAAAATTTTGGCTACACACAGGTTGCTAAAACACAGTGGCTACATCACATGGTGCTTCATCGTAGTTTTGCTACAACCAGTGTTGCTTTCTCACAGTGTTGCTACCACAGGTTGCTACATCACAGTTTGCACATTACATGTTCAAAAATCACAGTATTCACACAAGTGCGCTACATTACAGGTTGCTGCACCAGTGTTGCACATCACGTGTTGCACATTACAGTTTTTCACACACAGTATTGCTACATCACGTGCGCACTTACAGTGTTGCGATCTCTTGTTGCTACATCACTGTTGCAAAATTACAGTTTTTCTACACACAGTATTCTACATCACAGTGCGGTACTTTACAGGTTGCGCATCCAGTGTTGCAAACACACATTTTTGCTACATTACAGTTTTTTCACATCACATATTGCTACATCACATGCCACTTTTACGTGTTGCGCATCTCGGGTTTGCTACATCACAGTGTTGCACCAGTGTTGTTACCACAGTGTTGCTGTAACAGTTTGCTACAAACAGTGTTGCTACTTTACAACACAAGCCTCATAAAAAATCATACAAAGCCACAACTTACTGTGCAACTAAGAAAATCAGGTGTTTTTTTCTGGATATTTTCACCCGATCAAAACCCTATTTCTAAAAAGGGTCCTCGGGACTTTTTTATTCTCTCGAATATCAAACAGAACTCCACATTTCCCTTTAACAGGAACTGGTGCCCCAACGGGAGGAGGCATCTCAAACACCCTTTAATAATCAAAAAATGACTTTTCAATATATTTTACCCGTTTGATCTTAAATTTTCCATTTGTGTTTTAAAATTCGAGTATTAAAAAAAATATATTAACAAAGGCTTAAAGCCGAAACAAACTTCCTGATAAAAAAATTTTTGACATGGAAACTTCGGAATTTAAAAAAAATTAACCAAAACCTGAAGTTGCAAACCAAAGACAAAAATGATTACTTTAAAAAGGGACTATTAACCCCGGGTTTCCTTCATTGCAGCAAAGTTGTCTGTGAGGGGTTTCACTCCCCGGGGTTTTTTTTCCCGTTACAGAAAGTTGTCTGTGAGAGGTTCACTCCCAGGTTTTTCCGTTACAGCAATTTCTTGAGAGGACACTCCCGGGTTTCCCTTTCAGTTCAGCAAATTTTGCCCTGTGAGATTTTCATTTCCCAGGTTCCTTCAGTTGAAAAGATGTCTGGAGGGGTGCCTCCCAGGTTCCCCATCCTTTACACAATTTTCGGGGAAGGTGAAACTCCCGGGTTTCCACCGTTACAGAAAGTTTCTTGAGAGGTCACTCCCAGGTTCCTTCAGTTGCAAAAAGTTGTCTGTAGAGGTTCACTCCCAGGTTCCTTCAGTTCCCGCAAAGTTCCTTGAGGGGTTCACCCCAGTTCCTTCAGTTACGAAAGTTGCTTTGAGAGGTTCACTCCCGGGTTCCTTAAGTACAGCAAGTTTCAGTGAGGGGGTGCACTCTCAGGTTCCTTCTTTTTACAGAAATTTCTGTGAGGGGTACACTCCCGGTCCTTCAGTTCAGCAACTTCTGTAGGGTACATTACCGAAGGTCAGCATGGGTTCTCGGGCTAAAATCTTACCACAATGCTAAACAAAAGAAAAACTCAACAAAAATTCAATGACGGGAAAACAAACCACCTTGGTAACCACCACACAACACATCACACATAAAAAACCTCTGTATCACACAGTCAAACAACAACACACATAACCCCTCTTTTCCTAACCGTAGAAAAACAAAATACACACGCACCCACAATCAACTCCAAACCATAATCCCCAATCAAATTATTTGGCTGACTTACTGTTAAAAATCGTTGGGATGGCAGATATTTGCTTTAGTTAATATAATTCTTTTGGGAAAGCGAATTGCATAACCCAGTTTTGAGGTAATTTAGGCTATGGCGGGGGTGTTATCAAAAAGATTCCACTTTGACTCTGCTGTTTCCAGGTGGAAATAATCCAGCTCGCTGAAAGAGGGAAAAGGGTTTCCCCCTATCTTTCTCTCTGGGGAATTAATATCGCTCTGAAATTTGTTTTCATCAGGGGCAGATTTTCTTTTGGGTATGTTTGTAGCAGGCGGATTCTCTCTAGCTGTGTTGGGCCAGGGCTAATTCCCTCTTGCTGGTTGCAAACAGGTAAATTCTCTCTGCCAATTGGGACCAGGGGGTCATTCTTTCTGCCCCGTGTAGGACCCGGGTTGATTTCCCCCTCTGCCTTTAGGCACGGGACTGGGGTCTTTCTGCTATGTGAGTACAAGGCTGATTCTCCCCTGCCTATATAGTTTCCAGGGTTTTTCCCCGAATTTTCCTAAACATTTTAGGATATCATGGGTTTCATATTTTCTGGTGTGTTATTACATTTACTACTAAAACTACTAACACTAACTGTGTCCCTTTCCTATAATAACTGATTATGTATATTTTTGGGGATTAGGAATACATAAACTCAGGAAGCTTTATAATTAAAAATTTACCTACCCTCGGGTATTTTTTGGGTAAAAATTTTTGGGTTGATTTTTTCCACTCCGGGACGGTCGTTCTACGTATTCTTGGGAGGCATTTTCAAAATTTTTCAAATTTAAAAATGAGGAGCCACTTTTGCAAAAAAATCAATTTTAGTGTAAATTCTTTTTGTGTTGACTCCCTTATCCACCCTTATCATCCAAGTGAGCAACAACACCTTTTCAAAAACCCCTGCAACTTTTTACCTCATTCACACCACTGGGAGCTTATACTCCATCTTTTCGCACAACAGACTTTTAAACGGCAATTACACCGCTGGGGAATTATACCACAATTTAAACCCCGGCAGACTCATACCAAAATTTTAAAAACCATAAAGACTTATACGTTGTGCCCGGGGCCTTTTTGATGGATCAAGCCCGACAACCAGGGTGTTACGCGGCTGACGCAATCCAAATACGACCACAGCCCGGCTGGCCAGGGACCGCTTTGGTCTTGTCCAGTGCCAGCTTGAAAACAGCCAGGGGGCTATTTTTAATCCCCCCTTTTTATGCGGGGGGCATTTTAACATCCGGGGCCCCGACACTTATTATTGTCTCTTAAAAGTCTAGTGAAACCCCCGCTTTTTTATTGGGGGGAGTTTTCATCGTCTGCTTTCCTTGGGATGATTTTCGTGTGCAAGTTCGTACAGTCCCCTAGGATTTTCCCGGGTATATAATCATGATCCTCCCGCCCGTTTCCAGAAATACAGGTTCAGGGAAATTTAAGCCTCCCCCCGTAATTGAGGGGGTTTTTATCTCCGTTATGCGGCCAAAAAAAAATTCTCCC
Source organism: Cherax quadricarinatus (assembly GCF_026875155.1). NCBI lineage: Eukaryota > Metazoa > Arthropoda > Malacostraca > Decapoda > Parastacidae > Cherax > Cherax quadricarinatus. Next base: position 56,262,421 of record NC_069414.1, read on the forward strand.
GTACATTTCAGGTCACAATTTTTACCTGCCCTTTAAAAGGGGCTGTTAGTGGCAGCAAATTCCAGCCTAGATAGAACAACGACCTGAAGATGTATCATGGGGGTTTGGGACCCTTTTTCAAGTTCTCTTTTCCATCCCGGGCTTTTTCTAGCACCGATTAATACAAGTTATGGGCCTTGAAAGGGGAGATCCCCCATGATCACTCCCAGGTCTTTGACGTTGGTTTTTTCGCTCTATTTTGTGGCCGGAATTTGTTTTGTACTCTGATGAAGAAATTTTTTTCCTCGTGTTTACCATACGGGGTAATTGAAATACTCATCGTTGAACTTCATATTGTTTTCTAGCCCCGAAAGATTTTTTTTTTACGTCCGCCTGGGGCCTTTCAGTGTCTGCAATGGAAGACACGCATGCAGATTCGGGTTTTATCTGAAAGGGAAACCGGGGCTGTGGCTGACATCCTTGTCAAAGCAGAATGGGATGTGAAACAAAATGGACGAGTACAGGCCTTTTTGGAACAGAGCTTTTTACCCTACCCCTCGACTTAAATCTGTTGACTACTACTCTTTGTTTCTGTTTGTGAGGAAAAATTATAGATCCAACTATCAACTTTTCCGTTTTTCCATTAGCAGCCTTTTGCACTAAATACCCAGGTAACACTTCCGAAAGGGTTTTGCAAAGCTGTATATATTACATCTGGGTTCTTTTTTTTTCTAGTGCATCTAGGACCCCTTTCGTAGGATTCAATGTTGAACAAAATGGGGCACCTGTTCTAAACCCCATTTTTACCCTGGGTTGTGTAAATTTATGGTACAAATGGGCGGGGACTTTCTTCTTTGGACCCTTTGGGGTGGGGCTATTTTTGTTGTTTTTATAACTTGGGACGACCCCCTGTCCAGCTCCCCCCCCTCCTAGGGTGTAAAAAGCCGTGATAGGGCTTTTTGCAGTTCCAAGGGGAACTTATACTCTCATTTTTACAAACCCCGGGAGACTTATACTCTCATTCACACCACGCAGACTTTCCACATCTTTTCAAATGGCAGACTTTTTAAATTTTCCAAAATTTTCACCACTGGGGAGACTTATACCACATCCACACCCTGCAGACTTTAAAACTCAACACCTGCACACCACATGAAGCCATGAGCTTAAACTTTTTAACACAGGGGGATCCACACCGAATTATAAAATACTTTCTCCAGAAAAAAAAGAAACTAGCAAAAATGGAAAAGAGTAAAATTTCTCCTTTAAAGGAAAAAAAGGTTCCTGGGGGATAATTGATATTCAACTTGGGAAGAGTGCAAAAATACGAACGAGGGTACCCCGGGAAGAGGCAGAAGACGGGGGGGAGGGAACCCCGGTAACGGTGCAGAAATACAGGGGGGAGGGGTACCGCTTAACGAGTCAGAAGACAGGCGAGGAAAACCGCTGGGAACGATGCAGAAGTACAAGCGGGGATACCGCTGGTAATGATGCAGAAGTACAGGGGCGAGGGTACCGCTGGTAACGGTGCAAAAAGTAAACAGGAGCGAGGGATACCGCGGTAACAAAAGTTTTAAGTGTTTAGAAAACAGTTTGAGGGAAAAAAAAAATAAAACCAGAAGCCATGTTACGGGGAACACCAGCTGGATGTAATTTCATAAAAAGTGGAAAATACGGCATGACAGAAAGAAAAATGACAGCAAAAGGGGGGCAAAAAAAAATTTTTTGTGAGAAGCTTTTGAAAGATGTTTCAGCTTACGGTCGGTGAGTGTTCAGTGCACGTCAGTTTTCATGGTCAGTCGTCACGTGAGGTCCCAGACCCTGAGCGCTTGGGGATTAGCGGGGACGGTTACAAACAGGGTTTGCTTCTACAGTGTTTTTAAAAGCTGAGGTTGGAGAGTTGAAGGGGGAGGTTTTTGCTTCTCCAGGGGAGATTAGGAGGCTGAAGGTCCACCCAACCCCCTGGGAGAGAGTGTAGGGGGTTGGAGATGGGGGAATGAGGTTTCTGCAGTAAAGGTCAGTCGTCTCTCACTGTGAGGAGGCTGTTTGGGGGGTGGTGCAACGGCTACCACATGGGGGTTCACCCCAGCACCCTCAAGTGGGGGGGTTGTTCACAGTAAGGGGAGGCGAAATCAGAGTAAGGAAATTTAAGAGTGCAGATTAAAGGTGGAAATCGTTTTGTTCTCCGGATGAAGATTTCAGGGCCGTGAAGGTAAGGGGTACTACCCCCCCTGCAAAAGAAGGGTAAGCGATTCTTGGGGTTGGTGACTCTCAGGTAAGAATGTTGATCGGCTTTTTGAATGGAATAAGAAGTGAGAGTGAGGTCCCCCTGGGCTGGTTTGGGGGACATTGTAACAGCTGGATAAATATCTTTTCCGGGTAATGGGAAAACCCCATTTCTGCTATGTGGGGAAATGATTTTTGGGGGAAGGGGGGGAGGGAAAAGTGTAGATTTTCAGGTAGCTTTTTTTCTTAACCTAAGGGAGGGACCCCCAATCATATTTTTTAGCATCTTGTAAAAGGGGTAGGAAATGAAGGGTTTGTCTAGGGCAATTGGTGTAAATTGGGGCTAGACGATACGGGGGTTTTGCACCCTTTTAGGGGACAACTGGAAAATTTTATGGCAAACATATATTAGAAAGGGGAGGGGTTTTTCATCTCTCGGGGAAAAGGGGGGGTAGCACTTGAGACTCTTGAGAAGGCCATTGGTGAAATCCCTAGTTTTTAAAAACTGAGGAAAGTTGGTATGGGTGTGTTTTGGGGAAACAAGCAGGTTGCAACACTGGGGTTGGAAACAAAAAATGTAAAAAAGGCATTCAGCATGAAGTTATAAAATAAAGACAATGACAGGTCAGCAAAAAAAGGGGGACAGCAGGGGGGCAGCAAGGGACTAGCCCCAAAGGTTTACATACTAAAGCGGATGTTAGAAAAAAGATAATAGCAAGATAATTCAAGTGCAGGAAAAAAAGATTTATTGCTAAAACGAGCCCGGCTAAATCAAAAGATAGAAGACCCTCTGAATGCAATAAAGGCTATAAATTTTTCCACACGACAGGGTAAACGGGAAAGGTGGGGAGTAGCGATGTATGTCAGGCTTTTAAATTTTTGTGTTAGACAAGATATTAAATTAAAGCGTCACCCACTGAATCTGTTTGGTTACAGCTTCTCGAGGCCGAGAAAAAAAAAATTTGGGGTGATTTACCGGGCCCCAAATCTTTATAGGGGGTGCAGTAAACTTCTTGGGACGAAATTCGTAAGGCATCTACATACGAAAAGTTTTCTAATGGGGGATTTCAACATAGACAGATTGACTGGAGCAATTTGACGGAAAATTTTGGTCGGGGGACTTTTTTTGATACGTCCGGATTGTTTTTTAAAACAGTTTGTGACAGAGCCAACAGGGGAAATAACCTCCTTGACTTGGTTCTTGCCAGTAGGGGAAAAACTAATTAATAATCTTAGGTTAAGATGGCTTGGGGGGAGTGATCACAAATCACTCAGTTTTAAAAATATATGGAATTCCCCCCAATAAGGGGAAAAGTCTCCGTCCCTGACTTTCGCTTGGGGAATTTTTTAGGCTGAAAAAAAACTTAGGGGGGCTGAACGGGAAAGACCCGACTAGGGGGCGGTGGGGGTGATGGTTGCCCAATGATGCTTTCCAGGGCTGTTCTAGCTGCTCGTCAAATTATGTTCCAAAAAAGGGGAAAAAAAAATCAAAAAAAAATATCCTAAAGGATGAACAATAATTTTAAAAATTGATTGGTCAAAAGAGAGGCATATATGGCAACAAAGAGGGGGGGCAATTAAGAAAACGATATATTCAGTTTAAAGGAGAAAAAAAAAAGGGAATTAGAAAAAAAATGAATTATGGGTTTTAAATTGCAGAAAATCGAAGACTAACCCAAAAAAAAACTTTCAGGTATACGAAATAAGATCAGGGACAAGAAGGCCCCCTCAAAAGTTCCTCGGGCAGCTACGACAGTGTAAGGAAATGTGTAGAATTTTAACACATACTTCCTCTCAGTTTTTTTCAAAAGGGGGCCCCGTATTCCAGTAATGATAAATTATGTAAAAACAGGACGATAAAAAACTGTCACTTTAGGGTCACAAGTGACATGGTCCTTGGCAAAAAAGATAAATTAAAACCTAAAAATCCCCAGCCCTGATGAACGTAGCAAGGGTTCTAAAGGAAAGTAAAGAGGAGCTTAGCACACCTTTTGGCTAAACTTTTCAACATATCACACAAAATGGCTGGGGCCAGATAAGTGGGGAAAATGGCAAATGTATACCCATTTTCAAAAAAGGGGACAGGGTCCTTAGCTTCGAATATAGACCAAAAGCCTAACCTCCATAGGGGGAAAAATTTAGGGAATCAATAATTGCCGAGGCGTTCGTACCCCCTTAAAAAAAGCAAAAAAAATAAACGAATTCAGCATGGTTTTACAAAGGGGCGTTCCTGCCTTACGAATTTATTAATTTTTTTCCTAAGGTATTTGGGGAGGTAGATCTTGGAATGAAATGATATTGTGTATATGGATTTCAGAAAGGGCTTTTGACGGGGTCCCAATCGGACTATTGAGGAAAATTAAAGCACATGAATAGGGGGAAAAATTTTTTTTTTTTTCCTGGATGAGGCAGGTTTGAAAAAAAGGCAGCAAGAGTTTGCAAAAAGGGGGGAAAATCAGATGGGGAAGCGCCCCAAAGGGGTTTTCCCCCAGGGTCATTTTGGGCCCCCCTGTTCCAATCTACATAAACGAAAATAGATGGGGGCTAAAGAGCGACATGGGCAAGTTTGCCGATGACACCAAATGGGCCGTCAAATTTCATTCTGACAGGACTTCGACACCCCGGGAAAGATTTGAATGACTGATGCAGTGGTCGGAAAAATTGGGCAGATGCATTTAAATAAAAAATGAAAAGTTCTAAATTTTTGGGACGGGACAAAACCATGCCACAATAAACAAAAAATGTAGTCTTAATATTACGGATTGCGAAAAAAAAATTTTGGATTTGGGGTTAGAAGTAATCTAAAACCCCAAGAAAACATGAAAGTGTTCGCAAAAAAGCTAATAGAATCCTTGGCTTCAATCAAGAAGCATAAATAAAGGTCCTCAGTTTTTTTCTTCAACTCTTACACCCTTTGGGTTTTTAGGCCTCTTTTAGTTATGCTGCACATTTTTTGGACCGTATTACAAATGGTAAAAATTCTCTGGAAAAAGTACAAAAGGGGGGATGACAAAATGTCCCCTGTTCAGAAACCTTCCCTATGGGAAGATAAGGGCCCGAAACTGCACCTCTAGAAAACGTAGAATTAGGGGGGATAGGTTGAGGTTTATAAGTGGAAACAGGAAAAAATAAAGGGGGTGAAATAGTGTGCTGAAAATATCTAGCTGCAGGACCCCAGCAATGGTTTTAAGTTGGAAAAATTCAATTAGGAGGGATATAGGAAAGTACTGGTTTGGAAAAGAGTTTTTGGATGGTGGAAAAACCCCAAGTTCCGTTATAGAGGCCGAACGTTGTGGCTTTAAAATAGGTTGGATAAATACTGATAATGTGGGGGGGTGTGATTTGGACCTGTTAGCTTGTGCTAAAGGTCGGTTGCCGTGTTCCTCCCTTAAGTCAATGTGCCCTGACCTGACTAGGTTGGGTGCATTGGGGGGGCTTAAGCCGGTAGGGATTTTGGACCTGCCTCGCATGGGCCAGTAGGCCTTCTGCAGTGTTCCTTCGTTCTTATGTTCTTATGTTCTTACTTCTTTTTCTTCATGTCTTTCTCCTGTCATTGTCCTTCTCGCCTATATATACTGGCTCCCTCACTGTCTGTTGTCAGTGTGACTTGTGAATGGTCCAGGTCGGACAGAAACGTTTTCAGAAGCATTTCTCTCTCCCATGTGCGAGTTATTTGTGTATTGTTCCAGTCGCTATATTGTGCAATTTTGTTCTTTTAGTACACGTGAAAGGCAGACTTGGAGAGGTGCAGTACTTGGATAACTTTATTGATGGACAGTCTGGTCAAGCTGTGGCTTTATTAATATAGAGAATATTTAGTGGAGACGGTGGAAGATGTTAAGAAGCTGTTTGCTGTGATCAGTTTCTCAACTTTGATATTCCAGTACAGAGACTGAGTAATGGAAGCGGTGGAATACGTGACGAAGTAGTTTTAGGGGATCAGTCCCTCAGTCTTGATATGAGTTGCTTACTCTTGGTGAATCTATTGTGATGCAAAGTGTGCTGAAACAAATCAAGGAACGGGTGGGGTTTGAACCCATAGCAAGTGAGCCCTAAAACTCAAAGGCCAGTGTGTTACATACTGGCCTGTGAGTTTTAGGTTGTTAGCTGAGCACTGCCCACTGGTGCACTATTCTAGTATATGATAATTGATAAAATATTCAACACAACATGAATCACTATATACCAGGTGTTCTGTAAGTCTGGAACCATAGAGTGACGTCGCATGTAACGCCATGTCTCCTAATACCAATCAACATGTATGTCTTAAGCGGGTATCAGTTATAAGGAAGGTTTATTGAACACGGCCAATGAATATAAGATTTTGTTATTGCCGTGTTTTCTTTTTCTTTTCCCTTCTGGTTATCCCGTGTAGGAACTCATTAAAGTGATAATAATGTCAATTACTTGCAAGAGAGTATTGATGACCACCTGGCAACTTTCAACTGCTAATTAGAAAGCGCCATCAACTTCACCAGTTATCATGAAATAACTTCAGTGGTCTGGAATGGAAATACCTTTAATGGTGAGGGTGGTGTGTGTGGAATTACCCCGGGGTTATACACGATGCCCTCGAATGTGTTGAATCCTGGAATTATTCATACCTTACTAATGAAAAATCTTATGTTTGCTAGACACGATATTAACTAGTTTCCAGTTTTTGTCAGCTGGTCGTGGTTGTTCCATAAGTTATTTCTACAACTCATGCTGATTGTATTCGTGCCAAATAGGTAAAACTTGCGATTTTGGCTTAAATAACAACGTTCTTCTTGCCGAATAAGACAAGCAAAAAATTGTGTATGCAATAATTTTCTAAATATCATTCTGAACGAAAAAAAATATATTACATTGTGTTTGTTTATTATTAAATTATTGTAAATTTATCTAAAATATATTTAGTTGGATTGGGCTAAATTAAATTGCGCTAGTTATAATAAGGTTAGGTAAGTTTTCTAAGGTTCTTTTGGTACAAAATTATTAATTTTTACATTAACATAAATGAAAAAATATATATTTAAACGTATAAGGGAAATTTTTAGAAAGGACCTAATTTTAACTGAGTTCTTGCTAATTGACCGATTTTAACTATTAGGCATATATATATATATATATATATATATATATAAATATAATATATATATATATTATATATATATATATATATATATATATATATATATATATATAAATATATATATATATATATATATATATATATATGTCGTGCCGATAGGCAGAACTTGCCCATCTTGGCTTAAATAGCAACGCTCATCTTGCCATATAGGACAAGAGAAAATTTATGTATGCAATAATTTCGCCAAAATCATTCTGAACCAAACGAAAAAAATATATTTCCCCCGTGTCTGTTAGTATTTAAATTACTGTAAACAAATCTAAAAAAAATATAGTTGGGTTAGGCTAAAATAATTGTTCTTGTTATAATAAGGTTTGGGAAGCTTTCTTAGATTCTTTTGATGTAAAATTAATTTTTTTTACATTAACATTAATGAAAAAAATATATCTTTAAACGTATAAGAGAAAATTTTAGAAAGGACTTAATTTAAATGAGTTCTTGCTAATTGACCGGTTTTATATATTCGGCACGACATATATATATATTTATATATATAATATATATATATATTTTAATATATATATATATATATATATATATATATATATATATATATATATAATATATAGGTATATATAATATATATTTATATATATATATATATATATATATATATATAGTATATAATATATATATATATATATATATATATATATATTATATATATATATATATATATATATATATATATAATATATATATATATAATATATATATATATATATATATATATATATATATATATATATATATATATGCAATAAGACACAGTAAACAGGTGATTTTCGGAAAATGCAAAACACCACTCTGAAAAAATAGAGAAATTCCAAGCGCTTTCGGTTTCGTAAGCGCTTGGAATTTCTCTATTTTTCAGAGTGGTTGTTTTGCATATATATATATAATATTATATATATATATATATATATAAATATATATATATATAATATATAATTAATATATATATATATATAATATATAATTTATATATATATTAAATTATATATATATATATATATATATAACACAAAAATACATAATACATATATACATTAATATCTAGAATTAATTTTATGATATGTTTCAGAAGCTGTTATCCCAGGAAGGTACGACCGCGTTCCATACTCTCAGTACCTTGTATCTCAAATAACGTGACTGGAGAACTCCAGAGTGCGATGTAAGGAGATAATGCAGGTAAATATTAATTGATCTTCAAGATTTGAAGGGGATCAGAAGCGACATTCATCAGTATCAACGTTTAATATTGACCTGACGAAGTATCTTCCAGCTATTGCACAGAATCCAACAAAAAATCGTGCCAACGCAGCATTAGCCATTGACGATTGATGTGCTAACTACTTAGGGGCCATATAGCGCCTGTGGAACGGGAGGCTTTCAAATTCGAATCATGCAAGGTATATCTGCCTCAGTCCCATTTGGTATGTCATTCACACGTATCAAAGACATTACTGGTCATAATACTGATCATTGCAAAACTCCGCTTCTTACTCTTCCCTATTCTGACATCTTTTCATGTGCAGTCATTCTATTTGCTTCCATTAAGACACTCTTTGATCCACAGGAGAACATTCCGTATTCCTACCTCCACCTCAAGTTTTTCTCCCTGTAATGTGTGAGGTACAGTATCAAATGCCTTCTCGCAGTCGAAGAATATGCAAGCTACCCATCCCTCTCCTTCCTCTCTCACTTCTGTCACTTTGTTATAGATTTCCTACAGGTTAACAAGGCAAAATTTGTCGTCTCTAAACCCGTGTTGATTACTGGTTATGGAAACTCTTCCTTCCAAGTGTTCTACCACTCACTTGATTATCCTTTCCAATACCTTACATAGCATGCATGTGTGTGTGTGTGTCTGTGTGTGTGTGTGTGTGTGTGTGTGTATGTGTGTGTACTCACCTATTTGTGGTTGCAGGGGTCGAGTCATAGCTCCTGGCCCTGCCTCTTCACTGATTGCTACTAGATCCTCTCTCTCCCTGCTCCATGAGCTTTATCACATCTCGTGTGTATGTGTGTGTGTGTGTGTGTGTGTGTGTGTGTGTGTGTGTGTGTGTGTGTGTGTGTGTGTGTATGTGTGTGTGTGTGTGTGTGTGTGTGTGTGTGTGTGTGTATGTGTGTGTGTGTGTGTGTGTGTGTGTGTGTGTGTGTGTGTGTGTGTGTGTGTGTGTGTGTATGTGTGTGTGTTGTGTGTGTGTGTGTGTGGTGTGTGTGTGTGTGTGCGTGTGTGTGTGTGTACTCACCTAATTGTGGTTGCAGGGGTCGAGACTCAGCTCTTGGCCCCCGCCTCTTCACTGATCGCTACTAGGTTTTTCTCTCTCTCTCTGCTTCCTGAGCTTTGTCATACCTCATCTTAAAACTATGTATGGTTCCTGCCTCCACTGCATCACTTGCTAGGCTGTTCCACTTCCCGATTACTCTATGACTGAAGAAGTACTTCCTAACATCCCTGTGACTGGTCTGAGTCTTCAGCTTCCAACTGTAACCCCTTGTTTCTGTATCCCCTCTCTAGAACATCCTGTCTCTGTCCACCTTGTCTATTCCACGCATTATTTTGTATGTTGTTATCATGTCTCTCCTGACCCTCCTGCCCTCCAGTGTCGTCAGTCCGATTTCCCTCAACTTTTCTTCGTAGGACATTTCCCTGTGCTCTGGAACTAGCCTTGTTGCAAACCTTTGTACTTTCTCTTCTTCTTCTTATGACCAGAGCTTTGGTAAGATGGGTAAGGAAGAAGGATGGGTAAGGATAGAAATATTGGAAAAGGGTGGGAGGGAGGAGAGAGGAAGGATATAAAAGGTAAGTGGCCCAACCACTTTGGTGCAATTTATAAAAGTGTTTGTGGAATAATAAAATACTCTTGAAGGGGTATAATACTAACCCATCAGAGTCACGTAGATATAACAGATATATAAGTACATGACTCTGAATTGGTAGTAAATATACAAGTTGCAATTGCTTTTTTTTTTTTTTTTTTTTTTTTTTTTTTTTTTTTGCGATTGCACAACGGATATTTAAACAACAATGAAGGCAATAATTTTCTGGCCAGTTTATAAAGAATTACTTGACACATTAGCTTCTTACAAGGTGGTGTCCCGCCATAGTAAATGTAGCATAATTTTAACAGTAGAATGTTATACAAGATGTCTCCCTAATTGGGGGCGATAATTTTCTTAGTAAACATAGAAGGGTTCTGGTGTTACCCAATCATCTTCATCTGCAGGGAGGTTGCTCAAGATCATTGGTCGGTGGTAATCATCTTTATGGATAGAACGACGGACCCTCTGTGGGAGAGTCATTCTTTGAGTCCTGTGAGGAGGAGTATTGATGATATAATCTGTGGTATTTTCAACTTGGAGAGGATGTTCTCTATCTGGCATGGTGTCAAGGCGTACATTAAGCCTCTTTATCTTCGATGGTTGATGCAAAACATCCTATCGTACTAAGCAGGACTTTGTCAGGGTTAGTCGCAATTCTCCATTTCTTTTCCCAATTAGATGTTCGACGAAGTTCAATATTCATTTTTTCTATGACTCTCTCATACTTGTATTTTCCTGTTACCGGAGTTGATGAGACGACATGGATAACATCATCTGCAAATTGCGTTATAATTGTATCATTAAACTCTGGTTGAGGAAGATCATTCACATAAATGTTGAATAGAATTGGACTAAGACAAGAACCTTGTGGAACACCAGCTGTCGGTATAAAAGGCTCTGTCTACCTGCCATGAAAGGTGGGAATGATTTTTCTTTGAGTTAAGAAGTTATATATTAATCTGAGAAAAGTCCAGTTATGGTCTGGTAGGTCAATAAGTTTGTATATAAGACCATCTTGCCATAAGCTATCAAAAGCTTTATGAACATCTCTGGTGTCAATTAGGGCAAGATTGCCGTGATGTTTTAGACTTGATACAGTATCGAAAATAATATTTATTGCATGATGGGTACCTCTATGTGTTCTAAAGCGAAATTGTTTTTCAGAAAAATGTGATTTAACTCCATATAGTAGTTCAGTCTGTTGGAAATGATCTTCTCAAGAACTTTCCAGTGACTTCAAGTAAAGATATAGGTCTATAGTTACCTGGTTGATGGATGTCTTTATTGGGCTTAGCAAGAAAGATCATCCTAGCAGTCTTATAAACCACTGGAAAATGTCCTGAGGCCAAGATGGCATTAAAAATATTAACCAAAGACTGTTTACAGTTTCTGGGTAGGAACTTTATTTGTTTCATTGTTATTCCAAAGAGACCAGGGGCTCTGTTTCGCGTTCTTTTGTACTTTTTCTAATTTCTTGACTTGCTTGATCAGGTGTGGGTTCCAAACTGGTGGTGCATACTGCATACTGCATACTATATACTGGATACTGCATACTGCATACTGTATACTGCATACTGCATACTGCATACTGCATACGTGTGTGTATAAGTAAGTGTGTTCCCTCAAAATCGTGATATAGTGTTAATTTTCAAACACAGGTAATATTAATATTTCAAAAATATCGCTGGTATAGACCGCTTTTTCACAGATACCACAAAAGTGGCCGATACTTACCGATATCGGTGAGGCACGTGAGTGACCTTTTCTGACATCAAACGAGCCTCTATAATACAACCTCTCTGCATTCTAAACAAAAAAATAAAGGAATGGAAAATATATTTTGTTATTCGTGATGGTCACTTGAATGACGAACAAAAGAACCGCGAGCAAAACAATAGATACATAGCTATATATATATATATATATATAATATATATATATATATATATATATATATATATATATATATATATATATATAATATATATATATATATATATATATATATATATATATATATATATATATATATATATATATATGTCGTGCCGAATATGTAAAACTGGTCAATTAGGAAGAACTCATTTAAAATTAAGTCCTTTCTAAAATTTTCTCTTATACGTTTAAAAATAAATTTTTTTTCGTTATGTTGATGTAAAAATTTATAATTTTGCACCAAAAGGAACTTAGAAACTTACCTAACCTTATTATAACAAGAACAATTTATTTTAGCCTAACTAACTAAATATATTTTAGATTTGTTTACAATAATTTAATACTAAACAAACACAGTGAAAAATATTTTTTTTCGTTAGGTTCAGAATGATTTTTGGGAGAAATTATTGCATACCCCAAATTTCACTTGTCCTATATGGCAGATGAGCTTTGCTATTTAAGCCAAGATCACAAATTCTGCCTATTCGGCACGACATTATTATATATATATATATATATAATATTATATATATATATATATATATATATATATATAAAATAATATTTTATATATAAAATATATAAATATATTATATAAAAAATCGGCCGCCGTTTCCACCCAGCAGGGTGCTCACAAAGAAAAGCTTTCATGTCAATTACTCCGTCCCCCTGTCTTGCCAGGACGCGCTTACACTACAGTTATAAAACTGAAACATTGAGGAGGGCGCGAATGTTTTTAAGATTGATAAACAAGAACAATTGAAAAATTATGGAAAAAAAATGTTTTCTTACCGAAAAACAGTGCATAATTCTGGCAACAAGTTGATGTAATTAGCTTGTTCCTATCATATTTCTAAGTATGGTTTTCCAAAAATGTAATTTTTTTTGGTTCTTGCTGTCATCAAAGATTTGATGGCAATTCATGTTTTTTTTTTCCCTCCAAAAAATGCGATTTTTATGATTGTTTTATTCTAAATATACTACATTGCAACTTCTCTGAGGACTCCATTCAAATTTAGGGAGTGAAACATCTCAGTGGCATGTGGCCTGGGGAGCTCTTGTGGCTAACGCTCTCGCTTCACACGGCAAGGGCCTGAGTTCGACTCCCAGCCAGAGTAGAAACATTGGGTGTGTTTCTTTACACCTGTTGTCTATGTTGTCTATGTTCCCCATCAGTAAAATGGGTACCTGGGTGTTAGTCACTGGTATGGGTAGCATCCTGGAACACTGACCTAATTTGCCTGAAATGCAGAGCATAACAAGGGGCTTTCTATATAGTAGTATGTCACTGATGTCAGCTAGGACTGTATACCTTGTACATGTACGTGTAGTAAATAAAGTTATTATTATATTATTATTAACATATGTTGAAGTGTGAAACATACTGAAATGTGGCGTGCCACGACCATAGAGTTTCACAGAATACATAATACATAGTATGTAACTCGGGAATGAGTTATTGACATTATTTTCAATTTTTGGCGACAAGTATTTATAGGAGTGTCATGATTAGAGCGTCATGTGATTTTCGCTCACGATTAGGCTGGCCAAAACGACATGGGATCGAGTCCTTGGCTAGTTGAAGAGTTTGTATATATACAAAATATATATATATATATATATATATATATATATTATATATATATATATATATATATATATATATAAATATATATATATATATATATATAATATATATATATATATATATATATATATATATATATATATATATAATATATATATAATATATATAATATATATATAATACATAATATATATATGTCGTGCCGAATATGTAAAACTGGTCAATTAACAAGAACTCATTTAAAACTAAGTCCTTTCTAAAATTTTCTCTTATACGTTTAAAGATATATTTTTTTCATTAATGTTAGTGTAAAAATTTATAATTTTGCACCAAAAGAATCTTAGAAAACTTACCTAACCTTATTATAACAAGAGCAATTTATTTTTGCCTAACCCAACTAAATATATTTTAGATTTGTTTACAGTAATTTAATACTAAACAAAGACAGTGAAATATATTTTTTTCGTTAGTTTCAGAATGATTTTGGCGAAATTATTGCATACACAAATTTTCGCTTGTCCTATATGGCAAGATGAGCGTTGCTATTTAAGCCAAGATCGCAAGTTCTGCCTATTCGGCACGACATATATATATATATATATATATATATATATATATATATATATATATATATATATATATATATATATATATATATATATATATATATATATATATATATATATATAAAGAGAGAGAGAGAGAGAGAGAGAGAGAGAGTTTACTTTAATCCTTATTTTAGAGATTAAAGAATCTTCGGCTGGTGGTCAAAGAGTAAGATGCATCCATAATGACCACGGTGTAGTAGATAGGCTTCAGACATAATTCACCATCTCTCATAACACCTCTTGAAAGATATAAGAGAAAACATGAAATATTTCACTTCTAGCATGAGATATAGCTTTAAAAATCCATAACAGAAGCATTAAATCATACCACCCTAACTTACCGACCGTGAGGGAGAGAGGGATGGGAGAGTAGTGGAGGGGAGAGACGATAGGGACGGGTAATGAGGTGTGATAGGGAGGAGAAATAGAGGAGATGGGAGAAGTCAATGGAAAGTGTGGTAAATGGAGATAGGGAAGAAGTTATATTGAAAGGTAATAGGTAGAAGTGATAGGAGTAACAGGTAGGAGTGATAGGTAGGGGTAATAGGTAGGGGTGGTAGGTAAAAGTGACAGGAGGAGTAACAAGTAAGAGTGACTGGTAGAGGTGGTAGGAGTGAAAGAGTAAGGGTAACAGGGAGGGGTGATAAGTAGGTGTGATATGGAGGGTTATAGGTAGGAGTGAGAGGTAGAAGTGAGAGGGAGGAGTGATTAGTAAGAGTTATAGGTAGGGATGAGAAGTAAAAATTATAGTTAGGAGTTATAGGTAGCAGTGATAAGCGGGAGTTATAAGTAGGGGTGATAGGTAGAAGTGATAGGCAAGGGTGATAGGTGGGAGTGGTAGGGAGGAGTGATAGGTAGAGGTGATAGGGAGGGACGATACTTAGAGGTAATAGGTAGGAGTGATAGGCAGGGGTTATAGGTGGGATTGGTAGGGAAGAGTAATAGGTACAGGTGATAGGGAGGGGTGATATAGGTAGGGGTGATGGGGAGGGATGAGGCCATCAACCTGAGTGGAGGATGATCCTTCTCCCATACTACGGTAAGGATGAACATTCTCACACGCTATAGTGAGGATGAACATTCTCTCACGCTACAGTGAGGATGAACATTCTCCCACGCTACAGTGAGGATGAACATTCTCCCACGCTACAGTGAGGATGAACATTCTCCCACGCTACAGTGAGGATGAATATTCTCCCACGCTACAGTGAGGATGAGCATTCTCCCACGCTACAGTGAGGATCAACATTCTCCCACGCTACAGTGAGGATGAACATTCTCCCTCGCTACAGAGAGGATGAACATTCTCTCACGCTACAGTGAGGATGAACATTCTCCCACGCTACAGTGAGGATGAACATTCTCCCACACGAGAGTGAGGATGAACCTTCTCTCACGCTACAGTGAGAATGAACATTCTCCCACGCTACAGTGAAGATGAACATTCTCCCACGCTACAGTGAGGAAGAACATTCTCCCACGCTACAGTGAGGATGAACATTCTCCCACGCTACAGTGAGGATGAACATTCTCCCTCGCTACAGTGAGGATGAACATTCTCCCACGCTACAGTGAGGATGAACATTCTAGCACACGAGAGTGAGGATGAACCTTCTCTCACGCTACACTGAGAATGAACATTCTCCCACGCTACAGTGAGGATGAACATTCTCCCACGCTACAGTGAGGATGAACATTCTCCCACGCTACAGTGAGGATGAACATTCTCCCACGCTACAGTGAGGATGAACATTCTCCCTCGCTATAGTGAGGATGAACATTCTCCCACGCTACAGTGAGGATGAACATTCTCCCACGCTACAGTGAGGATGAACATTCTCCCACACTACAGTGAGGATCATTCTCCCACGCTACAGTGAGGATGAACATCCTCCCACGCAACAGTGAGGATGAACGTTTTCCCAAGCTACAGTGAGGATGAACATTCTCCCACGCTACAGTGAGGATGAACATTCTCCCTCGATATAGTGAGGATGAACATTCTCCCACGCTACAGTGAGGATGAACATTCTCCCACGATACAGTAAGGATGAACATTCTCCCACGCTACAGTGAGGATGAACATTCTCCCACGCAACAGTGAGGATGAACATTCTCCCACGCTACAGTGAGGATGAACATTCTCCAAAGCTACAGTGAGGATGAACATTCTCCCAAGCTACAGTGAGGATGAACATTCTCCCACGCTACAGTGAGGATGAACATTCTCCCACGCTACAGTGAGGATGAACATTCTCCCACGCTACAGTGAGGATGAACATTCTCCCACGCTACAGTGAGGATGAACATTCTCCCACGCTACAGTGAGGAAGAACATTCTCCCACGCAACAGTGAGGATGAACATTCTTCCACGCTACAGTGAGGATGAACATTCTCCCACGCTACAGTGAGGATGAACATTCTCCCACGCTACAGTGAGGATCATTCTCTCACGCTACAGTGAGGATGAACATTCTCCCACGCTACAGTGAGGATGAACATTCTCCCACGCTACAGTGAGGATGAACATTCTCCCACGCTACAGTGAGGATGGACATTCTCCCACGCTACAGTAAGGATGAACATTCTCCTACGCTACAGTGAGGATGAACATTCTCCCACGCAACAGTGAGGATGAACATTCTCCCAAGCTACAGTGAGGATGAACATTCACCCAAGCTACAGTGAGGATGAACATTCTCCCACGCTATAGTGAGGATGAACATTCTCCCACGCTGCAGTGAGGATGAACATTCTCCCACGCTACAGTGAGGATGAACATTCTCCCACGCAACAGTGAGGATGAATATTCTCCCACGCAACAGTGAGGATGAACATTCTTCTACGCTACAGTGAGGATGAACATTCTCCCACACGTGAGTGAGGATGAACCTTCTCTCACGCTACAGTGAGAATGAACATTCTCCCACGCTACAGTGAAGATGAACATTCTCCCACGCTACAGTGAGGATGAACATTCTCCCACGCTACAGTGAGGATGAACATTCTCCCACGCTACAGTGAGGATGAACATTCTCCCACACTACAGTGAGGATCATTCTCCCACGCTACAGTGAGGATGAACATTCTCCCTCGCTATAGTGAGGATGAACATTCTCCCACGCTACAGTGAGGATGAACATTCTCCCACGCTACAGTAAGGATGAACATTCTCCCACGCTACAGTGAGGATGAACATTTTCCCACGCAACAGTGAGGATGAACATTCTCCCACGCTACAGTGAGGATGAACATTCTCCCTAGCTACAGTGAGGATGAACATTCTCCCACGCTACAGTGAGGATGGACATTCTCCCAAGCTACAGTGAGGATGAACATTCTCCCACGCTACAGTGAGGATGAACATTTTCCCACGCTACAGTGAGGATGAACATTCTCCCACGCTACAGTGAGGATGAACATTCTCCCACGCTACAGTGAGGATGAACATTCTCCCACGCAATAGTGAGGATAAACATTCTCCCACGCAACAGTGAGGATGAACATTCTCCAACGCTACAGTGAGGATGAGCATTCTCCCACGCTATAGTGAGGATGAACATTCTCCCTCGCTACAGTGAGGATGAACATTCTCCCACGCTACAGTGAGGATGAACATTCTCCCACGCTACAGTGAGGATGAACATTCTCCCACGCTACTGTGAGGATAAACATTCTCCCACGCAACAGTGAGGATGAACATTCTCCCAAGCTACAGTGAGAATACAGTGAGGATGAACATTCTCCCACGCTACAGTGAGGATGAACATTCTCCCACACTACAGTGAGGATCATTCTCCCACGCTACAGTGAGGATGAACATTCTCCCACGCAACAGTGAGGATGAACATTCTCCCAAGCTACAGTGAGGATGAACATTCTCCCACGCTACAGTGAGGATGAACATTCTCCCTCGCTACAGTGAGGATGAACATTCTCCCACGCTACAGTGAGGATGAACATTCTCCCACGCTACAGTAAGGATGAACATTCTCCCACGCTACAGTGAGGATGGACATTCTCCCACGCAAGAGTGAGGATGAACATTCTCCCACGCTACAGTGAGGATGAACATTCTCCCAAGCTACAGTGAGGATGAACATTCTTCCACGCAACAGTGAGGATGAACATTCTCCCAAGCTACAGTGAGGATGAACATTCTCCCACGCTACAGTGAGGATGAACATTCTCCCTCGCTATATTGAGGATGAACATTCTCCCACGCTACAGTGAGGATGAACATTCTCCCATGCTACAGTGAGGATGAACATTCTCCCACGCTACAGTGAGGATGAACATTCTCCCACGCTACAGTGAGGATGAACATTCTCCCACGCTACAGTGAGGATAAACATTCTCCCACGCAATAGTGAGGATAAACATTCTCCCACACTACAGTGAGGATGAACATTCTCCCACGCTACAGTGAGGATGAACATTCTCCCACGCTACAGTGAGGATGAACATTCTCCCACGCTACAGTGAGGATGAACATTCTCCCACGCTACAGTGAGGATGAACATTCTCCCACGCAATAGTGAGGATAAACATTCTCCCACGCAACAGTGAGGATGAACATTCTCCCACGCTACAGTGAGGATGAACATTCTCCCACGCTACAGTGAGGATGAACATTCTCCCACGCTACAGTGAGGATGAACATTCTCCCACGCTACAGTGAGGATGAACATTCTCCCACGCAATAGTGAGGATAAACATTCTCCCACGCAACAGTGAGGATGAACATTCTCCCACGCTATAGTGAGGATGAACATTCTCCCACGCAACAGTGAGGATGTACATTCTCCCTCGCTACAGTGAGGATGAACATTCTCCCACGCTACAGTGAGGATGAACATTCTCCCACGCTACAGTGAGGATGAACATTCTCCCACGCTACAGTGAGGATGAACATTCTCCCACGCTACAGTGAGGATGAACATTCACCCACGCTACAGTGAGGATGAACATTCTCCCACGCAACAGTGAGGATGAACATTCACCCACGCTACAGTGAGGATGAACATTCTCCCACGCTACAGTGAGGATGAACATTCTCCCACGCTACAGTGAGGATGAACATTCTCCACGCTAAGTGAAGATGAACATTCTCCCACGCTACAGTGAGGATGAACATTCTCCCACGCTACAGTGAGGATGAACATTCTCCCACGCAACAGTGAGGATGAACATTCTCCCACGCAACAGTGAGGATGAACATTCACCCACGCAACAGTGAGGATGAACATTCACCCACGCTACAGTGAGGATGAACATTCTCCCACGCTACAGTGAGGATGAACATTCTCCCACGCTACAGTGAGGATGAACATTCTCCAACGCAACAGTGAGGATGAACATTCTCCCACGCTATAGTGAAGATGAACATTCTCCCACGCTACAGTGAAGATGAACATTCTCCCACGCTACAGTGAAGATGAACATTCTCCCACGCTACAGTGAAGATGAACATTCTCCCACGCTACAGTGAGGATGAACATTCACCCACGCTACAGTGAGGATGAACATTCCCCACGCTACAGTGAAGATGAACATTCTCCCACGCTACAGTGAGGATGAACATTCACCCACGCTACAGTGAGGATGAACATTCACCCACGCTACAGTGAAGATGAACATTCTCCCACGCTACAGTGAGGATGAACATTCACCCACGCTACAGTGAGGATGAACATTCACCCACGCAACAGTGAGGATGAACATTCACCCACGCTACAGTGAGGATGAACATTCTCCCACGCTACAGTGAGGATGAACATTCACCCACGCTACAGTGAGGATGAACATTCACCCACGCTACAGTGAAGATGAACATTCTCCCACGCTTCTTGGGAATGAACGTACAGGGATATATATAAGACTCACATGAGCGTTCAAGGTTCAAGTTAAAATTAGTTTGACTGGCTTTCTGTGACTGAAATTCAGATAAAATTTCCTCCATTGTCAGCGAGTCCAACTTTTCCTGTTAACTGCTGAAGACTAAAGTACTTGATATTTCTTGCTGTCTTCTGATAGACTTGTTTTGTATTCTTGGGGACGTTGAATGATCTTTCCCCGCTACAAGAAGGAAGATGAGCGCTCTTCTGGCGATACTGATGACCGAGAGATACCTCAAGTTAGTACCGGATCAGCCGGGCTATTGTTCGTACGTTGGACTACATGCGGCCAGCAGTAACAACCTTGTTGATCCGACTCTGATCCACCAGGAGGCCTGGTCATGGACCGGGCCGCGGGGATGTTGATCCCTGAAATACCCTCCAGGTAGACTCCAGGTAGGTAGACCTTATGATCACTGTGCACATCTCAGCTCTGGACTATGTCGCAGTCTGAGAGTATGTTGCAATTTATTCAACATATGTCACAAACCCGTATAGACTTGTACTCCAGACCAGTGAACTAGCAATTAAGAGTATAGTAGTCTGAGCCCCACAGCTATGCTAATTGCTAGTTCAGTCAGCCAATCACGAGAATGTCCACCAATTCTGCGAAGCGACGACTTACACTCTTGAAGCACAAGACGGTTCTCACTGTGTCTCATGTTTACAATTTTCACGTTGTAAATACTTGCTGCATATGGCGTAAATGTACTTATACATACTCGGGTGATGGAATGCACGGATTAAAAGTTCGAAAAGCGAGCTGCAGCGGGAAGCCAAACTCGCCACTGATGTCCAAATACACAGCATGATGGTTTATGTGTCTTGCCACCAGCTTGTCTGGGATAGGAAGACTGGAATTAACTAGAAAGTGATCTGTGGGCGATTTTATTGCGCTGTTGTCAGTTGTTCCGAGAACGTCATGTCGGGCGTAGTTTTCCATATATGTGTTAGCTCCTCTCACTTCTGATCGAAGAAAGAAAATGTCGAACGTTGCACAATGAGGTCATCCAAGTAGAAAATGCCATTGTTAATATAAAGTTTAAGATCTTGAAGCCTAAAGTTAATGGAGTTAATAGATGAAGAATTTCATCCCAGAGTGAATCTATTGCCCCAGTTATCACTGTTCAGTGTTTACCAGTCCTGTTGCTGTAGTGCATTCTTGATACCCGAGTAAACAGTGTAGTACTTTCGTAGCGTCTGAAAGGGCATTTCGTTTCGTGGTACGAATCCGTGTAACACCAAATCATTAGTAAGCACTTTCCATCAGAGGGTTGACTGTGGAAAAAAGAGGCACTCACCTTGTGCACAAAGTCAAAGAACCTAATGATTACAGGATAAAAGTTCACTGCTCATTTCCCAGGTAGATTTAGTGAGCGCCTAACATGGAATATAAATTGCCAAACCGTTTTTGCCAAAAATAAATGCCAGCAATACTTTGTGAATACAACTCATACTGGGCTCCCTGTCCTATGATTAACCAAGTCTCTGACGGAATGTAAGTATTCGATTGCTCCAGAAGTGACAGCAATACAATTGCCAAGCTTTCATAAATATAATTTTCGTTTGGAATAAACTGAATTAACCTCTGAGCAGGACTGGCAGTCACATACCACAACATATTCTGATCCAAATATTTCGTATCATGTCTTATACCGATTAAAACCAAGAAAATACATTTGGCTATTGTTACAATTTTGTCGCGAATTTTATTCCTAGAACCCTTTGTTGTTAGTGTTTTTATTTAATAAATGTATGAAAGAGTTTAAGGTATTTTGTATAAAGCTACTGCCTCACCCACTGCCTCACGCACTTTCCCCACACTCATAACTGGCTTTTCCTAACTCCTAGAAGATGTCATACCTCCCTGCCCAATACATAAAATCACAGCTTCCCTAACTTCATCAACATTTAACGGTTCTTCAAAATATTCCCTCTATCTTCCCGATACCTCGAGCTCTCCGTCTAAATAAGGAGAAGACAGTTATTAGACGGAGAGTTAGGCGTTATATCACAGTTCATTATACTGGAACTTATCAAAGTCTCTGTTATATCACAGTTCATCATACTGGAACTTATCAAGGTCAATAAGTAATAATTATATCACACTTCCATTTAACATGAACTTATCAAGAGTCTCTGTAATATTTAACAGGAAAATAAATTACGGCAGTTAAACTGCATAAATTATTACTGCGGATGATGACGGCATTTCCGGAGCTCACTTGTACACACCTGCTGAATACTAATTATCAGTTAGAAAAAATAATTAACTATGTTATTATCCAATTCGTTGTGTTTATTTTGGTATTTATTACTGAATGTAAATGATGTCAAAAATATATGATATGTTGTAAAAAGCCTCGTACGTCTGAAGACAAATTCCAACTACTCCGTTATGGAAATCTGGAGGAGATAATAATTAGAACTGAGTATACTTCAAACTCTAATCACACAATAGAGAGAAAAAATAATGTGAGGGATCTGGGAATCGTAAAATCTGAGGATCTCACTTTCAAGGCTCACAACAGTGCCACGATCACAACAGCGAAGAAAATGATAGGATGGATAATGAGAAAGTTGAAAACAACAGATGCCAAGGCAATGATGGTCCTTTTTAAATCACCTGCTCTCTCTAGGCCGGAATATTGCTGCACACTAACATATCCGTTCAAGACAGGTGAAATCGCAGATCTAGAGAATGTGCAGAGAACTTTTACTGCACGTATAAGTTCCTTCAAACACCTTAACTACTGGGAACACTTGGAAGCACTTGACTTGAACTCATTGGAGCGCAGGCGAGAGAGATACATCATAATCTACACCTGGAAAATCCTAGAAGGACTGGTTCCTAATCTGCACAGAGAAATCACTCCCTACGAAAGCAAAAGACTGGGCAGACGATGAAAAATACCTCATATGAAAAGTAGTGGCGCCATTGGTACACTAAGACAAAACACAATAAGTGTCCGGGGCCCGAGACTGTTCAGCAGCTTCCCACCATGCAAAAGGGTAATTACCAATAGACCCCTGGATGTCTTTAAGAGAGAGCTGGGAGGATACTTAAAGTCAGTGCCGGATCAGCCGGGCTGTGGCTTATACGTTGGACTACGTGCAAACAGTAACAGCCTAGTTAATCAGGCCTTGATCCACCGCTAGGCCTGGTCATGGACCGGGCCGCAGGGGCTTTGATCCCCGGAATACCCTCCAGGTAGACTCTCTCCAGGTGGCCTCGTGTGGTGTTGTTAACGACCTTGTGTGTTGTTAACCAGCCTTGTGTGTTTGTTAACAGCCTCGTGCGTTTGTGGTTAACAGCCTCGTGTGTCTGTTGTTATCCAATATTGTGTGTTTGTTTACCAACATATTCTGGCCTACAGAACAACATACAGTATGTGGTGGCTGACAGTGCTGACCTCCAGAACAACAAACAGTGTGTGGTGGCTGACAGTGCTGACCTCCAGAACAACATACAGTATATGGTGGCTGACAGTGCTAGCTTCCAAATAACAAGCAGTATGTAGTGGCTGATAGTGCTGACCTCAAGATTAACATACAGTATGATGGCTGACAGTGCTAACCTCCAGAACAACAAACAGTATTTGGTTGCTGACAGTGCTGACCTCCAGAACAACAAAGTGTGTGGTGGATGACAATGCTAGCCTCCAGAACAACATACAGTATGTGGTGGCTGACAGTGCTGATCTCCAGAACAACAAACAGTGTGTGGTGGCTGACATTGCTGGCCTCCAGAACAACATACAGTATTTGGTGGCTGACAGTGCTGGCCACCAGGACAACATAAAGTATGTGGGGGCTGATAGTACTAGCCTCCAAAACAACAGTGTGTGCTGGCTGACAGTGCTGGCCTTCAGAACAACATACAGTATGTGGTGGTTGACAGTGCTAGCCTCCAGAAGAACATACAGTATATGGTGGCTGACAGTGCTAGCCTCCAGAAGAACATACAGTATATGGTGGCTGACAGTGCTAGCCTCCAGAAGAACATACAGTATGTGGTGGCTGACAGTGCTAGCCTCCAGAAGAACATACAGTATGTGGTGGCTGACAGTGCTGGCCTCCAGAACAACAAACAGTGTGTGGTGGCTGACAATGCTGGCCTCCTGAACAACATACAGTATGTGGTGGCTGACAGTGCTAGCCTCCAGTAGACCTGCTGTAGTGTTCCTCCATTCTTATGTTCTTCTTAATACACATCTCAATATATTAAAAAACAGTAGAGTACCTAAAAAT
The DNA here is from genome assembly GCF_026875155.1 of Cherax quadricarinatus. Classification (NCBI taxonomy): domain Eukaryota; kingdom Metazoa; phylum Arthropoda; class Malacostraca; order Decapoda; family Parastacidae; genus Cherax; species Cherax quadricarinatus. The sequence goes on from NC_069414.1 coordinate 56,286,869, forward strand.
AATAGGAAGTTTGTTTATTGTTAGAAGTAAGTTGTAATTGATGGTAATAGTTAATATTTTATGATCGTATTTTGAGTAAATATTATGAATAGAATTTATAATTCTGCTCATTAAATTGCTTTTATAAATGAATCCTCAGTAACAAGTGGAATTTTGAAAAATATACTAATTCCTAACAGGCCATTATGAAGTTAATTACATTGTTCATGCAGTTGCACATCGCTAATGAAGTTGCTGATAATATTCACCAGTCTAAGTGATTACCACTGTGGTTGTCATGGTGAAGCCAGCTTCCAGTAGTTCACAATAATGTTCACTATACCAAATGATTACCACTGTGGTTGTTATGGTGAGGCCCTCAACAGTCAACAGTGTTTCTCGCCTCATTATTTTCTCATTCTCCTCTGCCCCTATTTCTGATACACGTATTTCATGGACTTGTTCTGGGGTTAGTTTATTTTACAGTTCTACTGTTTTTTAAAGGCATAGTTGGTTTATTTACATTAAGGGTAAATGTAATAATAAAATGAGTATTCAGTAAGTAATTTTAAGAGCAAAATCTCATACCTTTCCAATTGATTCGGTCTTCCTTCACTTTGAAGGAAGACTGAGGCTGCTGCTGTACTGAAGGTCGTCTGAACTGTGATGTCAGCACACTTCTGACAACACATATACTAATGAGTGAATGACAGTGAAGGTGTTTCTTCTTTCTGGGGCCAACCATCCTAAGTGGCCACAATCGTGTGTTCATATATCTACTGCTACTCCATCCATTAAACTAGAGTAAAAAGAAGTGCCTTTCTTATTGTTTTTGAGAGCTGACAGAGTGTGTAACCCTGAATTTTTGGATTAGGAAATTAGGAAAAATCTTCCATATTGCTAAAAAACTATGTTATAAAGTAAAAGGACACAAGTGCAACTAATGTGACATTTTACTGTGGCAACGTTTCGCTCTCAAGGAGCTTTGTCAAGCCGTTACAAACAGTACATGGACGCAGAGGGTATATATATGCTTATTGGTAGTAGTAGTAGTAGTAGTAGTAGTGATATAAGTAGTAGTAGCAGTAGTAGTAGTAGCAATACAATATGTTAGAACAATTAACTTGCACATGAGTAAAGGATATAAAATCTATTACTTGGGGAACATAAAAATAGGTTAGACAAATATTTCTATTGGAGGCTGGACAGAGAAGGCCTGTTTCAATGTTCATTCTCTGTATTGTGCTTTGTGTAGTATAACAGGAGAGACTATGTGATGGCAGGATTTACTGTTTTCAGGAGGATTCTTGCTAAGACTTCAGAGATGGTGAAGCTGCCGTTGTTTTGTTTCATTGTATTCGAAACAGGACTAATCGCTGTTTCTAATACAATAAAACAAAACAAAAGTATTGGCCTTGTGTGGTACGGATGGTAAAGCACTGCATCCCTTGTTCCAAGGTTCGTAGTTCGAGTCTCCTTCGGCCAGAGATCAGTGTTTAATGTATATATATATATAATATATATATATATATATATATATATATATATATATATAATATATATAGATTTGTTTACAATAATTTAATACTAAACAAACACAGCGAAATACATTTTTTTCGTTAGGAATTTCTCTATTCTTTCAGAGTGGTTGTTTTGCATATTTTGAAATCACCTGTTTACTGTGATCTTATTGTATTATATAATATATATATATATATATATATATATTATATATATATATATATATATATATATATATATATATATATATATATATAATATATATATATATATATATATATATATATATATATATATATTATATATATATATATATATATATATATATTATATATATGTATGTATGTATCATGTGTAAATGCTTAAGAAGCATTCATGTGATGTGTCCTTAACATTTGGGCATATGTAGGTGTTTACAAAGGTTGAGTTGCAGCTCCTGGTCCCCTGATTATAATGTTTCCTGTAAACCAGGGTTTGTGTAGTGTTTTAACATCTGTGTTTCAGGTTTAAGTATTCAGATGAGTTACACCACAGGCTGTTACAGTACACTCACTGACTGACCTCAACTACACTACCAGCTGTTCCAGTATAATTACTGAATGACCTTCACTATACCATCAGCTGTTCCAGTATAATTACTGAATGACCTTCACTATACCACCAGCTGTTTCAGTGCACTTTCTGACTGACTCCCCCACTGAGTAACCCCTCACTCACTGACTAACCCCCTCACTCACTGACTAATTCCTCACTAACCCCTCACTCACTGGCTAACTCCTCACTTACTGACTAACCTCTCACTCACTGACTCACCCCTCACTCACTGACTAACCCCCTCACTCACTAATTCCTCACTAACCCCTCACTCACTGGCTAACTCCTCACTTACTGACTAACCTCTCACTCACTGACTCACCCATCTCTCAGTGACTAACCCCTCACCAGTTCTTCGCCTTCCTTGGATCGAACCCGATTGCTTCTCGTTGCCTAAGTGGTTTATGGCTTCATGGGTCCACTGCTTCCCATTAATGATAATAATAATAATAATAATAATAATAATAATAATAATAATAATAATAATAATAATAATAATAATAATTATTATTATTATTATAATAATAGGTTTGATTCACAAATCAGGTCAGTACACGAAACTAGAGTCAAATCCAGACCTGAGAACAGAGCCAGACACCAGAGTCCAAACCTGAGAACAGAACCAGACACCAGAGTTCAGACCTGAGAACAGAGCCAGACACCAGAGTCCAAACCTGAGAACAGAACCAGACACCAGAGTTCAGACCTGAGAACAGAGCCAGACACCAGAGTCCAAACCTGAGAACAGAACCAGACACCAGAGTCCAAACCTGAGAACAGAACCAGACACCAGAGTTCAGACCTGAGAACAGAGCCAGACACCAGAGTCCAAACCTGAGAACAGTGCCAGACACCAGAGTCCTGACCTGAGAACAGAACCAGACACCAGAGTTCAGACCTGAGAAGTGAGTCGGACACCAGAGTTCTGACCCTTCGTACCACTTCAGTCGAAATTTTACACGACTTACGTTCATAATTCTGTACAGAGAGTGAACAGAGGAATGTGTTGTGTCATGCTAGAATAACACACGAGTGTGCTCATGCTGGTGTGTTATTCTACCAAGAAGATGGTCTTCAAGAAGATGGTCTTCAAGAAGATGGTCTTCAAGAAGATGGTCTTCAAAAAGATGGTCTTCAAGAAGATGGTCTTCATGAAGATGGTCTTCAAGAAGATGGTCTTCAAGAAGATGGTCTTCAAGAAGATGGTCTTCAAGAAGATGGTCTTCAAGAAGATGGTCTTCAAGAAGATGGTCTTCAAAAGATGGTCTTCAAGAAGATGGTCTTCAAAAGATGGTCTTCAAGAAGATGGTCTTCAAGAAGATGGTCTTCAAAAAGATGGTCTTCAAGAAGATGGTCTTCAAGAAGATGGTCTTCAAGAAGATGGTCTTCAAAAGATGGTCTTCAAGAAGATGGTCTTCAAGAAGATGGTCTTCAAGAAGATGGTCTTCAAGAAGATGGTCTTCAAAAAGATGGTCTTCAAGAAGATGGTCTTCAAAAAGATGGTCTTCAAGAAGATGGTCTTCAAGAAGATGGTCTTCAAGAAGATGGTCTTCAAGAAGATGGTCTTCAAGAAGATGGTCTTCAAGAAGATGGTCTTCAAGAAGATGGTCTTCAAGAGTACTAGCACACTAGGGTGTTTATATAAACGCTCTAAAGATTAAAAGAGAAAAATAATTTATCGTTCTAAAGCCGAGGATAGAAGTGCAATTTGTTGATCAAAAGCTGAGAAAAGTAACGCTAATTAATGCTAAAATGCTGAGAAAATAAAAATAATTTAACTTCAATACTGTATTTACATCTTTGTTTACATAATAAATACAAGATATAAGGGCAATTTATTGATCAAAAGCCGAGAACAGTAACGGTAATCATTGTTCAAACGCTAAGAAAACAAGAACAATTTAACTTTAACATTACATTTGTCTCTTTGTTTACAGAATAAATATCATTTTTCTCCACATGGAACCTTCCACGGGACCTGCCGTGCTGTTGCCATAGTAACAGAGATAAAATTGTATATTCATGTGGTCCTGGGGACATGTGGAGCTTTAATATTAAATTTTAAGAGTAAATACTTTCCCTGGGTCTCCCAGCTGACAGCCTGACGTATTCTTAACATTATATGTTTTGTTTATTGTTGTATTTTTTTTTAAGATGTAGTGGAAGAGAGAGAGAGAGAGAGAAGAGGAGAGAGGAGAGAGAGAGAGAGAGGAGAGAGAGAGAGAGAGAGAGAGAGAGAGAGAGAGAGAGAGAGAGAAGGAGAAGAGAGAGAGAGAGAGAGGAGAGAGAGAGGAGGAGAGAGAGAGAGAGAGGAGGGAGAGAGAGAGAGAGAGAGAGAGAGAGAGAGAGAGAGAGAGAGAGAGAGAGAGAGAGAGAGAGAGAGAGAGAGAGAGAGAGAGAGAGAGAGAGAGAGAGAGAGAGAGAGAGAGAGAGAAGAGAGAGAGAGAGAAGAGAGAGAGAGAGAGGAGAGAGAGAGAGAGGAGAGAGAGAGAGAGAGAGAGAGAGAGAGAGAGAGAGGAGAGAGAGAGAGAGAGAGAGAGAGAGAGGAGGAGAGAGAGGAGAGAGAGAGAGAGAGAGAGGGGGGGAAGAAGAGAAGAAATGTTGCTTAGTATTAATCATTCCTCTTGGTTCACCATCAGAAAAACTGGATGCAAATCACTATTTTTTACAATATATATTTTATAGTATTGACCTCTACATAGTACCCAGAAGAGTTATTACGATATTTACCCTCCACCATATAACATTTATCATGGATAACCATATACACACAGTGTTATTTTAACAGACTTGGTGAACAGGACAACAGGTGTAAGGAAACGTGTCAAATGTTTCCACCCGCCGGGAATCGAACCCGGGCCCTCCGTGTGTGAAGCGGGAGCTTTAGCCACCAGACCACCGGGCAGCAGTTTCGATTAAAAATGTGATAATTTACGTATTTGAGCAGAAAATTGATGAATGTCAGAAAATGTCTCATATTAGTCATGCCTCATATTGCTCTGAATAGTCGAAATATGAAATAAAATGAAGCTTTAGCAGAATCTTTGTGTGTGTGAACCTTGAGATAAATGTCCATGGAGACGTGAGATGGACAACTTGCACATAAGAACAACATGGTGTGTATGAGGTGGTTGAAAGGAAGACAGAAATAAATGGGATGTAAATAAAGTGCTAAAAATATCTAACCAACACAGAACTAGCAGCAATGGTTCTTAGTTGGAAAACTTTAGATTCAGAAAGGATATAGGAAAGCACTTGCTTGGTAGGAGAGTTGTGGATGATTGGAACAAACTCCCGAGTAGCGTCATTGAAGCTAAATCCTTGTGTAGCTTTAAAAATAAGTTAGACAAATACATGAGTGGGTGTGAGTTAGGCCTGTCTAACATAGGCCAATAGGCCTGCTGCAATGCTCCTTCTTTCTTTTTATATTCTTAAGACATGCTCATCTCAAGACATTTATATAAGAAACGTTTTGCCGCGCGGTGCGCGCGGTGTTATTTAAATCCTGGCTGATCCTACTATCACCCAGTGAAAGGCAGCAGAGGTGACGATGCTGGCTGGTGTAATCTAATATCAGTGTCCAAGTCTGGCAGTACTCGGTAACAGAGAGCCGGATGTGTGTCTCGGTATGTAAGTGGTAACACGTCTCGGTATGTAAGTGGTAACACGTCTCGGTATGTAAGTGGTGACACAGTCTGATGTTTGCGTCTCGGTATGTGTTTGATGATAGAAAGGCAGATGTTTGTCTCTCATGATAAATGAATCAAATATTACGAGAACGCGTTAACTGTAAAGACTCAAGATGGACTCCAAAGTTTATATTTGAAGAGTGACAACGTTAGAGTAGTACAGGCAACAGGGATCCCATTGTTAGTACTTTCTAAGAGACGGCTGGCTGCCACCTTTTCTAATAATCTTTAGTACAGCAAATGAAAGAGACGAGGAATCTTTACAGTGTAGTGAATCGATGATTCTCCTGACTTTGGCTGATTAATCATTAGTAATGGGATTTTTCCTTCATCCGACTCACAGTCGTAGTGTTGGTAAATATGTATTTGTATATAAGTTTTCGTAGAATTTATGTATTTAAGGGAGTATTGCCAATGAATATATATATATATTATATATATATATATATTATATATAATATATATATATATATATATATGCAAGGAATTCGCGAGAGCATGCGAAATATACACAAACACTGATCTTGGCTGAAGGAGACTCGAACTACGAACCTTAGGACAAGGTACGCAGTGCTTTTACCAATCTACCCACATCTGGACAATACCTTGGCGTGTAGCATGAGCTACACGTTTTATCCAAGGCAGCCAGCTTTCAGGGAGAAGGCTTACAGCTTTTCATCCCTGAAAGTGGCTGCCTTGGAAAAACGTGTAGCTCATGCTACACGCCAAGGTATTGTCCAGTGTGGGGTAGATTGGTTAAAAGCACTGCGTACCTTGTCCTTAAAGGGTTTTTGCTAATGACCGTTTACATATTCGGCGGACATATATATTTTAATATATATATTATTTATATTATATATTATTAATATATATATATAGTATATATATATATATAATATATTTATATATTATACTATGATTATTCCTTGCGAAATGTAAATGGTCAATTAAGCAAGAACTCATTTAAAATTAAGTCCTTTTAAAAATTTTCCTTTTCGTTAAAGATAATATTTTATTAATGTTGATGTAAAAATTTTAATATTGCACAAAAGGAATTATAGAAAACTTACCTAACTTATTATATCATAGCGAATTTATTTATGCCTAACAGCTAATATATTTTAGTATTGTTTACAATAATTTAATACATAAAAAACACAGTGAAATATATTTTTTTCGTTAGGTTCAGAATGATTTTGGCGAAATTATTGCATACACAAATTTTCTCTTGTCCTATATGGCTAAGATGAGCGTTGCTATTTAAGCAAGATAGCAAGTTCTGCCTATTCGGCACGACATATATTTTTATATATATATATATATATATATATATATATATATATTATATATATATATATATATATATATATATATATATATATATATATATATATATATATATATATATATATATATATATATATATATATATATATATATATGTTTCTTTTTAAATATATGGCTAGCCGATTTAACATGTGTTGTTTTGATAAGTATTAACCAAAATACCAACAATATATGTCCAGCGTCAATATGAAAACGACATAGCAGCAAAAGCCAAATCTGACCCAAAGCTGTTATACAGCCACATCAGGAAGAAAACAACCGTCAAGGACCAGGTAATCAGGCTAAGGAAGGAAGGAGGAGAGACAACAAGAAATGACCGTGAAGTATGTGAGGAACTCAACAAGAGATTCAAAGAAGTGTTCACAGAGGAGACAGAAGGGGCTCCAGAAAGACGGAGAGGTGGGGTACACCACCATGTGCTGGACACAGTACACACAACCGAGGAAGAAGTGAAGAGGCTTCTGAGTGAGCTAGATACCTAAAAGGCAATGGGGCCAGATAACATCTCTCCATGGGTCCTGAGAGAGGGAGCAGAGGCGCTATGTGTACCCCTAACAACAATATTCAATACATCTATCGAAACAGGGAGATTGCCTGAGGCATGGAAGACAGCAAATGTGGTCCCAATCTTTAAAAAAGGAGACAGACATGAAGCACTAAACTACAGACCAGTGTCACTGACATGTATAGCATGCAAAATCATGGAAAAGATTGTCAGGAGAAGAATGGTGGAACATCTAGAAAGGAATGATCTCATCACCAGCAGACAACATGGTTTCAGAGACGGGAAATCCTGTGTCACAATCCTACTGGAGTTCTATGACATGGTGACAGCAGTGAGACAAGAGAGAGAGGGGTGGGTGGATTGCATTTTCTTGGACTGCAAGAAGGCGTTTGACACAGTACCACACAAGAGATTAGTGCAAAAAACTGGAGGACCAAGCAGGGATAACAGGGAAGGCACTACAATGGATCAGGGAATACTTGTCAGGAAGACAGCAGCGAGTAATGGTACGTGGCGAGGTGTCAGAGTGGGCACCTGTGACCAGCGGGGTCCCACAGGGGTCAGTCCTAGGACCAGTGCTGTTTCTGGTATTTGTGAACGACATGACGGAAGGAATAAACTCCGAGGTGTCCCTGTTTGCAGATGACGTGAAGTTGATGAGAAGAGTTCAGTCGATCGAAGACCAGGCAGAACTACAAAGGGATCTGGATAGGCTGCAGACCTGGTCCAGCAACTGGCTCCTGGAGTTCAATCCCACCAAGTGCAAAGTCATGAGGATTGGGGAAGGGCAAAGAAGACCGCAGACGGAGTACAGTCTAGGGGGCCAGAGACTACAAACATCACTCAAGGAAAAAGATCTTGGGGTGAGTATAACACCAGGCACATCTCCTGAAGCGCACATCAACCAAATAACTGCTGCAGCATATGGGCCCCTGGCAAACCTCAGAACAGCATTCCGACATCTTAATAAGGAATCGTTCAGGACCCTGCACACCGTGTATGTTAGGCCTATATTGGAGTATGCGGCACCGGTTTGGAACCCACACCTAGCCAAGCATGTAAAGAAAACTAGAGAAAGTGCAAAGGTTTTTGCAACAAGACTGGTCCCAGAGTTAAGAGGTATGTCCTATGAGGAGAGGTTAAGGGAAATCAACCTGACGACACTGGAGGACAGGAGAGATAGGGGGGGACATGATAACGACTTACAAAATACTGAGAGGAATTGACAAGGTGGACAAAGACAGGATGTTCCGGAGACTGGACACAGCAACACGGGTACACAGTTGGAAGTTGAAGACACAGAAGAATCAAAGGGATGTTAGGAAGTATTTCTTCAGCCACAGAGTAGTCAGGAAGTGGAATAGTTTGGGAAGCGATGTAGTGGAGGCAGGATCCATACATAGCTTTAAGCAGAGGTACGATAAAGCTCATGGTTCAGGGAGAGTGACCTAGTAGCGACCAGTGAAGAGGCGGGGCCAGGAGCTTGGACTCGACCCCTGCAACCTCAACTAGGTGAGTACAACTAGGTGAGTACACACACACACACACACACCAAAACAGACTATAATTTCCAGTAAATATGGAAATATAACGCATTTTGGAACAAAATTCTACAAGGGATTTAAAGGAAGCAGTTGCTAATAACGTCTCTCAGTAATGAACTTCTCGACCGAACATAACAAGTCAACAGCATTTGGTGAGATTTTGCTTTTTGGAATTAAATTAGAGCGTCATATTCTAAATTCTGGAAGACATGTAACAGTCTGGACTGCTACTGGATGGTGTGCGATGACTGGAAACTTATATCCACGAAAATTAAGATATGGATAATAGCTGGACATGTTATTAGAAGAACAATTCTCAGATATAAAGAAGAACTGAAGAATATTACAGTAAATATCACAGGGAACGTGATCATTATTATATACATCAGTGTTAATCTTATGTCTCCATGGGATAACTCATTATTCATGGTAAATAATTCAACATTTCTTCAGATTTCATTAGAATGCCAAAATACATCGAAAGTATATAAACAAAACACGACCATTATTCTCTCTCAAACTCAAAAAAAGAAAGGCCATTCTCAAGTCCCAGTGCTTGCACGCCTTTCCTCCTTCCCAGGAAGCTGCAGCTGCTGTGGACAGAATGTATAATGAGGACTCCAGTTTTTATATCCCCACAGCGAGTCATATTTACGAGGCCAGTGCAGAGTAAGCAGCAGAAAAGGTCATCTGGGTAGAGATGAAATACAAAATTGTGAGATGTTGTGTGTTGACTCTTGTCTTGAATGTTGTGTGTTGACTCTCGAATTTTGTGTGTTACTCTTGTCTTGAATGTTGTGTGTTGACTCTCGAATGTTGTGTTACTCTTGTCTTGAATGATGTGTGTTGACATCGAATGTTGTGTGTTGATTCTGTTTTAAATGTTGTGTGTTGATTCTGTTTTAAATGTTGTGTGTTTAATGTTGTCTTGAATGTTGTGTGTTGACTCTAATGTTACTTGTGTTGACTGATTGAATAACTCATCTACTGAATGTATAACTCCTTTATTGGATATATACTTTCTCTGTCGGATGTATACTTTCTCTGTCGAATGTATACTTCCTCTACTGGATGTATACTTCCTCTCCTAGATGGATAACGCTTCTGTTTTCAAACCTGTGCGCGACATCAACATGTGTTAATTTACAACACGACACTACCACTGCCTCTATCATCATTCTCGTTGCAACATTTCACGACAATTAATCAAATTCATTTAGAAGCGTTGACAGCACAGCCATCTGAACAATTTATCATCTCTTGTAGTTAGATCTACATTCTCTCTCTTTCCAGATATATATTTTTTATATATATTTATATATATATATATATATATTTATTTATATATTATATTATATATATATACATATATATATATTTATATATATATATATATATATATTATATATATATATATATATATATATTATTTATTTATGTATATTTTATTATTATTATTATTATTATTATTATTATTATTATTATTATTATTATCACACTGGCCGATTCCCACCAAGGCAGGGTGGCCGAAAAAGAAAAACTTTCACCATCATTCACTCATCACTGTCTTGCCAGAAGGGTGCTTTACACTACAGTTTTTAAACTCAACATTAACACCCTCCTTCAGAGTGCAGGCACTGTACTTCCCATCTCCCGGACTCAAGTACGGCCTGCGGTTTCCCTGAATCCCTTCATAAATGTTACTTTGCTTACACTCCACAGCACGTCAAGTATTAAAAACCATTTGTCTCCATTCACTCCTATCAAACACGCTCACGCATGCCTGCTGGAGGTCCAAGCCCTCGTACACAAAACCTCCTTTACCCCCTCCCTCCAACCTTTCCTAGGCCGACCCCTACCCCGCCTTCCTTCCACTACAGACTGATACACTCTTGAAGTCATTATGTTTCGCTCCATTCTCTCTACATATCCGAACCACCTCAACAACCCTTCTTCAGCCCTCTGGACAACAGTTTTGGTAATCCCGCACCTCCTTCTAACTTCCAAACTACGAATTCTCTGCATTATATTCACACCACATATTGCCCTCAGACATGACATCTCCACTGCCTCCAGCCTTCTCCTCGTTGCAACATTCATCACCCATGCTTCAAACTGGTAAAAGTCTCGAACTTAGATTAAAACAACATAAATATAGCATTAGAACTGGACAAGATTCCAATGCTCTATTTATTCATGTGAGAGATTTTAACCATCCAATTGATTTTCAAAAAGTTGAGAAAGTTGTATCAAGCAAGTCCATGGTTGACAGAAATATAATTGAATCGTGTTTCATAAAAAGCAGTATTGAAAATAATATGAATATTTCCTTTGGTTTATACAAATTAGATTCATTTATAATTAATAAAATTTGGGAAGAATTTAATAACACATTGGACAAATAATAAACCTTATTTCTTGGGTAGAATATTTTGTTAGTGGGATGTCGTGAGGACCTGTCTAGTTGAACCAGCGGACCTACTGCAGTGTTCCTCTTTTCTTATGAGTCCGGTATTTTCGCGCGTCAGGTGTTTCTTTGTTGTGGGAGTTGACTGTGAGGTGTTGTGTAAGCCCTTTAATTGCCTTCCTTTGATGTATTACTTTCATAGTTCCTTGACAATGTGAGTAGTCGCGAAAGCGCTTGGAATTTCACTACTCTTTCACAGTGGTTGTTTTGCATATATATATATATATTATATATATAATATATATATATTATATATATATAATTTTATATATATTTTATATTATATATATTATATATATATATATATATATATATATATGAATATATTATATATATATATAAATATATTAAATATATTAAACAACCACGGTGACATCACACATCCTTGTCTAAGGCCTACTTTTACTGGGAAAAAATTTCCTTCTCAAGTTAGAGTATGTAGGAAGAAGGAAATTTTTTCCCAGTTAAAAGTAGGCCTTAGACAGGATGTGTGATGTCACCGTGGTTGTTTAATATATTTATAGATGGGGTTGTAAGAGAAGTAAAGCGAGGGTCTTGGCAAGAGGCGTGGAGTTAAAAGATAAAGAATCACACACAAAGTGGGAGTTGTCACAGCTGCTCTTTGCTGATGACACTGTGCTCTTGGGAGATTCTGAAGAGAAGTTGCAGAGATTGGTGGATGAATTTGGTAGGGTGTGCAAAAGAAGAAAATTAAAGGTGAATACAGGAAAGAGTAAGGTATGAGGATAAAAAAGATTAGGTGATGAAAGATTGAATATCAGATTGGAGGGAGAGAGTATGGAGGAGGTGAACGTATTAGATATTTGGGAGTGGACGTGTCAGCGGTTTGGGGCTATGAAAGATGAGGTGAATCATGAATTGATGAGGGAAAAAGAGTGAGTGGTGCACTTAGGAGTTGTGGAGACAAAGAACTTTTCCTTGGGGGCAAGAGGGGAAGTATGAGAGTATAGTTTTCCAAGCTCTTTTGGGTGTGAAGCGTGGGTGTTTAAAGCTGCGCGAGGAGAAGGCTGGAGGCAGTGGAGAAAGTCATGTTGAGGGGAATGGTGGGGTGTAATTTTAAAGCGAGAATTTGTTGTTTTGGGAAATTAGGGGAGGGCGGGATTTCCAAAAACTGTTTTCGAGGGCCCAAGAAGGGTTGTAGGGGTTCGGTATGTAGAGAGAATGGAGCGAAAAAATAATGACTTCAGAGTGTATCAGTCTGTGGGAAGGGGGCGGGGTGGGGTGGCCTAGGAAAGGTTGGAGGGGGGGGGTTTTAAGGAGGTTTTGTGTACGAGGGGCTTGGACCTCCGCAGGCATGCGTGAGCGTGTTTGATAGGAGTGAAAGGAGACAAAAGGTTTTTAAAACTTGAGTGCTGTTGGAGTGTGGCAAAGTAACATTTAAGGATTAGGGGAAACCCGGGAGGGCCCCGGGCTTGGTCTGGAGATGGGGAAATACAGGCCTGCACTCTGAAGGAGGGGTGTTAAAGTTGCGTTTAAAAACTGTGTGTAAAGACCCCTTTTGGCAAGACGTGTGGAGGAATGAAGGTGAAGTTTTTTTTTTTCGGGGCCCCCTGCCTTTGGGGGGTGGGCCCGTTGATAATAAAAAATAAATAAAAAAATTTTTTTATAAATTTTTATATATTATATATATATATATTATATTTTATATATTATGTATTATATATTTATATATTATATATATTTATTATTTATTTATTTTTATAATATTTTATTTTATTATATTATATATATATATATATATATATATATATATATATATATATATATTATATATGTATATATATTATATATATATATTATATATATATATATATATATATATATATATATATATATATATGTATATATATTATATATATATATTATATAGTATATATATATATATATATATATATATATATATATATATATATATATTAATATATATATATATATATATTTAATATATATATAATATAGGGAGGTGCCACCTCTAGAACTGTCCTGGAGACCCTCATCCTCAGAGAAAAGGATAAACTTGCTTCAGGGAAAACTCAAGGTTCTTCCTGAAGCTGTTTGAGAATTTTCTCCTACCACCCCCTATATTTCAAGTATGTTTTATTTAAAGACAAAATACATTGGCTAAACATTCACAAAAATACAACAGAAAGTAAAACAACATAGGTACCTCAGAGCTACATCTCGAATACTTCGTCCAGCTCCCCTGTGGTGGGCCGCGTGCCCAGAATGCTGCAGGCATTTCCTCTCTGGATCGCAACACAGAGTCTCTGAAAGAGGAAGCTGGTCGTCCTGTGGTCCTTGGTTTCTATGATGAGCTTTTCACCCAGCTCTTTGAGGAACTTTAGAGCACACTTGCCCCATGCTCCAAGGGTCTCCGACCTTATTGGAATGAAGCTATAGCAAGGGGGAAGGTCTTCATATTTTCGGATCTTCTGGGTCTCCCTGTGGCTGGCAGCTCCACCCTCTTCCACTACAGAGTATGGTAAGTAGGTGTCTGCCAATGTGGCAGCACAGGTGTAGTCCCAGGCAATCTGCATTTCCATCCTTCCAGGGTAGCATAGTGGCTCCATCAGGACGCTTTTGACTTCCATCAGACCTCTGTACTTGGGGTTCCCGTTGAGCTGGGCAACGGGCTGTGGCGAGGCTTCTCTTTATTATGTCATTGATCTCCTCATGTCGGGCATACTTCCCTTCTGCTGTGTGGCACACGAGACCATGAAGTCCGAATTTATCAGCTGTCGCCCTGCCACAAATACACCTATGTTCGGTGAGGATGGGGGCGGCTAGGCGAAGAGGAACACGAATCCGAATGGCCTGTGGGTCGAGGCGGGTGCCCAGGGAGGAATTGGGAACAGCTAACAGGAAATCTCCTGAGTGTGGTGCCTTCACTGCCAGGAGACGATCTTTGTTCTTTCCTGAAGCATTGGGGAGCACTGTGTTGGCGATTTTTTTCATGATCGGTTTGTCCCAGTGGGACTGTTTGTGCTGTTTGGGAGGAGCTGGTCTACTGGAGGAGTCTGTAAGGGTGTTCCACCGAATCGCTGCTTCAGTAAACATATATATATATATATATATATATATATATATATATATATATATATATATATATATATATATATATATATATATATATATATATATATATTATATATATATATATATATATATATATATATATATATATATGAAGAAATCCAAACATTCATTCTCGAACCCTTTTTATCCACTTCTCAGAGGCTATGGGTCCCACAATATGCAACTGAGGTGAACCCCATTACAACACCACTTGTCAGTAACACACTAGGCTGCCACTACTCATACCTTGTCGAGAAGCTCCCGGCTTCCTGGCCGGCAATCCTCTTAATAGCAGATTATAGTTCACTCTTGCTAAGCAATTAAATAAGAGTCGGTCTAACCAGCCTTGTAAAAGTAATTACTTGACTTAGATATCTCTAATGGGTTTAGTGGGTATCCTGTTTCTGTTCTCGTGTCAGAACGTTTATCGATTTTATCTTACGCTATTGGTGTTGCGGTTTGTTTCAATTAGCTAAGGTTTATTGATTGATAACAATCTAACTTCAATAAATTTAAACCTTAATTAATAACGTAAACTAAGAAATTTGTTACCATCCATATGCAAGAAATTTTCATATATATGGCGAGGCTTGCTTGTTCTGACTGGTTAACTTACGTTAGTCTTAACTCACGGGACCAAACGTTTTTGTACGCGAGTGAATTATTCTTATTTCATGGAATCATATGCTACTTCTCGCAATAGGTTCTACTTCCGTAAGAAGCGCCGCTGTTAAGCAGTTATGATGGTGGTTAAGAACTGGTCAACGTGAAGGAAGGCGCCCTCATAACTGACACTAGCATCAGGGAAAAGCGATATTAATGAACTCTGGTTACAGGGATTAAGTGGTAATGAAACCAATCATGTATCCAGATTATAAAACTATTTATGTTTTGAGAGACATCAGTCCTTGATAGCCTCAGTGGCGGCGGTGATGCCTCAAAGGTCAAAGCATTCTGCGACGTTACTGGATCTTATTTTGTGACCTACGTCGGAAACTTCGGTCTTGAAGACTCGATAAAATATCTGCTAAGTGGTAAATAAAACAATTATAATCATATTTGGCTGCTGATCGTTCAAATTAAAGTTGTTTAGCTCAAGCAACTCCGGAAGAAAGGTGGCTCTCCACACGGGCTTTAAACAAAACAGGTAGAAGTCAATGTATCAGTAACAGACTTCGTTCGGCCAGGCCAGGCAAGACGAAAATGGATGTTGGGTGAAGAGAACAGCTGCAACGTAGTGTCTCCTCCGGACAGTTTTAATGACGTTGACATGATAGTTTAACGAGACGTTCGTCGCCACCTAGGACTCCGACTATCAGCGGAGGAAATACTCGAAACTACAAACAAAATTGGTAACTGACCGAAGTCACAATACCGTGGCTGAAACAACACACAAACAACCAGCACTGAAACTCCTGTGTGACCAGTTAATGCTCAAGTTGGACCGAAACGTTGCCATAAGTTTCGCTCACCTATGTGAGGGTTATTTGTATAAAATTCTTAAGTGTTTATTAAAGTATTTTTTTATTTTCACATTTTATTATACATTTTCATTTCCCACATGTTCTCCCCTCACTCACTTGTTCTCCCCTCACTCACTTGTTCTCCCCTCACCCACTTGTTCTCCCCTCACCCACTTGTTCTCCCCTCACCCACTTGTTCTCCCCTCACCCACATCTTCTCCCCTCACTCACTTGTTCTCCCCTCACCCACTTGTTCTCCCCTCACCCACTTGTTCTCCCCTCACCCACTTGTTCTCCCTCACCCACTTGTTCTCCCCTCACCCACATCTTCTCCCCTCACTCACTTGTTCTCCCCTCACCCACTTGTTCTCCCCTCACCCACTTCTTCCCCTCACTCACTTGTTCTCCCCTCACCCACTTGTTCTCCCCTCACCCACTTGTTCTCCCCTCACCCACTTGTTCTCCCCTCACCCACATGTTCTCCCCTCACCCACTTGTTCTCCCCTCACCCACTTGTTCTCCCCTCACCCACTTGTTCTCCTCTCACCCACTTGTTCTCCCCTCACCCACATGTTCTCCCTCACCCACTTGTTCTCCCTCACCCACTTGTTCTCCCCTCACCCACTTGTTCTCCCTTCACCCACTTGTTCTCCCCTCACCCACTTGTTCTCCTCTCACCCACTTGTTCTCCCCTCACCCACTTGTTCTCCCTCACCCACTTCTTCTCCCCTCACCCACGTTCTCCCTCACCCACATGTTCTCCCTCACCACATTGTTCTCCTCTCACCCACTTGTTCTCCCCTCACCCACATGTTCTCCCCTCACCCACTTGTTCTCCCCTCACCCACTTGTTCTCCCTCACCCACTTGTTCTCCCTTCACCCACTTGTTCTCCCCTCACCCACTTGTTCTCCTCTCACCCACTTGTTCTCCCTCACCCACTTGTTCTCCCCTCACCCACTTGTTCTCCCCTCACCCACATGTTTCTCCCTCACCCCACATGTTCTCCCTCACCCACTTGTTCTCCTCTCACCCACTTGTTCTCCCCTCACCCACTTGTTCTCCCCTCACCCACTTGTTCTCCTCTCACCAACATGTTCTCCCCTCACCCACTTGTTCTCCTCTCACCCACTTGTTCTCCCCTCACCCACTTGTTCTCCCCTCACCCACTTGTTCTCCCCTCACCCACATGTTCTCCTCTCACCCACATTTTCTCCCCTCACCCACATGTTCTCTCCTCACCCACATGTTCTCTCCTCACCCACATGTTCTCTCCTCACCCACATGTTCTCTCCTCACCCACATGTTCTCCCCTCACTCACATATACCCACCTATTACTCTGGGGTGGTACACAATATTTCAACTCATTAATTCCCCAGTGCACTCATTAATTCCCTAGTGCACTCATTAATTCCCCAGTGCACTCACTAATTCCCCAGTGCACTCATTCCCTCTTTGAATTACAATATTGATTCAAGCATCAATAAGACCAGCTCTGGCTCACCACTAAGTGAGAGAGCGCTCACGCTCACCTACATTAATACAAACGGCTATATAAACATTGTAAATTCGTGAACAGAAGAAGGTAATGAATATAGAAAAAAATGTTTATATGTTAGTACTCGTTCGTTGTTTTCTGTTGGGATATTTTCTGCTTTATCACAATATTTTCTCACTCCATTTTATGCTCACATTTATATCATCAGTCAAGATGTTTATAATTTTTAAAAGACAGAGATCGATTTTTAATAAGTTATTTATAGATCATCTGGTGGTTTATATTCAATAACATAAATGATCCAACTCATCCTAGCAAATTCTATAGTTATTTTCCACGCATTTTGCAGTATATTTCTTGATTCACGTTATTTAACGTTAGATTATAAAAGAAATAAAAGTCAATAAAACATTTTGTGGCGAGTATGGATAATGGACATCCACCTCCAGACTGAGGGACTATTTACCTCAAAATCCTCCTCAGCATCCACCGTTCTCGGTACTGGACTGATGAAGCCACTGGCTGGCGAAACCTTTCCATAATAAAGATACACAAGTGTTGCAAAAGTGTTGCACAACTGCTGGACAAGTGTTGCACAAGTGTTGAACAAGTGTCTCATTTAGAGTGAATTTAGGATGGACTTGTTAGTTCAGTTATTATTCATACCTGATTATTACTTTGCTAACACCAACAGCAAGATACACTTTCCACAGCACTATACAGGGATCGTAGTTTTAACACTCACACAGCAGCTAGGCCTACGCTAATTTTCCTCTTACACATTCATTTAAAATTATTTCAGGCTGATTTTGTGACCTTTTATTTTCTGGCTAATCTACACCCTTCAATAATGTTACCCTTAATAGTAGTCCAGGAGTCCTGGACAACCATTCTAATTTTATTTACAAACTAAGAGCTGTGTGTACTTTCTCTTTCTCTCTCTGCACAAAAAGTCATCAGTAATAATTCATGTTGGTGTTGTCTTGCTCAAGACACCTATTGTGGCTGGCAATTATAAGCCGCTGCAACATACCAACTTGACCATTAATCATCTCTTGAAGTTATAAAGTCATTATTGTGTTGAAAGATGATGTGTCAACATTGTTATTAATGACCAACCAGATTATTGAATGTAAGAATGTTATTATTGAATGTGAGAATGTTATTACTGAACGTGAGAATGTTATTATTGAACGTGAGAATGCTATTACTGAATGTGAGAATGTTATTATTGAACGTGAGAATGTTATTACTGAACGTGAGAATGTTATTATTGAACGTGAGAATGTTATTACTGAACGTGAGAATGTTATTATTGAATGTGAGAATGTTATTATTGAACGTGAGAATGTTATTACTGAACGTGAGAATGTTATTATTGAACGTGAGAATGCTATTACTGAATGTGAGAATGTGATTATTGAATGTGAGAATGTTATTACTGAACGTGAGAATGTTATTATTGAACGTGAGAATGTTATTACTGAACGTGAGAATGTTATTATTGAATGTGAGAATGTTATTACTGAACGTGAGAATGTGATTATTGAATGTGAGAATGTTATTACTGAACGTGAGAATGTTATTATTGAACGTGAGAATGTTATTACTGAACGTGAGAATGTTATTATTGAATGTGAGAATGTTATTACTGAACGTGAGAATGTTATTATTGAACATGAGAATGTTGTAATTAAACGTGAGAATGTTATTATTGAATATGAGAATGTTATTACTGAATGTGAGAATGTTATTACTGAACGTGAGAATGTTGTTATTGAACATGAGAATGTTGTAATTAAACGTGAGAATGTTATTATTGAATATGAGAATGTTATTACTGAATGTGAGAATGTTATTACTGAACGTGAGAATGTTATTATTGAACATGAGAATGTTGTAATTAAACGTGAGAATGTTATTATTGAATATGAGAATGTTATTACTGAATGTGAGAATGTTATTACTGAACGTGAGAATGTTATTATTGAACATGAGAATGTTGTAATTAAACGTGAGAATGTTATTATTGAATATGAGAATGTTATTACTGAATGTGAGAATGTTATTACTGAACGTGAGAATGTTATTATTGAACATGAGAATGTTGTAATTAAACGTGAGAATGTTATTATTGAATATGAGAATGTTATTACTGAATGTGAGAATGTTATTACTGAACGTGAGAATGTTATTATTGAACGTGAGAATGCTATTACTGAATGTGAGAATGTGATTATTGAATGTGAGAATGTTATTATTGAAATTATTTTCGGGATTATTGTAATTATTTCATCGATTATTGTAATAATTATCATGTGGTCAATAATGACAGTTGTCTTGTTTACTGAAACTATTGATGTCTGACTCATTATTACTACTATGATAATACTTCAACAAATTCAACCTTAACTACTACTGTGCCAAATACTACTACTGTTATGTTTACTATTACTACTACTGTTATATTTACTACTACTACTTCTACTACTACATCTACCACTACTACTACTACTACTACTACTACTACTACTACTACTACTACTACTACTACTACTACTACTACTAAAAGTACAACCTTAACTACTACTGTGCCAAATACTACTACTGTTATGCTTACTATTACTACTACTGTTATATTTACTACTACTACTACATCTACCACTACTACTACTACTACTACTACTACTACTACTACTACTACTACTACTACTACTACTACTACTACTACTACTACTACTACTACTACTAAAACTACAACCTTAACTACTACTGTGCCAAATACTACTTCTGTTATGTTTACTATTACTACTACTGTTATACTTACTACTACTACTTCTACTACTACATCTACCACTACTACTACTACTACTACTACTACTACTACTACTACTACTACTACTATTCTTACTTCAACTATTGTAACTGCTGTACTTCCTAGAACCGCTGTTTTCATTACAACAACTATCACTATCACTAGTTATTAATGCAACTGTTATTTCTGTTATTAATACTGCTACAACTATTTCTGCAACTACTATTGCTACAACTATTAAAGGAGTTGTAGTTGTATTTGTGTACTGTAATACTATGTTGTAGGAGAGTACAAAGTAGAAGGTAGTACTTGCAGTTTATAATTTGTGAAACACAACAGTAGATTGTGATGATTGTGTTGCAGCAGTAGATTGTTGTGATGGTTGTGTTGCAGCAGTAGATTGTTGTGATGGTTGTGTTGCAGCAGTAGATTGTTGTGATGGTTGTGTTGCAGCAGTATATTGTTGTGATGATTGTGTTGCAGCAGTATATTGTTGTGATGATTGTGTTGCAGCAGTATATTGTTGTGATGATTGTGTTGCAGCAGTATATTGTTGTGATGGTTGTGTTGCAGCAGTATATTGTTGTGATGATTGTGTTGCAGCAGTATATTGTTGTGATGATTGTGTTGCAGCAGTATATTGTTGTGATGATTGTGTTGCAGCAGTATATTGTTGTGATGGTTGTGTTGCAGCAGTATATTGTTGTGATGATTGTGTTGCAGCAGTATATTGTTGTGATGATTGTGTTGCAGCAGTATATTGTTGTGATGATTGTGTTGCAGCAGTATATTGTTGTGATGATTGTGTTGCAGCAGTATATTGTTGTGATGGTTGTGTTGCAGCAGTAGATTGTTGTGATGGTTGTGTTGCAGCAGTATATTGTTGTGATGATTGTGTTGCAGCAGTATATTGTTGTGATGATTGTGTTGCAGCAGTAGATTGTTGTGATGATTGTGTTGCAGCAGTATATTGTTGTGATGATTGTGTTGCAGCAGTATATTGTTGTGATGATTGTGTTGCAGCAGTAGATTGTTGTGATGATTGTGTTGCAGCAGTATATTGTTGTGATGATTGTGTTGCAGCAGTATATTGTTGTGATGATTGTGTTGCAGCAGTAGATTGTTGTGATGATTGTGTTGCAGCAGTATATTGTTGTGATGATTGTGTTGCAGCAGTATATTGTTGTGATGATTGTGTTGCAGCAGTAGATTGTTGTGATGATTGTGTTGCAGCAGTATATTGTTGTGATGATTGTGTTGCAGCAGTATATTGTTGTGATGATTGTGTTGCAGCAGTAGATTGCTGTGATGATTGTGTTGCAGCAGTATATTGTTGTGATGATTGTGTTGCAGCAGTATATTGTTGTGATGATTGTGTTGCACCAGTAGATTGTTTTGATGATTGGGTTCCACCAATAGATTGTTGTGATGCTTGTGTTGCAGCAGTAGATTGTTGTGATGATTGTGTTGCACCAGTAGATTGTTGTGGCAATATTCTTACTTGTCCTGACCTTTCCTGTCTGACCTTATCTTACCTGTCTGACCTGACCTTTCCTGTCTGACCTTATCTTACCTGTCTGACCTGACCTTTCCTGTCTGACCTTATCTTACCTGTCTGACCTGACCTTTCCTGTCTGACCTTATCTTGCCTGCCTGACCTGACCTTTCCTGTCTGACCTTATCTTACCTGTCTGACCTGACTTACCTGTCTGACCTGATCTTACCTGACTTACGTTCCTGGTCTCGCCTCTAGCACGACACTTCCATAATTTTTCACTCCCACTGCTTATCATAGATTTTTAATTAATTAGTAAAGCTCCTTCTTGGCATGTATCTATACTTATCTCTTAACACTAATCTACGAACTATATATCTCTATACACGTACCAATAACCTGTCTACCTCTACACACGCCTCTGCAGCCTGTCTGTCTCTATGCACGCCTCTGCGATCTGTCTATGTCTACACACGCCTTTGCGATCTGTCTATCTCTACACACGCCTCTGCGATCTGTCTATCTATATACACGCCTCTGCGATCTGTCTGTCTCTATACACGCCTCTGCGATCTGTCTATCTCTTTACACGCCTCTGCGATCTATCTATCTCTATACACGCCTCTGCGATCTGTCTATCTCTATACAGTCCTCAAATACATGCCTACTATAGGCCAGTGGTACTACCGCAGTGCTCCTCCGTTCTAAAGTGTTCTCTTTGTGGAACACACAAGAGAACAAGAGGAGAACTGTGCAGTGTTATCGCTGAACATTTGTGGTAAAACCGGCAAGATTTGGAGGAAGATAGTTACGTATAATTCAGGGCATATGTGTGTTTTTCCACAGTAATACTGCTCATTACCCAGATATTAAGAGAGATACTTCCTTTTCAGGTCACTGTAGTTCAGGACAGACTTAGAGAGCATTAATTTGATTTAGAAAAATCGGTTATTTAGAAATACGTCTATGACCTCAGTATCTAAACTCAGTAACACATAATTTTTTTCCTGTCTAAACTGCAACGTACATTTAATTATTATTTTTCTTTACACCAAATGAAACACCACACTATGTTTCAGGCACTGTGGGGAAACGTTGCAGTGTTTGCTTCACACTTCAGGCCACAACACTGTGTTCAAAGTCCTATCGTTGTGTTGCTCTTCTTTATATCTCACTCAGCGCCACTATGTTCCAGGTCTCCCAGGAACGCTCCATTCCCTGCACTATTTTTCAGGTATCTTCAACGTTTAGCGAATTTCCAGTAGGCTCCAGGTTTTACTCTATATTGTGTTCTAGACTGCAATACCACTTTCCATAAATTGTGTTCCAGACTACAGTACTACTTTCCATAAATTGTGTTCCAGACTACAATACAACTTTCCATAAATTTTATTCCAGACTACAATACCACTTTCCATAAATTGTGTTCCAGACTGCAACATCACTTTCCATAAATTATGCTCCAGACTACAATCCTACTTTCCATAAATTGTGTTTCAGACTGCAGTACCACTTTCCATAAATTGTGTTTCAGACTGCAATGCCACTTTCCATAAATTGTGTTCCAGACTACAATACCACGATTCATAAATTGTGTTCCAAAACTACAATACCACGCTGCATGAACCACGCTGGTCTACTATATTCTGCGTTATTTAGGTACGTTTCTCTTTGTTTTATATTTCAGGGTGCACGGCTGTATTCCAGAGTTCCATGTTAGACTGATGAATTAGACACTTGTGCAACATTTGGGTATCTTGATTGTGGAAATGTTTCACTACCTTAGTCCAGTACAGAGAAGAATAGTTGAAGATGGGAAGGAGTTTAGGTAATCAGTCCCTCAGCCTTGAGTCAATGTATTCAGATGGACCGAAGACATCGACTCTAGGGTGAGTGACTGATCACTTCAAACTCCTTCTGATCTCCAACTATTTTTCTCAGTATTGGACTGATGAAGCCACTGGCTGGAGAAACGTTACCACCATAACGATAGTGTCTAATTCTTCAACCTGTCGGTTATCTTAATTAGCTATCTACATTCCCATGTTAGAGTCCAGTCTCTACAACACATTCTAAGCAGCTCAGTTTAGTTCTAGTTTCTCGTGTTACATTCTAGCCTCTGTTTCATATTTCACGCTGCTCTGATGTGTTTGTCAGTGCGATGTCATCTTTCAATCACCGATGTTTGCCACCTGAATATTTTTGCTTTCCCTGTTTCAGGTTTTAAGGCCAAACTTTGTTACATTATGTTCCAGTCTCCTTGAACTTGAGACTGACACTTTGCATATAATTGAACCCACTGATCCACTAAATACATCGTAGTCGACGTTTTACAGCGATATGAAACATTTTCTGACGTATTTCAATTTTTAGCTAAAATATACACTTAAATAATTGAAAAAACAGGATTTCACTTAATTTGTCTAATAAAAGACAAATGTAGTAGCAGTTTCGATTAAAACTGTGATCAAAACACTTGCCCGAAATGCTCTGCATAACTATGGGTTTTCTACATGCACAATTAAATGTCACTCATCTCTGTGTAAACATTGTATCATACTGGAATAAAATTATTATTATTAGAGTAAAAACTAATTTAAAGTCACCAAATTATATCACAATTTATGCTTTTTCTTCTCGACATTGCTTAAAAATGAATTTTGTACTAAAGACTGAGGTAAGTTCTCTTATGTCACACTGAGTTAGAATAGAACACTTGTGTTTTATGACATTCTAGAATGTTTTAAGAGGCAATAACGTGAAAGACATTAAATGACATTAACAGTAAATTGTGACAGGTCTCGGGTAGGCGAGTTGTGATCCACGTTACCAGTGCGTCTTTATAATAGTGTTTAAGAAAGCAACAGTGAAAACCAATAGAAATTGACAGCCGACCACTGTAACACACCACAGACACTGTGAACAGCAACAACACTAGAGAAATCTCTACCACCCATCACAGACTGCCATTATGGACAGTAACAGCACTGAACATACCAACACCACACACCAAATATACTGTAAATAGTCTGGACAATAGATATACTGACCAGCTAGTCCCTACTTGATCCACTCAACTTCCTGGAGGTAAGCGTTGACTGCGATGCTGGAACCAAGAGCAAGAGCAAGAGCAAGAGCGTCCTGAAAGCCGATATCCTTACCAGGACATCCCTAAGGAGGTAAATCATCCATGCAGGAGAGGGTTTTGTCAAAGTTATCAATATTCTCATGTTTTGATTGCTGGAGGACACAATCGATCCCATCATGAACAGAAAATACATCAATAACCCGCATGAAACTTATTACAAAAGCCATCTTTAGCTCCTCTCTCCTATGTGCGGGTCATTTGTGTATTGTTCCAGTCATGGTATTGTACCTTTTTGTTCTTCAAGAACAGAGAATATTTCAAGAGAATACAAAGTGACTGCCCAGATCAGGGCTGATCCTCTGGGTACTGTGGAAGTATGTGTGATACAGAGAAGCGGCAAGGAACAATAACGGAGTGCTGGACTAAAATATCCACAAGTAAATGGCTTAGAACATTGAGTTATGTACTGAAGTGTCGTGTTGAGGCTTTACCCACACACAATGTGGACACGAAAACAATGAAGATAGAGGAGCCAGGTATTAGTACAAAGAATAATCCGCCGGATACACAATGGAGCAACATACGTCACTGTATCAAGACGGCATAGAAACACCGCGTAGCAGCATGCAACACTGTGCATCAGCCTGTGTATCAGCGTGCAACACTGTGCATCAGCCCGTGTATCAGCATGCAACACTGTGCATCAGCCTGTGGATCAGCGTGCAACTCTGTGCATCAGCCTATGTATTAGCATGCAACACTGTGCATCAGCCTGTGTATCAGCGTGCAACACTGTGCATCAGCCCGTGTATCAGCATGCAACACTGTGCATCAGCCTGTGGATCAGCGTGCAACTCTGTGCATCAGCCTATGTATTAGCATGCAACACTGTGCATCAGCCTGTGTATCAGCGTGCAACACTGTGCATCAGCCCGTGTATCAGCATGCAACACTGTGCATCAGCCTGTGGATCAGCGTGCAACTCTGTGCATCAGCCTATGTATTAGCATGCAACACTGTGCATCAGCCTATGTATTAGCATGCAACACTGTGCATCAGCACAGTACATGGAGCAAGTGACAGATAAGATACATGGTGCAAGTGGTAGGTGAGAAACAAGGTATAGATGAGACACATGTAATATATGTTTTTCACTGTGTCACAGCTGTTACACCTGTATACCTGATCAGGTATACTTCAAGGTGACAACATTGAGTGGCCAGATGCATGTTGCTAGTGAATTAACACTAGGGTATATGAGCGTGCAATACTCTCAGCATGAAAGACTGTGTGGCAACATGCAACAGAATATTGCAATATATACCACTGCATCAGCATGAAACACGGAACGTCAGCACGCAACACTGTATGGGAGCCAGCAACACTGTAAAGCATTATGCAACACTGTTGCTACACAGTAATTTATTTAGTTATGCTGACCGTCACACTGTGTGATCAAAATTAAATTACAGTGTACAAATAATCTGGCGGTATCGTATTACATCTCTATGTTCCCATGAACATATGTGGTCTATGTTGGCCTCAACAAAAAAAACACAGCTTTCGCTGTTTTTTATATCAACATATCCGTCTATGCTCAGTAATAACCCACATGGAGACAGAAACACAGAAGATTGATTGATCTGTATATTTGGATCCCCTACTGGGATCCTCTTCATCTGCTGAAGGGGATCCCAGAAAGGGGTCGAAATACACAGATCAGTCAATTTTCTGAGTTTCTGTCCCCATGCTGATTATTATTGAGTATTGATAAGTGCTCCTTACACTTCAGTAATTCACACCTATGTTCCACGTAATTCCAGCCCATTATGCCATGTTCTCGGCCGCTTCATTGTATTGTTCATAGCCCCAGTATACTATAGAATAACACTGTTCCAAGTAGTCATTAGTATTCCAGGCAGCCGCTGCAACATGGAACACAATCTATCTGTGCTGGGGCGATTGCGTGCTCCAATAACCAGAACAGGAGTTTAACGAGATCTGTGAAACACATTTGCAGCGTGTTTACAATGCTTGCACACCACGGACGGTGATCAGGAATTATCCTGGTGATAAGCCTTCCTGGAGGCTCTTGCACTTGTGACTCAACACACTGCTGTGGCTGCAGCATCACACTCAGTAAAGTAGCCACTTGGTCCACAGACTTTAATCCAGTACTTTGAGTGGATGAGGTGGATATTTGAGGCTGGGTACACTTATTGAGCTAGATGGATGATACTGATGTGCCAAGTGATGTTGCTGTCTATAGTGCATATATCTGTTATGAATCGCCGTTGTATGTTCAGTGATGCTTCTATCTAGTGTCAGTCTAGGATGCTGCTGTCTGTAGTGGTGGTTTATTCAGTACTGTTGTTGTTTACAGTGTTTGTAGTGACGGTGGTGGCTTGTTCAGCATTATTGTTTACAGTGTTTGTAGTTTGTGGCTAAAGCTCCCGCTTCACACACGGAAGGCCCGGGTTCGATTCCCGGCGGGTGGAAACATTTCGACACGTTTCCTTACACCTGTTGTCCTGTTCACCTAGCAGCAAATAAGTACCTGGGTGTTAGTCGACTGGTGTGGGTCGCATCCTGGGGGACAAGATTAAGGACCCCAATGGAAATAAGTTAGACAGTCCTCGATGACGCACTGACTTTCTTGGGTTATCCTGGGTGGCTAACCCTCCGGGGTTAAAAATCCGAACGAAATCTTATCTTATCTTATCTTATCTCACTGGCATTTTTAGAACAAGAAAACTCGTCTGATTTAACAAAACACTTGTTAAATCATTATCACACGAATCATATTCTTCTTTAAAAGATTCAGACTTAATTTATCAACCAATTACAAGTCACTGTTTCTTAGAAACTAAAAGTCAATAATTCTCCTATATAAAGTACAAAAGTTACCAAAGTTACTAGAATCTTAATTTTTCATTTGATTCTGACTCTACAGAAGTTTACATCCATCCCGAATTTAAGTAAATCTCTGAGGTGTCGAATAATCAGATGAATAATTTTTGCAACATCGTAAAACACTGACCATGAGACAAAAACAGGATCAAATGAACCTTAACAAGAAAAGTGATTGTTTATAAAACGCTGATAAAAAACTAAGACTTCAGTGGTGTTGTTATTCGAAATATAAAATAAAATTAATTGGTAAGGTAACAATAAACGTGCTGTTCGAATTTGTAAATGTAATAATAAGAATTAAAAATATTTCATTTGCACTAAATTCAATTCACTTGAGTAATGTAGACTAGTTACTGGTCCAAGTCGGACCGAAACGTTGTCGTAAATTTCAGTCCCGTAAGTGATGGTTATTTGTGTATTGTTTCAGTCATGGTCTTGTGACTAGTCTTTAAGGACACTTGTGTACAGTTCAGAACATTTATTAAATGAAACATTTTACCGCAAGTTGCTTCAGTCACTCGTGGCAAAACTTTTTTAAAAATAAATGTCGTGAACTATAGATCAGTATAGTTCAGTATAGTTCACTGAACATCCTTGAAAGCTGTAAGTGCAGCTTTAAGGCAGTTCACACTATGTGACCTATCATATAAGTACTTATAAGAAAGAGTTACCATTAGATTATGGAAGAAAGCTTCCTTCTCCTTAACGGAACTATTTAGTTAGTCTAGAAAGTCATGGAGACAGTCGGGGAAGTCACAAAAACAAAGAACATCATTCACATATCTGAACTACTTGACCGTTGTTTGAAGTACACCATTTACACAACCTAAACTCTTAGGGATTCATCATCCATTAACCATTAAAGCCATTCACATGAGACATAGGCAAGAATTATAGAATATTCAAGTTGCTAAAGTTGTCAACACACACTTCTCACAGCCATTTTCAGAAGTTAAGCATAACCTTTTATTTAACTTGTAATATGCAAAATAACCACTGTACAAAAATAGTGAATTTTCAAGTGCTTTCGTGATTTCTCACATTATCAAGGAGAAGACTTATAAGGCTGAGATATCACCTCACACATGACCCGGCATGCTCAGCGTGTTGGGTCATGGGTGAGGTCATAATTGTAACATTTAGTGGATACCTGGAGTATACCTGGAAAGGGTTCCGGGGGTCAACGCCCCCGCGGAATGTAAATATTAGTATATACATTCTGGTCATGGAATGTATGTTAAACCAAAAATATTCCTCACCTGTGATTGGTCTATCTGACTGTGCTATTTTCTGGCATATATCACTGCCAGGGACTGAAAGTCTTGGAAAAATACTTACGCTCGTGAAGTGTATTTCCGTTAAGTATAAATCACACTGTTTAATGTGAATTACTTATAATCTGTCCTAAAGGGACTTATATATAGCCAGTCCTGTATCCTTGTACAGTCTGGTCTGAGCAGCTGTCCATTACCGCCAGTTAACATATAATTAAAATGAGGAGTGGAGCTCCTCTGATGTATTAATAACTTCAAGGTTACTCACGAGAGATAGAAATGTGATCGAAGGACCTATTAATTAAGTTAAACAGGAATTCACTGGCGACAGGTAGACCTTGGATCATTAAGAGTCTTATTTAGCGATCCGTGGATCTTGAATCATTAAGAGTCCTATTACATAATAAACAACATGTACACTAATACTACCATAATTGTCACAAAAGGTATACACAAAGATACGTTAAAAGAGGATACATATGTATCTAAGTTAACCTCTGCTTGGCGACATTCCTCCTAGAATATCGCCTCCTAGGTTCCTCCACCCATTATACCTATCCCTAGGAAACCCTTACAGGTTATATACAGATAAAGGAGAATACAGATGAATACTTTCCTGAGAGGTGAAGCAGATTACAGATATCACGGAGTCTCCAATGCAGCGTCTTGATAAGGCTACCTGATGGCTATTTCCGGAGCCTCATATCTGTGCTATGCACGTTTTACTGACTATTCCTCTTGCCATGGGACTTGCCCACGCAGTATTAAAGTGTTGAGCAGTGAGGAAAGCGCTTTCAGGGCATTTTAATCCCTCTAGAGAGCCGGAATTAACATTTGACTTGGAATGGCGTTGCCTCTTGTAAAACAAGGTTGCCGAGTGCTGGGGCAGTACGTTGTCATCACGACGTTACTGCTTCCACTAATATGGTTGCCGAGTGCTGGGGCAGTACGTTGCCATCATCACGTCACTGCTTTCAATAACATGGTTGGCGAGTGTTGGGGCAGTACGTTGCCATCATCACGTCACTGCTTTCAATAACATGGTTGGCGAGTGCTGAGGCAGTACGTTGCCATCACCACGTTACCACTTCCAATAACATGGTTGGCGAGTGCTGGGGCAGCACGTTGCCATCACGATGTTACTGCTTCCAATAACACTGCATCATCGTGGGATCTTGATACAAAGAATTCTTCAAAACTTGTCCAGCCTTTGGACGAAGACCTACTTCGACTAGTGGATGATACCACTATGACCCCGCCTCCTCCTGCTTCGCATCACCTTACTACAGTATATAAGCCACGTCTACGGCCCTATGCTGTACATTCTACAAGAGTGATGGACTGAACACATCGACTCCAGGCTGAGGGACTGATTACCTCAAACTCCTCCTCTCTTTACACATTTCTGCTTTGTATTGGACTGATGAAGCCACTGTGCGCAGAAACGTTTCTTCAATAGAGATTCCCATATGTTGCTTAAGTGATGCTTGTGTTGGTGATGGTGGTATTCATGGTAGTGATGCTAGTGTTGGTGATGGTGGTATTCATGGTAGTGATGCAAGTGTTGGTGATGGTGGTATTCATGGTAGTGATGCTAGTGTTGGTGGTGGTGGTATTCATGGTAGTGATGCTAGTGATGGTGATGGTGGTATTCATGGTAGTGATGCTAGTGATGGTGATGGTGGTATTCATGGTAGTGATGCTAGTGTTGGTGATGGTGGTATTCTGGTAGTGATGCTAGTGTTGGTGATGGTGGTATTCATGGTAGTGATGCTAGTGATGGTGATGGTGGTATTCATGGTAGTGATGCTAGTGATGGTGATGGTGGTATTCATGGTAGTGATGCTAGTGTTGGTGATGGTGGTATTCATGGTAGTGATGCTAGTTTTGGTGATGGTGGTATTCATGGTAGTGATGCTTGTGTTGGTGATGGTGGTATTCATGGTAGTGATGCTAGTGTTGGTGATGGTGGTATTCATGGTAGTGATGCTAGTGTTGGTGATGGTGGTATTCATGGTAGTGATGGTAGTGTTGGTGATGGTGGTATTCATGGTAGTGATGCTAGTGTTGGTGACGGTGGTATTCATGGTAGTGATGCTAGTGTTGGTGACGGTGGTATTCTTTGGTAGTGTTGCTAGTGTTGGTGACGGTGGTATTCATGGTGGTGATGTTTAGTGTTGGTGACGGTGGTATTCATGGTGGTGATGCTAGTGTTGGTGACGGTGGTATTCATGGTAGTGATGCT
The DNA here is from genome assembly GCF_026875155.1 of Cherax quadricarinatus. Lineage (NCBI taxonomy): Eukaryota > Metazoa > Arthropoda > Malacostraca > Decapoda > Parastacidae > Cherax > Cherax quadricarinatus. The sequence goes on from NC_069414.1 coordinate 56,318,402, forward strand.
AGTGATGGTGATGGTGGTTTTCATGGTAGTGATGCTAGTGATGGTGATGGTGGTATTCATGGTAGTGATGCTAGTGTTGGTGATGGTGGTATTCATGGTAGTGATGCTAGTGTTGGTGATGGTTGTATTCATGGTAGTGATGCTTGTGTTGGTGATGGTGGTATTCATGGTAGTGATGCTAGTGTTGGTGATGGTGGTATTCATGGTAGTGATGCTAGTGTTGGTGATGGTGGTATTCATGGTAGTGATGGTAGTGTTAGTGTTTGGTGGTATTCATGGTAGTGATGCTAGTGTTGGGGGACGGTGGTATTCATGGGTAGTGATGCTAGTGTTGGTGACGGTGGTATTCATGGTAGTGATGCTAGTGTTGGTGACGGTGGTATTCATGGTGGTGATGCTAGTGTTGGTGACGGTGGTATTCATGGTGGTGATGCTAGTTTTGGGTTGACGGTGGTATTCATGGTAGTGATGCTAGTGATGGTGATGGTGGTATTCATGGTAGTGATGCTAGTGATGGTGGTATTCATGGTAGTGATGCTAGTGTTGGTGATGGTGGTATTCATGGTAGTGATGCTAGTGTTGGTGATGGTGGTATTCATGGTAGTGATGCTTGTGTTGGTGATGGTGGTATTCATGGTAGTGATGTGCTAGTGTTGGTGATGGTGGTATTCATGGTAGTGATGCTAGTGTTGGTGATGGTGGTATTTCTGGTAGTGATGCTAGTGTTGGTGACGGTGGTATTCATGGTAGTGATGGTAGTGTTGGTGATGGTTTGGTATTCATTGGTAGTGATGCTAGTGTTGGTGATGGTGGTATTCATGGTAGTGATGCTTGTGTTGGTGATGGTGGTATTCATGGTAGTGATGCTAGTGTTGGTGACGGTGGTATTCATGGTAGTGATGCTTGTGTTGGTGATGGTGGTATTCATGGTAGTGATGCTAGTGTTGGTGATGGTGGTATTCATGGTAGTGATGCTAGTGTTGGTGATGGTGGTATTCATGGTAGTGATGTAGTGTTGGTGATGGTGGTATTCATGGTAGTGATGCTAGTGTTGGTGATGGTGGTATTCATGGTAGTGATGGTAGTGTTGGTGATGGTGGTATTCATGGTAGTGATGCTAGTGTTGGTGACGGTGGTATTCATGGTAGTGATTTTAGTGTTGGTGATGGTGGTATATCATGGTAGTGATTGCTAGTGTTGGTGATGGTGGTATTCATGGTTAGTGATGCTAGTGTTGGTGACGGTGGTATTCATGGTAGTGATGCTAGTGTTGGTGATGGTGGTATTCTGGTAGTGATGCTAGTGTTGGTGATGGTGGTATTCATGGTAGTGATGCTAGTGTTGGTGACGGTGGTATTCATGGTAGTGATGTTAGTGTTGGTGATGGTGGTATTCATGGTAGTGATGCTAGTGTTGGTGATGGTGGTATTCATGGTAGTGATGCTAGTGTTGGTGACGGTGGTATTCATGGTAGTGATGCTAGTGTTGGTGACGGTGGTATTCATGGTGGTGATGCTAGTGTTGGTGACGGTGGTATTCATGGTAGTGATGCTAGTGTTGGTGACGGTGGTATTCATGGTAGTGATGCTAGTGTTGGTGACGGTGGTATTCATGGTAGTGATGCTAGTGTTGGTGACGGTGGTATTCATGGTAGTGGTGCTAGTGTTGGTGATGGTGGTATTCATGGTGGTGATGATGGTGTTTATGATGCTGTTGTTGGTTGTCGTTTTATACATGCTCTTACACCAACTAACTCTTATCTAACTAATTTTCCTTCCAGAAAATATTTTTTTTCTCCACAAATTTGACTCCCACAACTAAAAACTTCAGCAAATGGCTAAAAGACATTTTAATACACCCTTATTAATACCTAACATATTACCCAAATTTTTAATATATTACTAATTTATACACTTCTAAGGCCTTAAAAAATATTTTGAAACGACATCATTTTAATTGTAATATAATACAATATGTAATAATATAATAAAATATAATTAATGTAATAATCTAAACAGTTATTTGAAAACGTGAATAAGACAACGAAGAAAATGTTCAAGGAATGCAAAGAAGACTAGGAAAGTGTTGAGATTCAGTGGGACTCAGTCTTAGCTGAGGGGGAAGAAATCTCTGAAAGAAATGTTGGGAAAAGTGAGACTTGTGTGGAGAAAGTTGATGTGTTACAACTGTGACAGTGAGTGCTTTGTGTTGCTGAGTGTCTTGTGTTGTTGTGTGCCTTGTGATGCTGAGTGTCTGGTGACGTTGGGTGCTTTGTGTAGCTGAGTGTCTTGTGTTGCTCTGTGTCTTGTGATGCTGAGCGTCTGGTGATGCTGTCTTGTGATGTTGAGTGTCTGGTGATGCTGTCTTGTGATGCTGAGTGTCTTGTGATGCTGAGTGTCTTGTGATGTTGATTGTCTTGTGATGTTGATTGTCTTGTGATGTTGATTGTCTTGTGATGTTGATTGTCTTGTGATGTTGATTGTCTTGTGATGTTGATTATCTTGTGATGTTGATTGTCTTGTGATGTTGATTGTCTTGTGATGTTGATTGTCTTGTGATGTTGATTGTCTTGTGATGTTGATTGTCTTGTGATGTTGATTGTCTTGTGATGTTGTTGTTGTGATGTTGATTGTCTTGTGATGTTGATTGTCTTGTGATGTTGATTGTCTTGTGATGTTGATTGTCTTGTGATGTTGATTGTCTTGTGATGTTGATTGTCTTGTGATGTTGATTGTCTTGTGATGTTGATTGTCTTGTGATGTTGATTGTCTTGTGATGTTGATTGTCTTGTGATGTTGATTGTCTTGTGATGTTGATTGTCTTATGATGTTGCGTGTCTTGTGATGCTGAGGGCTAACATACTTAACATTTGTAGATGAATGGTTCAGAGAACCGACATGTTGATAAATAAGACACATGTGCAACTCTTGGGTATCTTTATTGAGGAAACGTTTCGCCACACAGTGGCTTCATCAGTCCATACAAAGGAGAATCTTGAAGAACAGGAGGAGAATGAGGTAATCAGTCCCTCAACCTTGAGTCGATGTGGTCAGTCCATCAATCTTGAATAGAATACGGCATACGTGCTGGGAAGGAGCTTATAAACCGTTGAAGGAGCTTATAAACACGTATGCCGTATTCTATTCAAGATTGATGGACTGACCACATCGACTCAAGGTTGAGGGACTGATTACCTCATTCTCCTCCTGTTCTTCAAGATTCTCCTTTGTATGGACTGATGAAGCCACTGTGTGGCGAAACGTTTCCTCAATAAAGATACCCAAGAGTTGCACATGTGTCTTATTTATCATACTTAACATTTATTAACAGAAGCTGTAAGTGAGAGTTTCCTTCACTACTCGGTTCTCCCATACGTCACTTTAGACCAACTTTGAGACAGTTTAAAGACGCGAGATACTGAACTATCATGATTTGAACATCTTGAATGAAGAAATTGTGAACACAGACGTCTTAAACGTTTTTAAAAAAGAGGTAAGATATATATCTCTTGAACTAATGAAATTAAGTAAGTGTTCACGAGTAAGTGGGACATGGGAGGGTGTTGGTTTGGAAATGGGGTAGTTGATGAGTGGAACAGTCTGCCTAGTTGGGTTATTGAGGCTAGGACTTTGGGTAGTTTCAAATTTAGGTTGGATAAGTACATGAGTGGGAGGGGTTGGATTTGAGTGGGACTTGCACATCGGAGCTTGTTTCTAGGGTGGCATTGAAAATTGGGTTGGTCAAATGTTTGTTAGTGGGATGAATTGTAAAGGACCTGCCTAGTATGGGCCAACAGGCCTGCTGCAGTGTTCCTCCTTTCTTATGTTCTTATGTTCTTATGACTCACCATTTGCGCCCACAGCTCCTTGAGTACACCTTGGTGAGTACACCTTGGTGAGTACACCTTGGTGAGTACACACTCGCTAATCAGAAACAACTAGTGATTCGATATAACTGAAACTCAACATTGGAGGCTAATGTAACTAGCAGGATTGTGATACTTCATGTGAGACTGGTGGCGAAATGTAGCTAGCACGATTGTGGATTTGTTTAGGATTGGTTAAGTTAGATCAGGTTAGGCTAAGTTAGGTTAGACTAGTGTAGGTTAGGTTAGACTAGGTAAGTTTAGGCTTGTCAGGAAACAGAACAAGTGTTTCCTGATAACTCACAACTGTAGCTTTTGGTTATCTGGCCGAAGCTTTCCACTGGCTTACCCCTTCGTCCTCTTATAATTTATGGTTATGATTATATCTAAATATTCCCTACGAGTCTGGGTCGGGAGACCTGGCACTGTGTCTAGAGTGCATTTTCATGTTAAGTAGTGCATGTAAGTCTTGAAAACGTGACTGATCTGGCGAGGAGGAGTCAGGCAGTAAGAAAGAAATAGAGCTATAGATGGAAGAGGAAGACGGAGTTAACTGGGCTGTTGTAACAGAGGAAAGAACAGAAGCCAGTTTTAGGATTAAACGAGGCGACGCAGCAAAACAGCGGGAAAATACAGGAAAGGTGAAAGCTGGTGAAGGTAATGTGTGTGTGTATGTGTGTGTGTGTGGGTGTGTGTGTGTATGTGTGTGTGTATGTGTGTGTGTGTGTGTGTGTGTGTTTTGTGTGTGTGTGTGTGTGTGTGTGTGTGTGTGTGTGTGTGTGTGTGTGTGTGTGTGTGTGTGTGGTGAGTGTGTGTGTGTGTGTGTGTGTGTGTGTGTACTCACCTAATTGTGTTCACCTAATTGTGGTTGCAGGGGTCGAGACTCAGCTCCTGGCCCCGCCTCTTCACTGATCGCTACTGGGTCCTCTCTCTCTCTGCTTCCTGAGCTTTGTCATACCTCTTCTTGAAACTAAGTATGGTTCCTGCCTCCACTACTTCACTTGCTAGGCTATTCCACTTGCTGACAACTCTATGACTGAAGAAATACTTCCTAACGTCCCTGTGACTCGTCTGAGTCTTCAGCTTCCAGTTGTGACCCCTTGTCCCTGTGTCCCCTCTCTGGAACATCCTATCTCTGTCCACCTTGTCTATTCCCCGCAGTATCTTGTATGTCGTTATCATGTCTTCCCTGACCCTTCTGTCCTCCAGTGTCGTCAGTCTGATTTCCCTTAACCTTTCCTCGTACGACATTCCCCTGAGCTCTGGGACTAGCCTTGTTGCAAACCTTTGTACTTTCTCTAACTTCTTGACGTGCTTGAACAGTGTGGGTTCCAGACTGTGCTGCATACTCCAGTATGGGCCTAACATACACAGTGTACAGTGTCTTGAACGATTCCTTATTAAGGTATCGGAACGCTATTCTCAGGTTTGCCAGGCGCCCGTATGCTGCAGCGGTTATTTGGTTGATGTGTGCCTCCGGTGATGTGCTCGGTGTTATGGTCACCCCAAGGTCTTTCTCCCTGAGTGAGGTCTGTAGTCTTTGTTCACCTAGCCTATACTCTGTCTGCGGTCTTTCTTTCCCCCTCCCCAATCTTCATGATTTGGCAATTTGGCGGGATTGAATTCGAGAAGCCAGTTACTGGACCACATGTCCAGCCTCCTCCAGGTCTCTGCAGTCCTGCCTCATCCTCGTCCGATTTAATTCTTCTCATCAACTTCACGCATCTGCAAAACAGGGACACTTCAGAGTCTGTTTTTTCCCCATCAGTCGTTCACATATATCAAAAATAGCACTGGTCCTAGAACTGACCCTGTGGGCCCCCCGCTCGTAACAGGCGCCCACTGTGATACCTCTTCAGTACCATGACTCGCTGCTGCCTCCCTGTCAGGTATTCCCTTATCCATTGCAGTACCCTCCCTTTTACGTGGCGCCTGATCCTCCAGCTTCTGCCTAATCTCTTGTGGGGAACTGTGTCAAAGGCCTTCCTGCAGTCTAGGAAAACGCAATTTTACCCCACCCTCTCTCTCGTGTCTTACTTCTGTTACCTTTGTCATAAAAACTCCAGGAGGTTTGTGATACAAGATTTGCCTTCATGAACCCATGCGGTTTTCATTTATAATCGTGTTCCTTTCCAGGTGTTCGACCACCCCTCCTCCTGATAATCTTCTCCATGACTTTGCACACAATACATGTAGAGACACAGGCCCTGTAGTTTAGTGCTCGTTTCTGTTTCCTTCTTAAATATGGGACTACATTAGCTGTCTTCCATTTCTCAGGTAGTTGCCCAGTTTCAAGGGATGTGTTGAAGATTGGGTTAGAGGCACGCACAGCATCTCTGCTCCTTCTCTAAGGACCCATGGGGGGTGTTGTCCGGTCCCCTCGCCTTTGAGGTCAAGATCACTTAAGAGCTTCTTCACCTTTCCCAGTTGTTCGTATGTCATCCAACACTTGTTGGTATATTCCCTCTTGATGTTCCCTTCTGTGCTGTCTTCCCCCCACCTTCCTGTCTCTATTGTTAAAAAATTCCTTAAATCTCCTGTTCACTCCTCACATACTCCTGATCATTTGTTTTGAGTTTTTCCACCTTCTGTCCTTAATCTGATCACCTGGTCTTTGACTGTTTTTCTTCCCCTGATTGGCTATACAACAGTTTTGGGTCAGTCCCTTTATTCTCGTGCTATGTCATTTTCATACTGTCACTGGGCCTCCCTCCTTATCTGTGCGTACTCATTCCTGGCCTCTGCGACTGATCTCCCTATTTTCGTGTGTTCTCTGCCTTCTGTACTTTTTCCATTCTTATTGCACTTTGTTTTTGCCTCCTTACACCGTCGGGTAAACAGGGGCTCGTTCTGGTTTTCCCGTTGTTACTGTTGCCCTTGGGAATAAACCTCTCCACTGCCTCCTTGCATTTTGTTGTTACATATTCCATCATTTCATTTACTGGCTTTCCTGCCAGTTCTCTGTCCCACTGGACCTCCCGCAGGAAGTTCTTCAACCCTATGTAGTCCCCTCTTTTATAGTCAGGCTTTTCCCATTCAACTCCTGTTATTCCCCTCCACTTGCAGCTCTACTATGTATTCAAAGCACAGAACCACGTGGTCGCTAGCTCCTAGGGGACTCTCATACTTAATGTCATCAATGTCTGAGCTGCCCAGGGTGAACACAAGGTCCAATCTTGCTGGTTCATCCTCCCCTCTCACTCTGGTAGTGTCCTTAACATGTTGGTGCATGAGGTTTTTCCAGCACCACGTCCAACATCCTGGCTCTCCATGTTTCGGGACCCCCATGTGGCTCCAGGTTTTCCCAGTCAATCTCCCTGTGGTTGAAATCCCCCATAACCAGCAACTTTGCTCTGCTGGAGTGAGCTCTTCTTGCCACCTCAGCAAGTGTGTCCACCATTGCTCTGTTGCTCTCTTCATATTCCTCTCTTGGCCTCCTGCAGTTCTGTGGTGGATTATACACCACTGCAATGACCACTTTGTGTGTGTGTGTGTGTGTGTGTGTGTGTGTGTGTGTGTGTGTGTGTGTGTGTGTGTGTGTGTGTGTGTGTGTGTGGTGTGTGTGTTGTGTGTGTGTGTGTGGTGTGTGTGTGTGTTTTGGTGTGTGTGTGTGTGTGTGTGTGTGTTGTGTGTGTGTGTAGTGTGTGTGTATGTGTGTGTGTTTGGTGTGTGTGTGTGTGTGTGTGTGTGTGTGTGTGTGTGTGTGTATGTGTGGGTGTGTGTGTGTACTCACCTAATTGTACTCACCTAATTGTGGTTGCAGGGGTCGAGACTCAGCTCCTGGCCCCGCCTCTTCACTGATCGCTACTGGATCCTCTCTCTCTCTGCTTCCTGAGCTTTGTCATACCTCTTCTTAAAACTATGTATGGTTCCTGCCTCCACTACTTCACTTGCTAGGCTATTCCACTTGCTGACAACTCTATGTCAGCAAGTGGAATAGCCTAGCAAGTGAAGTAGTGGAGGCAGGAACCATACATAGTTTTAAGAAGAGGTATGACAAAGCTCAGGAAGCAGAGAGAGAGAGGATCCAGTAGCGATCAGTGAAGAGGCGGGGCCAGGAGCTGAGTCTCGACCCCTGCAACCACAATTAGGTGAGTACAATTAGGTGAGTACACACACACACCCACACATACACACACACACACACACACACACACATGTGTGTGTGTGTGTGTGTGTGTGTGTGTGTGTGTGTGTGTTGTGTATGTGTGTATGTGTGTGTGTATGTGTGTGTGTGTGATTGTGTGTGAGTGTGTGTGTTGAGTATGTGCTTGTGTGCTTGCAAACACTTAATCTAGTCATAGTTGCAGGGGTCAAGTCTCAGCTCCTGGTCCTGCCCCTTGCAGTTTACCGGATTAATCCCTTGCTAGCCTAGTGGATCCCGTCATACCTCTCCTTAAAACCATATACATAGCCTGCCTCCACTGCTACTTCCTTCAGGTCATTCCATTTCCAGAGCACACTAAGGCTGAAGAAGTACGTCCTAACATTCCAGCTCTCAACTGAGTCTTTAACTTCCAGCTGTGTCCTCGTTAACATGTTTTTTTTTTTTTTCACTTCTTTCTGTCTTCACTGTTGTGTCTCCTCAGGCCCTTCTGTCCTCTAATATCATCAAATTAATTTTCATTAAGAACCTTGTTATTTAAATTTCTTGACATACTTTATCAAGTGTGGATTTTAAGCTGCTTACGAATACTCATCTCTGGTCTTAACGTTACCAGTGCATGTTTCTTGAGAGTATGCAAAGCTGTTCTTAGAGACGCTAATACCTGGAGGGTGTTCCGAGAGTCAACGCTCCCGCGACTCTGTCCATGACCAGGATTAGGGCCTGATCAACCAGGTTGTTACTGCTGGCCCTCACACATACCAACGTACGAACCATAGCCCGGCTGGTCAGGTACTGACTTTAAGTGCCTCTCCAGCTCGTTGAAGACAGCCAGGGGTATATCTTCTTATGTATCCTGGGAGGCAGATGAGCAGTCTTGGGCCTCTGAACGTTCTCTGCAAAAGTTATTACGCCGATGCACACCTCTGTTGGTGTTCTCTCGGCTCTATGCTCACCTCTAAGTTTGATACCTCTGTATCCCGAACCTGTACTCATAGACTGAGTACACCGACCCCAGACTGAGGGACTGGTTACCTCTAACTCCTCCTAATTTTCAACTGTTCTCCTCTGTAATGGACTGAAGAAACCACTGGCTGGCGAAACGTTTTCTTAATAAAAATTCCCAACTGTTGCTCAAGGTGTCTCATTCTTCATCCTACTACAAACTGCAAGACATCATAGTTTAAGAGATCAAAGTAGCCGGAATATTGTGTTAAGAGTTTTCTTTCATATTTACACACTTAAACACTAAAAAAAAGTCGAAAATTAAATCTTTAACAAGAATAAATAATCGTCATATCTGAATATCAAAATACTTAATTTATTCCTAATAAATGCTGCTGGAAAAAATTCCTTCGTATATAATTAACTAGGGGTAAAATATTTATGATTTGGAAAACACATTGGAACTAGTTGGGGAGCCGCGCGAACATTTTTATGTGAGTCGAACGAAAGTGAAAGAGAAAGTCCATTTCTCCTACAGTGTTCGCTCACATTTTTTCATTATGTTTTATCTTTGTTTTATGTTGTTTGGTTTAGAGTATGTGGGAGGTGTGGTGCACCAGGCAGAGATCTTGTTAGGTTATGAAGGTTGGTGAGTAGTGTGATTTTGAGGTAATATTGGTGAGTACCACGAGAACTGCTGCCTCAGCTGCTGCCTCAGCTGCTGCCTTAGATGCTGCCTCAGCTGCTGCCTCAGCTGCTGCCTCAGCTGCTACCTCAGCTGCTATCTCAGCTGCTGCGTCAGCTGCTACCTCAGCTGCTGTCTCAGCACTCAGAACCACAGCAGCTGCTATCTCAGCACTGAGAATCACGGCAGCTACTGTCTCAGCACTCAGAACCACAGCAGCTGCTACCTCAGCACTGAGAGCCAAGACAGCTGCTGTCTCAGCACTGAGCACAACTGCAGCTGCTGCCTCAGCACTGAGAACCAAGACAGCTGCTGCCTCAGCATTTACAACTAAAACAAGCCTTGTCTCCGTCTCCTTCACTGACCGACACACAACTAATTGTTCTACATAACAAATCCATTTATTAGCTCATAAAAACACGCCATTTAAAAACCAATCCGAATACTTTGTAAACATAAGATTTAATAATTGTACAGAGACTGTCTGAGTGGTACTGAAACACTTACGGAACTGCAGCCAGCCGGGATTAGATCCTGCGACAAATTATCCCGCCTCAAGAGACAGAACAACGTTCATGTTCTAATGAGTGGTAAAGTAGCAGGCAGTGAGAGTGGTGAACTTGGCACTGAGTTGGGGAATATAACTATGTCAGAATGTCACTGTTAAAAATGTTCCATCAGTTACCCGTTTCACTGTCTTTAAAACAGTGCAATAATGTTCGTGGTTAGATGACCGACTGTACTGATGGTGGCCATACTGGGTAACTGTACTTCCTTCTCAAGACGGCACAGCTGGTGGCCATACGAGGCCACTTCCTTCATCGGCTCCTAGCGCAGACAGTAGCCATTCGAGGCCACTATACATCAGCAGCTGTTAGTGAAGACAATGACCACACTGGGCCACTCTGTGTTCTTCTTCAGTTGTTGAGAGAGATAAACAAGTCTCGAGAGCCTTCTTCATCCACTGACTTGACAGTAATTCTCTCTCACGACTACTGATACAGGCCAGACCTGGACCAGTAGTCTACTGCAGGGCCACTCTCCTCTCTTCTACTACTACTGCTTCAATTGCTACAACTACTACTGTTATTACTACTACTATTATTTCTACTACTATATTACAAATACAACAAATACTACTATCACTACAACAACAACAACAACTACTACTACTACTACTACCACTACTATTTCTACTATACTATAACTACTACTACCACCACCACAACTACAACAACAACCACAAAAACAACAACAACTACTACTACTACTACCACAAAGGCAGTTACTACTACTGCTACCGCAGCTACTACTATTAATTTTATTACTACTACTTCTATATCATTACTACTACAACCACTGCTGCCATCTGCATTACTATTATTATTATTATTTCTACCATTATTATTATTATTATTATTATTATTATTATTATTTCTGCCTTCTTCTCCCGTCCCTGGCAGTATTGTCATCACACCTTCACTACTTTTCTCGCCCAGCAGTGACTTGACAATGGTCCAAGATGGACCAAAATATCGACATAAGGTTACCCTCTGAAGTGTGACACTATGGCCACATTTCTCCCCAAATTAACGCTGCTCTGTACTTTCAAAGATTCTTAACGTGCTAGATCGTGTGGGGTTACATTCTGGTGCTGCATACTCCAAGATGACCTGAC
>NC_069414.1:56334679-56344679 GCF_026875155.1 Cherax quadricarinatus
CATGAAATGCACTGCTCTGTGCTACCGTGATATGTAAGATATGTAAGACACATGTGCAACAGTTAGATATCTTTATTCCGGAACGTTTCGTCTACATGGTAGGCTTCTTCAGTCGAATAAAGATGTATTGGAAACAGTGAGATTTAATGACGGTGTAATCAGTCCATCACCCTCGAACACGTAGTTTTAGGTGGTCAGTCCCTCAGCCTGAACAAGAGTCCTTCTCCAGACTATGGGGCTGATGTGTTAATTTGGGTCTAGCAATATATTTATACACTGAAGTGCATAATACTGTGATCACTGTGTGTAACTTCGCTCACTTGTATTAAGTACAAGTATGTTTGGTTAAATGGTTTAAAAAATCGTTCCGCCAGCCAGTGGCTTCTTCAGTCCAAAGCAAAGTAAGGTAGAAGTTGAGGAGGAGTTTGTGGTAATCAGCCCTTTAGCGTGGAGTCGATGTGTTCCGTCCATCAATCTTGGTAGAAGTATAGCATAGTCGCGGAGATGGGCTTTATATTCTGCTGACAGACGAGGTGGAGCAGTGGTAGGCGGAGTCACCAGTGGACAACACCCACAAGTGGAAGCAGGTCGTGTCTATACGTTAAACAAGTTACGAAGAATTTCCTGCATCAAGTATGTTATTACGATGTGGTAAAGCTGATGTAATGCAAGTTAAGAAACACTCATCTTACATCTTTTTTTTCGTTTATTTTCATTCAGACTTCAAGATAACTTCATAAGGTTGACATTACCATTAACGAAGTTTTCAATTACAACTTCGTCATTATTATTGTTATTATTTATGGATTAAAGTTGAAAGAAGACTACATTATGTTCCCATCACTGTCTGCGTGGTCTTTACATCAAGAATTCTTCGTCATGGCACTGAGTGCGTGGTCTTTATATCAAGACTTCTTCGTCTTAGCATTGTTTGAGTGGTGTTTACATCAAACTACTTGATCTTGCCACTGACTGCTGGTCTTTACATCAAGACATTGACACTCTTAGTGTTGTGTGCTTATTAACATGAAGTATTTCAACACACAAGTGTCTTATACAACAACAACGTCGCTCTTCTTCAACATAACATTATTTAACCGCGATTTTATGGAGTCGTAACACTGTAATGCATACGTGGCGAGTGTTGAGGCAGCATAACAGCCACATTATGATGGCGCACACAAGGTTATGCTGCACTAACACCACTGTTATAGACTATATCATAGTAATAATTAAGACCACAAAACAGTCATCGTCGCAGTAACTCAGTGAATAGGAAAATCTTGCTTCTTCCTTCGTGCTTGAGGTGCTTCAACTAGCAGGTTAATAGCATTGTTGCTTGCTGTTTGCCCCACCCTGATGATACCAGAAGATAATACCGCGAGACTGTCTTGCTGGCTCAGTCAGTGTGAACCCAAGTGACTGTGGGTATGTGTGAACCAAAGAGTGTGGGGGTTGGTGTATGAAGTGTCGGGGATGGTGTGTGGAATGTAGGGGTTCGGGAGTGGAATGTGGCGGTTCATTTGTGAGGGATGGAGGTCAAGGTGTGGAGGTCTGGGTGTGGAGTGTAGAGGTCAGAGTGTGGGATGTGGATCTGAGAGTGTGGATTTAAAAGTCACAGTTTGGAGTGTGGAGGTCATGGTATCGAATGTTGGGGTCATAGTGAGGTGTATGGTGATCAGGATGTGGAGGTCAGAGGCGGGAGTGTGGAGGTGAGAGTGTGGAGTGTAATGGTGAGAGAGTGCAGTGTGGAGGTCATGGTGTGGAGTGTTGTGATCAGAGAGTAAAATGTCAGGGAGTGGAGGTCAGGGTGTGGAGTGTGGAGGCCAGGGTGTGGAGTGTGGAGATCAGGGTGTGGAGTGTGGAGGTCAGGGTGTGGAGTGTAGAGGTCAGGGTGTGGAGTGTGGAGGTCAGGGTGTAGAGTGTAGAGGTCAGGGTGTGAAAGTGTGGAGGTCAGGGTGTGAGAGTGTGGAGGTCAGGGTGTGGAGTGTGGAGGTCAGGATGTGGAGCGTGGAAATCAGAGGGTGGAGTGTGGAGGTCAGGGTGTGGAGTGTGGAGGTCAGGGTGTGGAGTGTGGAGGTCAGAGTGTGAGAGTGTGGAGGTCAGGGTGTGAGAGTGTAAAGGTCAGGGTGTGAGAGTGTGGAGGTCAGGGTGTGGAGCGTGGAGATCAGGGTGTGGAGTGTGGAGGTCAGGGTATGGAGTGTGGAGATCAGAGTGTGGAGTGTGGAGGTCAGTGTGTGAGAGTGTGGAGGTCAGGGTGTGGAGGTCAGGGTGTGGAGTGTGGAGGTCAGTGTGTGGAGAGTGGAGGTCAGGGTGTGGAGTGTAGAGTGTGGAAGTCAGGGTGTGAGAGTGTGGGGGTCAGGGTGTGAAGTGTGGAGGTCAGGGTGTGGAGTGTGGAGATCAGGGTGTGGAGTGTGGAGGTCAGTGTTTGAGAGAGTGGAGGTCAGGGTGTGGAGTGTGGAGGTCAGGGTGTGGAGTGTGGAGTGTGGAGGTCAGGGTGTGAGAGTGTGGAGATCAGGGTGTGAGAGTGTTGAGGTCAGGGTGTGGACTGTGGAGACCAGGGTGTGGAGTGTGGAAGTCAGGGTGTGAGAGTGTGGAGGTTAGGGTGTTGAGAGTGTGGAGGTCAGGTTGTGAGAGTGTGGAGGTCAGGGTGTGGAGTGTGGAGATCAGGGTGTGAGAATGTGGAGGCCAGGGTGTGAGAGTGTGGAGGTCAGGGTGTAGAGTGTGGAGATCAGGATGTGGAGTGTGGAAGTCAGGGTGTGAGTGTGGAGGTTAGGGTGGGAGAGTGTGGAGGTCAGGGTGTAAGAGTGTGGAGGTCAGGGTGTGAGGGTGTGGAGGTCAGGGTGTGAGAGTGTGGAGGTCAGGGTGTGGAGTGTGGAGGTCAGGGTGTGAGAGTGTGGAGGTCAGGGTGTGGAGTGTGGAGGTCAGGGTGTGGAGTGTGGAGGTCAGAGTGTGGAGTGTGGAGGTCAGGGTGTGGAGTGTGGAGGTCAGGGTGTGGAGTGTGGAGGACAGGGTGTGGAGTGTGGAGGTCAGGGTGTGGAGTATGGAGGTCAGGGTGTGGAGCGTGGAGGACAGGGTGTGGAGTGTGGAGGTCAGGGTGTGGAGTGTGGAGGTCAGGGTGTGGAGTGTGGAGGTCAGGGTGTGGAGTGTGGAGGACAGGGTGTGGAGTGTGGAAGTCTGGGTGTGGAGTGTGGAGGTCATGGTGTGGAGTGTGGAGGACAGGGTGTGGAGTGTGGAGGTCAGGGTGTGGAGTGTGGAGGTTCAGAGTGTGGGAGTGTGGAGGTCATTGTGTGAAGTGTGGAGGTCAGGATGTGGAGTGTGGAGGACAGGGTGTGGAGTATGGAGGTCAGGGTGTGGAGCGTGGAGGACAGGGTGTGGAGTGTGGAGGTCAGGGTGTGGAGTGTGGAGGTCAGGGTGTGGAGCGTGGAGGACAGGGTGTGGAGTGTTGGGGACAGGGTGTGGAGTGTGGAGGACAGGGTGTGGAGTATGGAGACCAGGGTGTGAGAGTGTGGAGGTCAGGGTGTGAGAGTGTGGAGGTCAGGGTGTGGAGTGTGTAGGTCAGGGTGTGGAGGTCAGGGTGTGGAGTGTGGAGGACAGGGTGTTGGAGTGTGGAGGTCAGGGTGTGGAGTGTGGAGGTCAGGGTGTAGAGTGTAGAGGTCAGGGTGTGAAAGTGTGGAGGTCAGGGTGTGAGAGTGTGGAGGTCAGGGTGTGGAGTGTGGAGGTCAGGATGTGGAGCGTGGAAATCAGAGGGTGGAGTGTGGAGGTCAGGGTGTGGAGTGTGGAGGTCAGGGTGTGGAGTGTGGAGGTCAGAGTGTGAGAGTGTGGAGGTCAGGGTGTGAGAGTGTAAAGGTCAGGGTGTGAGAGTGTGGGAGGTCAGGGTGTGGAGCGTGGAGATCAGGGTGTGGAGTGTGGAGGTCAGGGTATGGAGTGTGGAGATCAGAGTGTGGAGTGTGGAGGTCAGTGTGTGAGAGTGTGGAGGTCAGGGTGTGGAGGTCAGGGTGTGGAGTGTGGAGGTCAGTGTGTGGAGAGTGGAGGTCAGGGTGTGGAGTGTAGAGTGTGGAAGTCAGGGTGTGAGAGTGTGGGGGTCAGGGTGTGAAGTGTGGAGGTCAGGGTGTGGAGTGTGGAGATCAGGGTGTGGAGTGTGGAGGTCAGTGTTTGAGAGAGTGGAGGTCAGGGTGTGGAGTGTGGAGGTCAGGGTGTGGAGTGTGGAGTGTGGAGGTCAGGGTGTGAGAGTGTGGAGATCAGGGTGTGAGAGTGTTGAGGTCAGGGTGTGGACTGTGGAGACCAGGGTGTGGAGTGTGGAAGTCAGGGTGTGAGAGTGTGGAGGTTAGGGTGTGAGAGTGTGGAGGTCAGGTTGTGAGAGTGTGGAGGTCAGGGTGTGGAGTGTGGAGATCAGGGTGTGAGAATGTGGAGGCCAGGGTGTGAGAGTGTGGAGGTCAGGGTGTAGAGTGTGGAGATCAGGATGTGGAGTGTGGAAGTCAGGGTGTGAGAGTGTGGAGGTTAGGGTGGGAGAGTGTGGAGGTCAGGGTGTAAGAGTGTGGAGGTCAGGGTGTGAGGGTGTGGAGGTCAGGGTGTGAGAGTGTGGAGGTCAGGGTGTGGAGTGTGGAGGTCAGGGTGTGAGAGTGTGGAGGTCAGGGTGTGGAGTGTGGAGGTCAGGGTGTGGAGTGTGGAGGTCAGAGTGTGGAGTGTGGAGGTCAGGGTGTGGAGTGTGGAGGTCAGGGTGTGGAGTGTGGAGGACAGGGTGTGGAGTGTGGAGGTCAGGGTGTGGAGTATGGAGGTCAGGGTGTGGAGCGTGGAGGACAGGGTGTGGAGTGTGGAGGTCAGGGTGTGGAGTGTGGAGGTCAGGGTGTGGAGTGTGGAGGTCAGGGTGTGGAGTGTGGAGGACAGGGTGTGGAGTGTGGAGGTCTGGGTGTGGAGTGTGGAGGTCATGGTGTGGAGTGTGGAGGACAGGGTGTGGAGTGTGGAGGTCAGGGTGTGGAGTGTGGAGGTCAGAGTGTGGGAGTGTGGAGGTCATTGTGTGAAGTGTGGAGGTCAGGATGTGGAGTGTGGAGGACAGGGTGTGGAGTATGGAGGTCAGGGTGTGGAGCGTGGAGGACAGGTGTGGAGTGTGGAGGTCAGGGTGTGGAGTGTGGAGGTCAGGGTGTGGAGCGTGGAGGACAGGGTGTGGAGTGTTGGGGACAGGGTGTGGAGTGTGGAGGACAGGGTGTGGAGTATGGAGACCAGGGTGTGAGAGTGTGGAGGTCAGGGTGTGAGAGTGTGGAGGTCAGGGTGTGGAGTGTGTAGGTCAGGGTGTGGAGGTCAGGGTGTGGAGTGTGGAGGACAGGGTGTGGAGTGTGGAGGTCAGGGTGTGGAGTGTGGAGGACAGGGTGTGGAGTGTGGAGGTCAGGGTGTGGAGTGTGTAGGTCAGGGTGTGGAGGTCAGGGTGTGGAGTGTGGAGGACAGGGTGTGGAGTGTGGAGGTCAGGGTGTGGAGTGTGGAGGACAGGGTGTGGAGTGTGGAGGTCAGGGTGTGGAGTGTGGAGGTCAGGGTGTGGAGTGTGGAGGACAGGGTGTGAAGTGTAGAGGTCAGGGTGTGGAGTGTGGAGGTCAGGGTGTGGAGTGTGGAGGATAGGGTGTTGGAGCGTGAGGTCAGGGTGTGAAGTGTGGAGGTCAGGGTGTGGAGTGTGGAGGACAGGGTGTGGAGTGTGGAGGACAGGGTGTGAAGTGTAGAGGTCAGGGTGTGGAGTGTGGAGGTCAGGGTGTGGAGTGTGGAGGATAGGGTGTGGAGCGTGGAGGTCAGGGTGTGAAGTGTGGAGGTCAGGGTGTGGTGTGTGGAGGACAGGGTGTGGAGTGTGAGGGTCAGGGTGTGGAATGTGGAGGTCAGGGTGTGGAGTGTGGAGGTCAGGGTGTGGAGTGTGGAGGTCAGGGTGTGGAGTGTGGAGGGCAGGGTGTGGAGTGTGGAGGTCAACGTGTGGAGTGTGGAGGTCAGGGTGTGGAGTGTGGAGGACAGGGTGTGGAGTGTGGAGGTCAGGGTGTAGAGTGTGGAGGTCATGGTGTGGAGTGTGGAGGTCTGGGTGTGGAGTGTGGAGGTCAGGGTGTAAAGTGTGGAGATCAGGGTGTGGAGTACAGGGTGTGGAGTGTGGAGGTCAGGGTGTGGAGTGTGGAGGTCAGAGTGTGGAGGTCAGGGTGTGGAGGTCAGGGTGTGGAGTGTGGAGGTCAGGGTGTGGGAGTGTGGAGGTCAGGGTGTGGAGGTCAGGGTGTGGTGTGTGGAGGTCAGGATGTGGGAGTGTGGAGGTCAGGGTGTGGAGTGTGGAATACAGGGTGTGGAGTGTGGAGGACAGGGTGTGGAGTGTGGAGGCCAGGGTGTGGAGTGTGGAGGTCAGGGTGTGGAGTGTGGAGGACAGGGTGTGGAATGTGGAGGACAGGGTGTGGAGTGTGGAGGACAGGGTGTGGAGTGTGGAGGACAGGGTGTGGAGTGTGGAGGACAGGGTGTGTAGTGTGGAGGTCATGATGTGGAGTGTGGAGGTCAGGGTGTGGAGTGTGGAGGACAGGGTGTGAAGTGTGGAGGACAGGGTGTGGAGTGTGGAGGTCAGGGTGTGGAGTGTGGAGGTCAGGATGTGAGAGTGTCGAGGACAGGGTGTGGAGTGTGGAGGACAGGGTGTGAAGTGTGGAGGACAGGGTGTGGAGTGTGGAGGACAGGGTGTGGAGTGTGGAGGTCAGGATGTGAGAGTGTCGAGGACAGGGTGTGGAGTGCACCATTCCTCATACGTGTCTCTATCAAAAAATCCGGCCATCATATTATATTGAGTAAACTAAAATTTTTAACTTGCTTATATTTTTGTTTATAAATCCTGAATGTTAGCAAAGAAAAAGAGGGATTTACCACATGCAATGTTTGAGATAATGTGCTTTGTTTGTGCCTCTCTCTGGAACTGTAATATTTTTGTAATTGGTCTCTCAGGGTATATATCACTGTTCTTTCCAGTACCGACTGTACTCAGGGATGTTGCACGTGTCATTCCAGGGTCTGGAAAACGTATTATTGTGTTGTATTCTAATGTATTTGCTTATATGTACTCACTTGTGTGTGGTTGCATGGGTCGAGTCTCAGCTCCCGGCTCGTCTTTCAGCTTGCCGCTTGCTAGTTTCAATTTTTATAGATTCTTGGGCCTACCATACTTTTAAAACTATGTATGGAACCTGCACTCCAGTACTTCGTCATCGAGATTACTTCACTTCCTGACCACCCTGAGACTGAAGAAATAATTCCTGACATCCTGTGGCTCCTCTGGATCCTCCATCTATGTTTTCAAGTATTTATATCCCGCCTCTTTAAGCAGTTCTTGTCTACTGCATCAATTCCTCTAAAAAATATCAATGTTGTTATCACGTCTTCCCTCTATTTTATTTTCCAATGTTATTAGATTGAATTTCGTTTGTCTCTTCTCATAGCTCATACATTATAGCTTTGCAACAAGACTCGTTGCACACAACTAAACTTTCTCTAGTTTCTTAATATGTTTTTTTCAGATGTGGGTTTCTTGCTGGTGCTGCGCACTCGGAGACGGACCTGACATATCTTGCATAAAGGATACGGAATTACTCTGAAACCTCCTGTTGTTTTATATTTTATGTCATCTTACTTATTTTACTTCGTTTCTCACTGTGTTTACAAAATGCAGAAGTTCGTGTGTGGAATTTTGAGGTTTGTGTGTGAAGTGTGATGTGTAGAGTGTGGAGTGTGATGTGTGGAGTGTGATGTGTGGAGTGTGATGTGTGGAATGTGGAGTGTTATGAGTGGAGTTTGGTGTGTGGGGTGTGGAGTGTGATGTGTGGAGTTTGGTGTGTGGGGTGTGGAGTGTGATGTGTGGAGTTTGGTGTGTGGGGTGTGGAGTGTGGAGTGAAATGTGTGGAGTTTGGTGTGTGGGGAGTGATATATGGAAGGTGAAGATTGTTTTGTGGAGTGTGAAGGGTGGTGTGTAGTGTGTGGAAGTTTGTGTGTGAAGAGTGGTGTGGAGTGTGGAGGTTGGTGTGCGGAGTATGTGTGTGCTGTGACATCCAGTTTGAAGACTTGTGTTGTAGAGGTCTGAGCTCTCTACAACACAACTGTCTTCAAAGATTTAAGTTATACAATGAATTAAGGAAAGATCCTGGACTTCACCTTACGAAACAAAGCAAATGTGATAGTAAATATGGACACGGTACAAGTTGATTATAGTGGAAAAAATCAGCATGTTTTTAGAAGACGGAGTAACTTACTTGCCGCTTAATATAATGCTCACTGTTTGTTGCCAAATTACACAGATGATGATAAAGTCGAGAGGGTGCAGAGAGAGGCAATAAAACTTGTGTCATCATTAACAAAGTAAACTTTGAGAAGAAAGATTAAAAGCATTTAATATGTGCTTCCCTGGGACACTACCAGGAAGTAAAGTTTATTTCAGACCTTAAAGAAGAACGTAACTCACTTAAACAACCAGAAGTCTTTGAAGTTCTTTTGATTTAATAATGAAATGCTAAGTTTATATTCTTCCCAGTTATCAACAGCACCTCCCAGTTGGTGAACATTAACGGATAATGTCGTCAGCCATAGTGGTATAAACCTTGGTAACAAATACAATATGAAAAAATGTACCCACAAAATGGCTTAGAAATCACGTGAGCAAACACTAGGACAAATTAGGAAACGTTTCGGTCCTGAGACCTTCCGCCTATATATACTGTCTTTTTAACCTCTGTATGTTAGAAGCGATCAAGGTCCCACGACCAAAACGCTTTCTAATAAATATATCCTAGTGTTTGCTCATGTACCTTTCTAAAGCAACCAGTCAGCCACAGCGGACACTCAGGTATAGTCTCACGCTAAGAAACTGTCTTCCAGGGATTTATTGTGATGGCACCTGAGTGGTTAGCGGAACAGGTTGCTCTCTCTTTTTGTATACGCTAAACTAGTTTAATATGCCATAAACCAGCTGGAAAAAACACTTTGAAATATGTAATTCAGTTAGAGGTAACACAATGGCTGACTATGATCCCTGAAGCCCTGAAATTAAGTTATGAGCAACAGAGGATAACTAGTTTATTACGAGATAACTTGAGCATAGTAACAACAGTGTTGGTTTAAGCTAAAAAATCATAGTTGCGGTAGAATGAGATAATTTTGCAACATTTGGGAATGTTTTGTGTGGAAACGTTTCGCCAGCCAGTGACTTCTTCAGTCCAATACACTGAAGAACAGTGAAAGAAGTATTCAGTCCATTATTCTTGATAAAATATTGATTGACTGATCACATCGACTTCAGGCTCAGGGACTGATTAGATCAAACTTGGACTGAAGAAGCCACTGGCTGGCGAAACGTTTCCACGGTAAAGATTCCAAAATGTTGTACCAGTCTCTCAGTTATCAACTTGTAGTTTTCTAAACTATTTTCATCACATAGCAACAGTAGTAAAAAATCTAGCAGTAAAGTTCTAGTAACTAGTTTTGCACTTTTCTAAACATAGCGACAGATTTACCTCCATTTACAAACCAGCAATGCCTCCGAATGAAACAAAAATAGTGGAGAGAGCCTTTTGCTTTACAATCCCAACCTCACCCACTTAGATCAAATTAGAGGTAATTAGATTCTAGTTAATTTTTCACAGGAAACAGTCCTGAATAATTCTCGAGGACTTCAGTTAGCTCACTTTTGCCTGGTCTCTGAAAGACTATTCAGTCGGGGACAAATGTGTACACTATATTCAAGAAGCAATTTGTCAAGCACAAGATGAAGTGTGAGCATTGTTACAGGTGTTTTATACTCGATATTTGTAGTTATGAATCTCAGTATTGTGTTGGCTTTTGTTGATAGTGAATACATGTCATGTGTCTGATATTTCTGAGTACTACTCAATAACTGTAGTATGTTATATTGATTTTTAACATTGAAGCAACATGGCTATGTTGATTACTGTGCTGAAAGCCGTGCTGGGTACTAGAACTATTTCTTTACGGCAATGGTGAGAGACAGTGAGGAGTGGAC
>NC_069414.1:56347179-56357179 GCF_026875155.1 Cherax quadricarinatus
TAGAGAGAGAGAGAGAGAGAGAGAGAGAGAGAGAGAGAGAGGAGAGAGAGAGAGAGAGATAGAGGAGAGAGAGAGAGAGAGAGAGAGAGAGAGAGAGAGAGAGGAGAGAGAGATGAGAGAGAGAGAGAGAGAGAGAGAGTAGAGGATGCAACAAAGGTAATATGCAACATTTCATGTGTTGGAGACAGTAACAATTGTAATCTGCAATGCACTGTGTGTGGAAGACAGTAACAATGGAAATACATTGCACTATGTGGGAGACACACTAACACAAATATACACCAGGACGGTGACCCCCCTGGGTAGTTGCTACCCCTATACCACGGGGACGGTGTACCTCCCGGGTGTTGTTGTTACAACCCCTACAACGGGACGGGACCCCCCTGGGTGTTGCTATAAACCTACAACACAGGACGGTAGTAACTCCCTGGGTGGGTTGCTATAAACTTACTACACAGGACGTGTAGTACTCCCTGGGTAGTGCTATACCTATACC
Source organism: Cherax quadricarinatus (assembly GCF_026875155.1). NCBI lineage: Eukaryota > Metazoa > Arthropoda > Malacostraca > Decapoda > Parastacidae > Cherax > Cherax quadricarinatus. The sequence continues at coordinate 56,347,676 of NC_069414.1, forward strand.
ACGGGAAACGGTAGTACCTCCTGGGTGGGTTGTGTCTCCCACCTACACAACAGGAGGGTTTAGTACCTCCCTGGGTAGTTGTATCAACTACTACAACGGGAAACGGGTAGTAACCTCCTGGACAGTTGCTCTTATCAACTACTACCACAGGCGGTAGTACCTTCTGGGTAGTGCTATCACCCTACTACAAAAGGACGGTGTCCCCTCCCTGGATAGTTGCTCTATCAACTACAAAAAGGGGGGACGGTAGACCCCTGGGTAGTGCTATCACCTACTCCACAGGACGGTAGTACCTCCGGGGTAGTTGTTGTTACCAACCTATTTACCACAGGACGGTAGTACCTCCCTGGGTAGTTGCTATCACCCTACTACCACAGGACGGTAGTACCTCCCTGGGTAGTTGCTATCACCCTACTACCACAGGACGGTAGTACCTCCCTGGGTAGTTGTTGTCTACCAACCTACTACCACAGGACGGTAGTACCTCCCTGGGTAGTTGCTATCACCCTACTACCACAGGACGGTAGTACCTCCCTGGGTAGTTGCTATCACCCTACTACCACGGGGACGGTAGTACCCCCCGGGGGTAGTTGTTGTTCTCCCAACCTACTACCACAGGACGGTAGTACCTCCCTGGATAGTTGCTCTCTATCAACCTACTACCACAGGACGGTAGTACCTCCCTGGGTAGTTGCTATCACCCTACTACCACAGGACGGTAGTACCTCCCTGGGTAGTTGTTGTCTACCAACCTACTACCACAGGACGGTAGTACCTCCCTGGATAGTTGCTCTCTATCAACCTACTACCACAGGACGGTAGTACCTCCCTGGGTAGTTGCTATCACCCTACTACCACAGGACGGTAGTACCTCCCTGGATAGTTGCTCTCTATCAATCTACTACCACAGGACGGTAGTACCTCCCTGGGTAGTTGCTATCACCCTACTACCACAGGACGGCAGTACCTCACTGGGTAGTTCTTGTCTACCAACCTCCTGCCACAGGACGGTAGTACCTCACCGGGTAGTTGATGCCTATCAACCTACTACCACAGGACGGTAGTACCATCCTAGGTAGTTACTGTCTATCAACCTATTAGCACAGGACGGCAGTACCTCCCTGGGTAGTTGCTGTCTATCACCCTACTACCACAGGACGGTAGTACCTCCCTGGATAGTTGCTCTCTATCAACCTACTACCACAGGACGGTAATGCCCCCCTGAGTAGTTGCTATCACCCTACTACCACAGGACGGTAGTACTTCCCTGGGTAGTTGCTGTCTATCAACCTACTACCACAGGAAGGTAGTACCTCACTGGGAAGTTGTTGTCTACCAACCTACTACCACAGGACGGTAGTACCTCACTGGGTAGTTGCTGTCTCTCAACCTACTACCACAGGACGGTAGTACCTCACTGGGTAGTTGCTGTCTATCAACCTACTACCACAGGACGGTAATACCTCAGTGGGTAGTTGCTGTCTATCAACCTATTACCACAGGACGGTAGTACCTCCCTGGGTAGTTGCTGTCTATCAACCTACTGCCACAGGACGGTAGGACCTCACTGGGTAGTTTATGTCTACCAACCTACTACCACAGAACGGTAGTACCTCCCTGGGTAGTTGCTGTTTATCAACCAACTACCACAGGACGGTAGTACTTCCCTGGGTAGTTGCTGTCTATCAGCCTACTACCACAGGACGGTAGTACCTCACTGGGTAGTTGCTGTCTACTAACCTACTACCCAGGTCCATCAATATATATCGTCCTTCATTCTCTCTATGCCTGAAGTGATCAAGGTCGCAGGGACAAAACGTTTACTAATAAATATGTGCTAGTGGCTAACGCGACGGGCTGGAGTTTTGAGACTCTATGACCGCGGGTTCAATCCCGGCCGGGGGTATGGTTTAATATGTGCTAGTGTTTGCTTACTTACCATTTTATACCAATTTGTCGGAATCAGGTACCAAAGTTTATACCATAAATAAGTCATACTCAGATTCGACTCTGTACATCATGACTTCAAATATATCTTCTCAAAGTGTGTCCAATGACTTTATAATGTGAATATTTGCTAAGTTCTCGTAAACTAAGTTTACGAGTTTATTTCTATGAAATTTCTTTACAAAGTTTGTTTCGTAATATTACTGTAATGTTTGTTGTCCGTCTCTTAACCCTCTTCAATTCATCTCGTCTGTTGTGTAATTTACATATAAAAACAGAGGCAAATTATTAAAGTTTAAGTCAATATTGTGGCTGGGTTTATACTCGCTTTTATTGGCTGTAAATCCAAATATTGCGTAACTTTTACTGCTTGTTGTTGGACGTTGTTCAGTGTACTAGAGGTTTTTCTTGAAGACCTTTCCAGGAATTTTATCTTATTTTTTAATACCTTGAAGTGCAGAGAGGGAGTGTGGTGGAGTGGTGTGGTGGAGTGGTGTGGTGGAGTGGTGTGGTGGAGTGGTGTGGTGGAGTGACGTGGTGAAAGGATGTTGAAGGAGGTGTAGCCTTGTGTGATGAGTGATGGAGAAAGCAGTGAGAGAAGGGTGGTTGGGAAGTGTTGGGAGAAAATTTGCTTTGTTGGAAAGACTGGTGGAGAAAGTACAGTGAGAGACAGGTGTAAAGAAAGTGTTGGGAGTGAAAGTTACTTTGTGGGATGAGTGATGGAGGAAGCATCGTGGAAAGTGGGTTTAGAGAACGTGTTAGGATAAAAGCAGGTTGGTGGGAAGGATGATAAAGAAACAGAGTAAGAGATAGACAGAGAGAACATGCAGGGAGAGAAAAATTTCTATAAGAGAAGAATGATCTAGGAAGCCTAGTGAAATGTGGCAGGGGACATAGAAAACAAAGGTGACAGATATTTGTAGACCTTACAGCCTACATGAACACGAGAAAGGAGGAACACTGCAGTAGGCCTACTGGCCCATACATGGCAGGTCTTTCTCAAACCCAAACCCACTAAAAAATATTCGCCCAACTCATTATCAGTGTTAACTAAGGAATGAGCTGTGATAACCCTATTGAGTCAAGTTGAATATAATACCAGAAGTATTCTTCCAACCAGTTCGTAAAGGAATATTATATTACTATTACAACTTCACTGGTCACTTTTTTCAATGCTTTTGTACAGGAAACAAAGCTGAAAATACGTGAGTGTTTCCCATTTGTTTGTGATACTTACATTTATGGGGAATCACTCAACCCGCAAGAGTCACATAACACCTGGGAAGCATTTAGGTTGGATCCAAGTCAATTTCTTGGATCAAGAGCCCCTCACTGGCATCAAATAACCTCCATGGAGGGGGAGTATATGATACAGTGTGTCAAAATATTTAATGTTTCGAAGATCTGAATAAAATCTTCTCAAAGTTCAGCTTGAAATACTCAGCTTAATCAACGACTTTTCTTTAAGCTCCAAAGTCACGTTACTTATTTTTCTTGTAGCAATTTTTTTAATACATGAAATTGAATATAGTTTTTGTTCCTTAATGAAGAAGAAACAAACCAAGAATAAATAGTTTGGAAAACTGACAAGTTGATTAGATACAAATGTTGCACAAGTGTCTCATTTATTATGAGAAGAACGTGCCTAGTAGGCCTATTGTAGTGTTCCTCCATTCTTAAGTTGTTATAAGTAGACCAGGGTACGGATGAGACTTGAACCATGGCAAGTGAGTCTTACAACGTTCCTTGTTTTGTTTGCGATCATGTTATCATTCCGTGAGTCCAGAGACGGAGAGTTACGTATCTCTCTTTAAGAAATGTCTCTTAATGAACCTAGGAGACTTGCTGATTATCTCTCTCTCTGTCTCTTTCTCTTATACTATTAGAAAAGAGATACTTCTCTTTTCTAGATATGGGATCAAAACTAGAGAGAAATTTCATGTATAGCGAGAGGGAAAAGGAGATTGGTGTGGGAGTGTGGTGTAGGAGTGTGGTGTGGGAGTGTGGTGTAGGAGTGTGGTGTGGGAGTGTGGTGTGGGAGTGTGGTGTGGGAGTGTGGTGTAGAAGTGTGGTGTGGGAGTGTGGTGTAGGGGTGTGGTGTGGGAGTGTGGTGTAGGAGTGTGGTGTGGGAGTGTGATGTGGGAGTGTGGTGTGGGAGTGTGGTGTGGGAGTGTGGTGTGGGACTGTGGTGTGGGAGTGTGGTGTGGGAGTGGGGTGTAGGAGTGTGGTGTGGGAGTGTGATGTGGGAGTGTGGTGTGGGAGTGTGGTGTGGGAGTGTGGTGTGGGACTGTGGTGTGGGAGTGTGGTGTGGGAGTGGGGTGTAGGAGTGTGGTGTGGGAGTGTGGTGTGGGAGTGCGGTGTGGGAGTGTGGTGTGGGACTGTGTGGGAGTGTGGTGTGGGAGTGTGGTGTGGGAGTGTGATGTGGGAGTGTGGTGTGGGAGTGTGATGTGGGAGTGTGGTGTGGGAGTGTGGTGTGGGAGTGTGGTGTAGGAGTGTGGTGTGGAAATGTGGCGTGGGAGTGTGGTGTGGGAGTGTGGTGTGGGAGTGTGGTGTAGGAGTGTGGTGTGGGAGTGTGGTGTGGGAGTGTGGTGTGGGAGTGTGGTGTGGGAGTGAGGTGTGCGAGTGTGGTGTGGGAGTGTGGTGTGGGAGTGTGGTATGGGAGTGTTGTGTGGGACTGTGGTGTGGGAGTGTGATGTGGCAGTGTGGTGTGGGACTGTGGTGTGGGAGTATGGTGTGGGAGTGTGGTGTGGGAGTGTGGTGTGGGACTGTTGTGTGGGAGTGTGGTGTGGGAGTGTGGTGTGGGACTGTGGTGTGGGACTGTGGCGTGGGACTGTGGTGTGGGAGTGTGGTGTGGAAGTGTGGTGTGGGAGTGTGGTGTGGGAGTGTGGTGTGGGAGTGTGGTGTGGGAGTGTGGTGTGGGAGTGTGGTGTGGGAGTGTGGTGTGGGAGTGTGATGTGGGACTGTGGTGTGGGAGTGTGGTGTAGGAGTGTCGTGTGGGAGTGTGATGTGAGAGTGTGGTGTGGGAGAGTGGTTTTGGGGAATGGTGTGGAAGAGTGGTGTGGGAGTGGGAGAAACAGCATGGGAAGCAAAGGAGAGACCAGGGGTTTGGGTTTGGTAGGTAACAGAATTACAAAAGGAGAGATAGTCAGGAGAGAGGGTGAGGGGCCAGTGGGGTGAGTGGAAGGGAAGGGGAGTGAGGGAGATGGGATGAGAGGGGGGTGGGGTTAGGGAGAGTGGGGTGAGGGGTGAGTGGGGTGAGGGGAAAGTGATGAGGGGAGAGCCTAGTGGGGGGTGAATAGGGGAGGGAAGGGGGGGGAGGGGAGGAGGGCGAGGGGAGAGTTGGGGGAGGGGAGAGTAGGGTGAGGAGAGAGTGGGGTGAGGGGAGGTAGGGGGGGGGAAGGGGGTAGGGGAGGGAGAGTAGGGGGAGGGGGGAGTAAGGGTGAGAGGAGAGTAGGGTGAGGGGAGAGTAGGGTGAGGGGAGAAGTAGGTGAGGGAAGAGTGGGGTGAGGGAGAGTGGAGTGAGGGGAGAGTAAGGTGAGGAGAGAGTGGGTTGAGGGGGGAGGTAGGTGAGGGCAGTATGGTGAGGGGGAGGGGGGAGTAGGGTGAGGGAGAGTAGGGGGGAGGGGGGGGAGTAGGGTGAGGGGAGAGTGGGTGAGGGGGAGTGGGGTGAGGGGAGAGTAGGGTGAGGGAGAGTGGGGTGAGGGGAGGTGGGGTGAGGGGGAGGGAGGGTAGGGGGAGTAGGGCGAGGGGGAGTGGGTTTGGGGAGGGGTGGGGTGAGGGGAGAGGGGGTGAGGGGGAGTGGGTGAGGGGTGAGTGGGAGGTGAGTAGGGGATGGGGAGGGGAGGGGTAGTGGGGTGGGGATGGGAGGGGGGGGGAGGAGAATGGTGAGGGGGAGTTTGGGGGAGGGGAAGTGGGGTGAGGGGAGAGTGGGGTGAGGGGAGAGTGGGATGGTGTGCACTGGGATAACGTTTCTTGTAACTTCACAAATAGCATTTTGTTTGGCGACAAAGTTAGGTTGTCCTTGGATACCATAAAGTGCTGACTCTGACCACAAGACCATAATGTAAGTAGAACCAGAGTAAACTTAACTCTTTGCTAGTTGTTCAGCTGCATGTACCACCTGCAACTTCCCTTTTATACTTCACTGCAGGTTTTATATGCCTTTCATCATAATATATATATATATATATATAATATTATATATATATATATATATATATATATATAAAATATATATATATATACATATATAAATATATATATATTATAAATAAATTATATATATAAAAAAATATATATATAATATATATTATATATATATATATATATATATATATATATAATATATATATATATATATGTAGTGAACACTTCACATACTGGACTGGAAAATGTTACCAGGGATCACTAACTGCTACCCTAGATGCTGCAATTTACAGTGATCTCCATTACCACAGGTACACCTGAGTGCAGCTCTTCACCCCGACTACTGTCACTGTAACCAAGAAACTGCAGTATTATGTCATGTGATTGATAAACAATGTTTCTGATAAACTCTCAAAGTTAAGTGACTGGTAAACAGTCTTTGATCAAAGTTACGTGAAAGGTAAGCAATCTTGCCGCTGTGTTATGATAATGCAGTCAAGCGCCTCTCTCAACCACACTATGTTACCTCACTTTCTTGTGAATATTCCAGGGAGATTCTCTTTAAATGTTATTCTAAGGTATTTTATTATCCTTTCTGATCTTTTAGTTTGTTTTCTTGGTCTTTCATATAGATATTTGTTGTTTTTAAATTGCTTCATAATCTATATATTCTTGTTTAATCTTCAGATTCTTATGCTTTCCTTTGTGTATTATCGACGTTTTGTGTTCTTTTTATTTTGATACTTCTCTCTCTCTATTTTGATACTTCTCTCTCTCTCTATTTTGATACTTCTCTCTCTCTATTTTGATACTTCTCTCTCTATATTTTGATACCTCTCTCTCTCTATTTTGATATTTCTTTCTCTCTGTTTTGATACTTCTCTCTCTCTATTTTGATACTTCTCTCTCTCTCTATTTTGATACTTCTCTCTCTCTATTTTGATACTTCTCTCTCTCTCTCTATTTTGATACTTCTCTCTCTCTATTTTGATACTTCTCTCTCTCTATTTTGATACTTCTCTCTCTCTATTTTGATACTTCTCTCTCTCTATTTTGATACTTCTCTCTCTCTATTTTGATACTTCTCTCTCTCTATTTTGATACTTCTCTCTCTCTATTTTGATACTTCTCTCTCTCTATTTTGATACTTCTCTCTCTCTATTTTGATACTTCTTTCTCTCTATTTTGATACTTCTCTCTCTCTATTTTGATACTTCTCTCTCTCTATTTTGATAATTCTCTCTCTCTATTTTGATACTTCTCTCTCTCTATTTTGATACTTCTCTCTGTCTCTATTTTGATACTTCTCTCTCTCTATTTTGATACTTCTCTCTCTCTCTATTTTGATACTTCTCTCTCTCTATTTTGATACTTCTCTCTCTCTATTTTGATACTTCTCTCTCTCTATTTTGAAATCAGACGTTTGTCATGGGATGCAATCACGTGACTAAAGTCAGCAGGATTACTGTGGTGGTAGTCATGAGTCTGGTGACAGTCCACTGGTAGTCATGAGTCTGGTGACAGTCTACTGGTAGTCATGAGTCTTGTGACAGTCCACTGGTAGTCATGAGTCTGGTGACAGTCCACTGGTAGTCATGAGTCTGGTGACAGTCTACTGGTAGTCATGAGTCTGATGACAGTCCACTGGTAGCCATGAGTTTAGTGACAGTCTACTGGTAGTCATGAGTCTGGTGACAGTCTACTGGTAGTTATGAGTCTGGTAAGTCATGCTGGTAGTCATAATGAGTCTGGTAAGTCATGCTGGTAGTCATAATGACCCTGGGTGGACCTGGGTTACAGCTCACAACAAAATTCTGGTGTAATATTCGTCTGTATAACATTTTCATTTGTATGTAGTTAATATTAACTTTCCCACGGTGTAGAGACATATATCAAGGTGGATGAATCGTATTAAATGGTGTACTGCTAGCTGCACTCTCCTGCTAGTTTTAGCACTAGCTTGTCAAAAGTACCATGAACCTCACTCCTCTCAGCTACATACACTTTACATTTGTTTAAGTTATAGTAGCTTCTACTTTGGCATCTAAATCTTCTATTGTTGACAACTATTATTACTGCAACTTCTCGACATCTCATTCACCTTATTGACGTTTAATACTTGATAATGTTACAGTAACTTCTGTTTGACATTTAAGCCTCTTGTTGATGACATCTTAAACTTACTAATGTAACTGTAGTTAACTCTTCACATTAAAACCTTTTACTGTAAGGTGATTAATTTTCAGTTAATTTCAAGGGCAAACTTATATTTCAACGAATGATCAGCAATTCGACATTATTAGTTTTGTTGTGATACTGAAGATTCCTTTGTTGAATTTATAGTAACTAACTTAATGTTAGAAACTGACCTTCAGTTCAGCCCCGAGATCAATGTTAGTCTAACACTGAGTCTCCGTCTCCCACACATTATGTCCATAAATCGTCAACAAAAATTCCACAAATGTTTGATAAACACAAAGAGCACCAACTTGGAACATGTGGTTGACAGTTGCTCTCCAGAATTACCCACAATTCACTGTTTTTGACGTCAATGTTTCCAGAAAGTCTGCTACACTATAGCAGGTTGCAATGTGCGTAAGTCAGGTCATAATGACGGAGATATAGCAACCCATGTCTTAGGCGTTGAACACTGTACTTCTTGATATATAGTAACGCATGTCTTGCCATGTTAGTGACGCATGTCTCAGGTATTGAACAATATACGTCATGATATATTAGTGAGCATGTCTCGGGTGTTGAACAATATACGTCATGATATATTAGTGAGCATGTCTCAGGTATTAAACAATATACGTCATGCTACATTAGTGACGCATTTCTACATTAATAATAACGTCTATATTACTGTAAACATTGTAATTATCACATTACACTAATAACCATCGTTGGAAGCTCTTTCAGCATCTCATCCTCTCAAGGTAGGTTCCTTCAGTGCTAGTAGAGAGGGGCTCTTGATCCTCGCCTCCCTTGAATCAAAACTGCTAACCTCCCATTCTCCAAGGCGCTGTATGACCCCCTACGGGCGTAGCGCTCCCCCGTGTACCTCAGGAATAATAGTATCAAGTTCTCGTGGCAACTGAGGTCACTGATGATTTTTGAAAAAAATTGGCAAAAATCATTCTGAATCTAACGAAAAATATATTTCATTGTGTTTGTTTATTATTAAATTATTGTAAACTTATCTAAAATATATTTAGTTGAATTAGGCTAAATTAAATTGCGCTTGTTATAATAAGGTTAGGTAAGTTTTCTAATTTTCTTTTGGTACATAATTATTAATTTTTATATTAACATAAATGAAAAAATATCTCTTTAAACGTATAAGAGAAAATTTTAGAAAATTCGGCACGATATATATATATATATATATATATATATATATATATATAT
>NC_069414.1:56359679-56369679 GCF_026875155.1 Cherax quadricarinatus
AAAAGAAGTATTTATCAGTATTTCGTCACACACACACACACACACACACACACACCCATAATATATATATATATATATATATATATATATATATATATATATATATATATATATATATATATATAATATATATATATATATATATATATATATATATATGTCGTGCCGAATATGTAAAACTGGTCAATTAGCAAGAACTCATTTAAAATTAAGTCCTTTCTAAAATTTTCTCTTATACATTCACAGATATATTTTTTTCATTAATGATAATGTAAAAATTTATAATTTTGCACCAAAAGAATCTTAGAAAACTTACCTAACCTTATTATAACAAGAGCAATTTATTTTAGCCTAACCCAACTAAATATATTTTAGATTTGTTTACAGTAATTTAATAGTAAACAAACACAATCAAATATATTTTTTTCGTTAGGTTCAGAATGATTTTGGCGAAATTATTGCATTTACAAATTTTCACTTGTCTTATATGGCAAGATGAGCGTTGCTATTTAAGCCAAAATCGCAAGTTCTGCTTATTCGGCACGACATATATATATATATATATATATATATATATATATATATATATATATATATATATATATATATATATATATATATATATACATACATATATATAATATATATATATATATATATATATATATATATATATATATATATATATATATATATATATATATATATATATATATATATATATGCAAAACAACCACTGTGAAAGAATAGAGGAATTCCAAGCGCTTTCGTGACTACTCGCATTATCAAGGAACATTACAAGTAATGCATCAAAGGAAAGCATATAAAGGGTCTAGCCCACACCTAACTATCACATCCCACAACAAAGCAACACCTGACGCGCGACTCATAAGAAAGAGAACACTGCAGCATGCCCTGTGGCAGAACTAGACAGGTCTTTCACACAACCCACCAACAAACTCTTCTACCCAAGAATTAAGAATTTTAAAATTTATTATTTGTCCAATGTATTATTAAATTCTTCCCAAATTCTATTAATTATAAATGGATCTAATTTATATAAACCAAAGGAAATATTCATATTATTGTCAAAACTGCCTTTTATGAAACAAGATTCAATTACATTCCTGTCGACCATGGACTTGCTTGATACTACTTTCTCAACTTTTTAAAAATCAATTGGATGGTTAAAATCTCTCACATGAATAAATAGAGCATTGTAATTTTGTCCAGTTCCAATGCTATATTTATGTTGTTTTAATCTTAGTTCGAGACTTTTACCAGTTTGACCGAAATAAACTTTATCACAAATTTTACAAGGAATCTTATAGACACATCCGTCAGCATTTTGGGGGGAATTCTTTATCAAAAGTTTTTTTTTTTACTATATCAAGATTTTTAAATACAACTTTGATATTAAAAGTCTTAAGAAGAGAAGGCATATCAACCAAGTTTTCATGGTAAAGGAGAACCAACATATTTTTAGTTGAATAAGGCTGGTTGTCTCTTTTTGGATTGTAAAAAGTATTTCCAGCAATTTTAAAAGATTTATCAATTACGTTTCTTAGATATTTCAAATCATTACCTATTTCATAAATTTTGGATATTTCCTCATTTATGAACTCTGGACTACAAATACGTAAAGCTCTCAGAAACATTGATGAGAAAACAGACAGTTTAACTTAATCTTGATTTGAAGAATATTAGTGGACATAGAAACAGTTATTTGTAAGTTTTCTGTAAATTTTAAACTTGAATTCATTATTACCCTTAATAATTAAAACATCTAGAAAAGGCAATGAGTTATTTTCTTCAAACTCAACAGTAAAGTTTATAGAATGGGCTAAGCTATTTAATTTGCCAAGGAAATGGTGTATATCTACATTCTTGGGTATAAGACACAAAATATCATCAACATATCTGAACCATTTAGCTCTGTTATGGAGGGTTGTGTTAAGCAGTCTTGTTTCAAAAAATTCCACGCATAGGTTACTAAGAACAGGTGAAAGAGGATTTCCCATTGCCATACCAAACTTCTGAGTGTAAAACTTATCATTAAATTCAAATTTTGCATCAACAATGCAAAGTTTAATAATTTTGCATATTTCATTTACTTTTTGGCCGATATGATTGAAACTTCAGCACAGGAGGTTTTATATAAGCTTCTAATAGTACACCAAAAAATGAACGTAATCGGTTGAAAAATAAAGAAGTCGACCCCGTGAACCTGGCTTCTCCCAATGGTAAATCATAATTAACGAGTTCTTCAGATAAGACACTTAATAAATCATCAACAGGAGCTTTCGTAAACAAGGAAGTAACATCAAAACTAACCATGTTAAAATCATTTAAGTCAGTCAAGGAGCTTAATTTTTCAACTAAATCTTTGTTGTTTTTAACATTAAAGTTAGAAATTTTGCCAACAATAGGGCTCAAAATGTCAACAAGCCATTTGGATAATTTATATGAAACTGATCCTATGGAGCTAATAATTGGCCTGACTGGATTCCCTGGTTTGTGTGTTTTTATTAGTCCATACATATAAGGTAAAGATGGATTAGTGGAAGTAAATTGTTTGACTAATTCATCTTTGCCTTTCAGTAGAAGTTTTATTGTTTTATTGAAATTGCTGTTAACGGTTTCTAGGGAATTTTTCCTAAGTTTAGAATAGGTTTCAGTATCATCTAAGAGATTATTCATTTTTTCTTGGTAATCATTTTCTTTCATAATTACTATTGCATTTATTTTGTCTGCTTTAGTAAGGCGCAAATTTTTATTATTATTAAGTGTATCATAAGACTTAAAGAATCTTTGAGGGCAATTGGGAATGTTTGGTTTTAACATAAAGCTATATACCATTCCCTTACTAATATTAATTTCATCAGAGGATAAATCTGAAAATTTTTCCAAGTTACAAAAGGCTTTTGCAATTTCAACATTATTAAGTTTTTTTGAAGTTGCAAAACTTAGGCCAAAGCCTAGAGCAGCAGTTGTATGTTTGTCTAAAATTTCATCTGATAAGTTAATTACAAAATTGTTAATAGCATGCTTTGTCCAATCACTATTTTCAATTAAATTGTCTAATTTTTTTTTTGTAGTTTGTTTTTGAGTTCATTGCAAATTCTTTTGAGTTTATTATAGCAATGATCCAACATACTGTGTTTCCATTCTGATGGAATGGCCTGATTAAAAGAGTATTTTTTGTTTCTCAATATTTTTAATGCTTCCTTCTCCTGTATTTTAATTATTTCAATATGTTTCTGAAGAATAACTCTCATAAAATCATCAAAAGGACGATCTCTCATGTCAAGGAGTCTATTAGGTAAAAGAGACTTGGGCAGAACTTGTTCATTTAAACAATTTTTTAAAAAATTAAGTCGAATTTTTAACTTGTGGGACTTGATCAGTGCAGAAGAAAACTGGGAAACAAAAGAAATATGATTAGGGAAGCTTATCGAGAACATTCTGAAGAGTCGTGTGGTATCCATTAATGCAATAAGATCACAGTAAATATATTCTGAAATCACCTGCTTACTGTGATCTTATTGCATATATATATATACACACATATATGTGTATATATATATATATATATGTCGTGCCGAATATGTAAAACTGGTCAATTAGCAAGAACTCATTTAAAATTAAGTCCTTCCTGAAATTTTCTCTTACACGTTTAAAGATATATTTTTTTCATTAATGTTAATGTAAAGATTTTTAATTTTACACCAAAAGAATCTTAGAAAACTTACCTAACCTTATAATAACAAGAGCAATTTATTTTAGCCTAACCCAACTGAATATATTTTAAATACGTTTACAATAATTTAGTACTAAACAAACACAATCAAATATATTTTTTTCGTTAGGTTCAGAATGATTTTGGCGAAATTATTGCATACACAAATTTTCACTTGTCCTATATGGCAAGATGAGCGTTGCTATTTAAGCCAAGATCGCAAGTTCTGCCTATTCGGCACGACATATATATATTATATATATATATATATATATATATATATATATATATATATATATACATATATATATATATATATATATATATATATATATATATATAATGTATATATATATATATATATTATATATATATATATTATATATATATATATATATATATATTATATATATATATATATATATATATATATATATGTCGTGCCGAATAGGCAGAACTTGCGATCTTGGCTTAAATAGCAACGCTCATCTTGCCATATAGGACAAGCGAAAATTTGTGTATGCAATAATTTCGCCAAAATCATTCTGAACCTAACGAAAAAAATATATTTCACTGTGTTTCTTTAGTATTAAATTACTGTAAACAAATCTAAAATATGTTTAGTTGGGTCATGCTAAAATAAATTGTTCTTGTTATAATAAGGTTAGGTAAGTTTTCTAAGATTCTTTTGGTGCAAAATTAAAAATTTTTACATTAACATTAATGAAAAAAATATATCTTTAAACGTATAAGAGAAAATTTCAGAAAGGACTTAATTTTAAATGAGTTCTTGCTAATTGACCAGTTTTACATATTCGGCACGACATTATTATATATATATATTATATATATATATATATATATATATATATATATATATATATATATATATATATATATATATATATATATATATATATATATATATATACATATATATATATTTATAAAGTTGCGGCTGCATACTGGTATGTACTTCTTGAGGGCGAATTTTCAAATGAAATTTGGTTTCCATTGTCCCTGTGAGATGTTGAAATTCGGAGTGGTAGCTATGAGAACAGATTCTATGATATTTCGTTTGTGTGATTTGTGTTTGGTGGTGGCAGCTTCCCAATGAATGTTGTGATTGTTGATGCTGTAATGTTGAGAAATGGCTGAATTATCCTGTACATAACGCACTGCCCTCTTGTGTTCTATGATCCTTTTAGATAGTGTTCGTCCTCTCTGCCCTATGTATGTTTGATTGCAGTCTTTACATAGTATATAGTAAACTCCTGGTGAATCTTGCGTAGCTGAATGTTTGTGTTTCTTGGAAAAGAGATTCCCTAGTGTGTTAGAATAGAACGTGATTATGTTGGTCAGTTTGTTGAGGCGATTGCATGTACCTTGGTAGTAGGGTACCATGAGTAGAGATTTGCTAGATGGGGTTGGGTTTATTATTATTTATTATCACACTGGCCGATTCCCACCAAGGCAGGGTGGCCCGAAAAAGAAAAACTTTCACCATCATTCACTCCATCACTGTCTTGCCAGAAGGGTGCTTTACACTACAGTTTTTAAACTGCAACATTAACACCCCTCCTTTCTTTTCTCCTTGCTTTCTTTTCTCCTTGCTTAATAAACCAGTCAGGGTACCCTGATTAGGAGAATTGTGCTCTAAGAATTTCTTTTTCTTGGTCTGACTCTGAGGAGCTGCATATCTCAAGCCTGATCTTACATGCACTCACGATATGCAGCCCCTTAGACTAGACCAAGAAAAAGAAATCCTACGTTACAGATTTCTTGTAAACATTTCAACGCCACCGTTCACACGGCTAGCTACACGGCACTGTTCACACGGCTAGTTACACGGCACCGTTCACACGGCTAGTTACACGGCACCGTTCACACTAGTTCTGAGGTACAGTTCACACACTAATTACAAGGCACAGGTCACACTAGTTACAAGTTACAGTTCACACTGTACGTTACTCTTGTACACAGTGTGGTACTGGTATTTGTACGTCACTCTTGTACACAGTGTGGTGCTGGCACTTGTACGTTACTCATGTACACAGTGTTGTACTGGTACTTGTACGTTACTCATATTCGCTGTGTGGTACTGGTACTTGCATGTTACTCATGTACACTGTGTGGTACTGGCACTTGTACGTTACTCATGTTCTCGGTGTGGTACTGGTACTTGTACGTTACTCATGCACACATTCACTCATTACCCCTAACAAACACATTCATTTAATAGGTGATAGTTTCGACACATAATTATGACCGGCCGAACATCAAGTCGACCCTCACAACGGCTCTCATCCCTCAACTGCTCATAAATACACACACACACACGTCTTCCAACTCTTGTTATTCTTGATTTTTAGCGTGACATTTCACCCTTCCGCCTCTGTTAATTTATTTATTACTTTAGGAGGTGGGTGGGGATATGTTGCAGGTTCTGAATTGTAATACTGGCACGCTTCTGGCGAGACAGTGATGGAGTGAGTGATGATGAAAGTATTTCTTTATTTTCGGGTCACCCTGCCTCGATGGGAAACGGCCGATGTGTTAAATAAAATAAGAGAGTTAAACTTATGACGAAGTATCGGTCCGACTTTGACCATTAACTAGTCACACAGAAGGGAAAGGAAGGGAGACAGCATATATACGAGAGAATGAATTAGACACAAATGCACTTCTGGGTATCTTCACTTTGTAGACGTTTCGTGATCACCTTGTCGGTATTGTTTACCGTTCATATGTATACGAGAGTAGGGGGGAGGCAGGGGAAGGGAACTGTATAACGAGAGAAGGGGGGGGGAATATAATGTAAAATATTCAATGTAATCTCATTCCACAACATTCCTACCCTCTGGTCTGTTGATCCCAAACGAGTTCACTAATTGTTTTGTTTCATTAGGAGAAAAGAGAGAACATCTAGGATTAATTTACCAAAGAGGAAGATAATGATCTCATTATCGGTAAGTGAGTTCTTCCTTGTTATGTAGATTGTTCATAAAACTCCTTATACCAGTTCATAATTATTTTGAGCTTTATAAAAAACAAACTTGACCAACTTTAAGATATTGAATTATGTAAAGTTTCTCAGCCGGGAGCTTTATTATAAATATATTTGTTTTTTAAAGCTCCTGATAAAGCTGGTAAGTGAGAGACATATGCAACAGTTAGGTATCTTTATTTTCAAATGTTTCGCCTACACAGTAGACTTCTTCAGTTGAATACAGACGAGGAAGCAGAAGCAGTAGAGATGTAAAGACGATATGATCAGTGATGTAATCAGAGATGTAAAGACGATGTAATCAGTGATGTAATCAGAGATGTAAAGACGATGTAATCAGTGATGTAATCAGAGATATAAAGACGATATAATCAGTGATGTAATCGGAGATGTAAAGACGATGTAATCAGTGATGTAATCAGAGATGTGAAGAAGATATAATCAGTGATGTAATCAGAGATGTAAAGACGATATAATCAGTGATGTAATAAAGACGATATAATCACCCTCAATGATGATCAAACTAAATATAACGTAGTCCCTCCTATGGTCACTACCTTGACCACTGTGTGCTTAATTCCCCACTTAATAAGGAATATAAAGATAGACTTTAATAATCTATTTTAAATGTCAAGGAATCTTATGAAAATAAGTCACCAGACACATTAAACAAATTTCCTATATTTTCTTGCCACAAATAAAACAACTGTACATATAAATCTAGATGTTCACCTGAAAACCATTTTGAGGCCTAGCTTTTAGGCCTTTTGTGTACTCATATGTTTTTGCGCCGCCGTCCACAGGATGGATATGGAGTGAACATTAAACTAGCCACTACGGCGGCAAAATTTTATTCTGAGTACAAGATAAATTTGAATATTTTAGTTGAGCATAAGTACAATGTGAGAGACTTGAGAGTGATAATGTCAGAAGATTTCAGATTCAGGAATCACAACAGTGATATTCTTGCACCTGCAAAGAAAATGATGGGCTGGATAACAAGAACATTCAGGATACGAGATGTCGAGCCAGTGATGATTCGTTCCACAACATAAGTTCTCTCAAGGATGGGATAAAACTCTATAGCAACGTCCTCATTCCAGGCATGAGAATTTGCAGAACTAGAAAACATACAGAGAAGCTTCACTGCTCGTATAAATTCAGCCTTGAATGCTTGAAGCTCTTCGAACTCAACTCTTTGGAACGACGTGGAGACAGATATAGCATAATCTACACCTGGATAGTCCTGGAGACTCTGGTCCCAAACCTGAACACTGAAATCAATCCATTTAAAAACAAGTTGATGCAAAATACCTCTAGTGTAAAGCAGGGATGGGAGGGACACATTAAGAACTCATTATATAACGGAATCACGACTCTTCAACAGCTTCCCTTCGTAAGTGTACGAAGTTACTAACTTCTGGCTGTCATAAAAAAAAATATTGAGATGTTCAAGTCGGTTTCTGATCATCCGGGTTCAGTTACACTGAGGCAGCGTTAAATAATTTAATTTAGAAGAAAGTACTGACCTGACTGATGAGGAGAATAATTCATATACAGGAAATTCTATTGATTATAATTTTTATTATCTCTAACTGCCCTATAAGGTTCATATTATTTTCATATATATTATAAAAAATAATTTCCATATTAACAAGGCTGACAAACCACATAGTAATCACTTTGATTAAGGATTGTATTAACAAAATGAAAGATTTTTCATGTCAATATTTATTCAGTTTAGAACAACAAACCTCTTGATATTATGACCAGTAATTATGAAATTAAAATATACAGGTTTAGAGTAGCAAAAATTCTGATCAAACAATTCACAACTGAAACTCTTAGTAATATTTATATTACTGGAATAAAATACATGAATCCATTAACCTTACAAAGACCTTAATTAAAATAATCTGCACACACGAGACTGAAAGTTATAACGACGTTTCGGTCCATCTCGGACCAAAACGTGGTCATAAGTTTCATCCTCCTATGTGCAGGTTATATAAGAACATAAGAATGTAGGAACACTGCAGAAGGCCTACTGGCCCATACGAGGCAGGTTATATGTATGTAGTTCCAGTCAAGGTATTGTGCCTTTTAAAGAAAAAAATCTTCAAACATTCTGTTGTTATATCTTCCTCAAGTATTAAGCACGAGTGTGACCAGTAAATTATAGTGTAGTCATATGTGCACATATTTTACATTAACAAGCACCGGAACACTCTTATGTGAGCATAAGAGTGTTGCGGTGAGCATAAGAGCACTTACGTGCATATTCCATTAATAACTCCAGAGTACTCTCATATAATGAAGAATTAAACACATGTTCAACATCTGGGTAACTTTAATTGATAAAGCCATCCACTGGCTTTATCAGTACAATACAAGAACATAATTCCAAGACTGAAAAAGTATACATAAATGATGAGGTAATCAATCCCTCATCCTAGAGGTAAGCTGAGGGATTGATTACCTCGTCTTTGTATATAATTCTACAGTCTTCACATTATGGCATTTTATTGGTAACCCCACTGGATGGCGAAACGTCTACAAATAAAGACACCCACGCGTTGCACATGTATCTAAGTCTTCATTTTGTCGGTACTGTATACCACACTTTACAAAAACAAACACCAGAGTGTTCATATGTACAAAGTTCGTATCAACAAACTCCCTAGTGTTTCAGTGTTCACATAAGAATATTTCCTTACCAGAGTTCCTGTGGCTGGCAGTTTATGCTTCTGATGTAAGAGATTTCCTAAACTAATTCAGCTGTTGGATACGATCACATTTATTAAATTAACCGATCCGTGCATTGAATATTGCGCATTCATGTTCAGTGAACGGCCGTATGCTCAACATTTACACTCTCATTATTTAAAAGTCAAGAAATTGCAATATGAAGTGCATCTGAAATTCGGATTATGTTTAGTGTTTGAGGCTGTGCCCAGAGTGTCTTGACGACTATGTCCATAACTCACGAAAACGTAATAACAAGATGGCAAACAATCCACGGACCGGGTTGGGGTTGAACCCAGTGTGAGTCCTAAAACTAAGGCCAGTGTGTTAACCTCTAGTTCCGTGTTTTTTTTTTATTTATGTTCATAGACTGAATTGCTAATCACCAGTGATTAGTAAGCTAGCAGCAGTGTTCCGTGTTACATTATTATTATTATTATTATTAATTATGGTAATAAATATAATAATAATAATAATAATAATAATAGTAGAAATAATCATAATAATAA